>JANVCL010000212.1:20197396-20213474 GCA_026546855.1 Erythroxylum incrassatum | reverse complement strand
AACTCTCATCCCCAAAAAGTCAAACTTTCTTATTTCTTCAATTCTCACACTCTTTCTCTTTATTTCTTGATTTTTCACAACTTCCATTTCAACCAACCCATTCACTTTCGTTGTATAACCCATACAAATTTACTCAAATATCAAAGTCATCAAAACTAATCAATTCTTTTCTCATTAAGTTTCTTAAAGCACAATTTCATCTATAACATAATACATATACAAAAATACTCATTTCATACATTTAATATTTTTAAATTCCACTTAAAGATCGGGGTCCAACAATATATAAAACATCTACTAAACAACTTGCTCACAATCAGAGTTGAACCTTTTTTCAGGAAAATGGCCAAAAGTTGATAGAAGTGAATAAGAAGAAAATCTGTAGAAATAATTTAGAGGAATGAAACTTTTACTGATGAAAATTACAAGTAACAATTACAACTAAAACCGAACCAAATTTATAGATAAACTTAGTCCCACTACTTCTACCACTAACAACATGTAGGCCACTACTTCCACCACTAATTATATGGACCTAAAGAATAGGAAATATGATCAAAAAAATAGCAATTGACTCTTTCAACAACAAAAAATAAATGTGTAAAGAATCTAGATTAACACCAACATTCTCCCTTAATCCTGATTAGGCAATGTATTCATACCAAGCATAGTTCCAACTTGACAAAAGTTTCATACTTCAATGGCTTGGTCAGAATATCAGCCACCTACTTCTCATATTTACATTACTTTAACTTGATCTACTTCTTTTCAACTAGCTTTTTTAGGAAATGGAACCTTAGTTCAATATGCTTGCTTTTTCCATAAGAAATTGGATTCTTGGTCAGATTGATTGCATAAATTGGATTCTTATCCAGATTGATTGCAGAAATATTGTCAACAAATATCTTTAAGGTCTTCTTAGTCGAAAAATGAATTTGACTCCTTAAATTGCTTAACCAAATTGCTTAATAAGCGCTGGAGGTCGCAACAACATATTCTGTTTCACATGTCAAAAGTGAAACAATGGCTTGCTTCTTAGAAGACGTTAAACAAATTGTTTTTCCATAACTGAAGCAATAACTTGAAATACTTTTATGATCATCTAAATCTCCACCCCTATCACTGGTGGAATATCCAACTAGAGCACAATGATCAGTAGAGGAATAAAATAGACCAAATTTTTGAGTGCCCTTTAAATACCTCAAAATCCTCTTAGCAATTTGCATATGTGATTGATGAGGAGACTCCATAAATCTACTAATCAATCCAACTTTGTAAGAGATATCTAGCCTCGTACAAGTGATATATCTCAAACTCCCCGCAATTTGCTTGAAATGAGTTGAATCCATAAATGGCCCTTCACCTTTCTTTGTAAATTTTATGCCAACCTCCATATGAGTTCTTGCAGGATTGTAGTTAAAAATTTGATACTTCTTCAAAGTTTCAATAACATACCTCATTTGAGAGATAAAAATTCCATCATCTCTTTGGACCACTCAATACAAAGAAAATATGACATTAAGTCAAGATCTATCATTTCATACTCTTACATTATAGCCTTCTTGAAAGCTTCCATGATATTTATTTGGAAACGGAATAACCTAACTACAAAATTCAACTATCTAAAATCAAGGAAATAACTGGTAATTTAAAAACCATGAGTTGCCTCCCATGTAGCGCTTCTTTTAACATCGTTAGCTTGACGGTCTTCTTTGCTTAAGTTGGCTTAAGAAAATTCTTTAGTGTTGACTCTGTTGTCAATCTCATAAAATGTACGCATGCCAATTGGTTGCTTATGCCAACTCCCTCCTTTTCCCAATTCTTCCTTCTCCTTCTTTTGAGAGATTTATTCTTTTCCAAGGAACATTTTTTATCATGGTGGTCATTGGTTGGAAAGGATTTTTGTCATTCTTGGATACGGTGAAAGACATATGTTCCTCTCTTACCCTTAGAAGTAACTCACCCCCATTTACATCAATAATTGATTGGGTAGTGGCTAAAAATGGCTGCCTGAGGATAATCGGGACTATGTCTAAACGGGTACTCATAGGGGTGATCACGAGGGGAGAAATTACAAAGGTTTTAAGGAAGATGGGGAGCGGAAGGGTCGTAGGATCGGATGACATCCCTATAAAGGTATGGAAGCAAATAAGTGTTATAGGCATTGAGTGGTTAGCTCAGCTCTTTAATGTGATCCTCAAGTTAGCCAAGATACCGGATGAATGGAGATTGAGTAGGTTAATCCCCTTATACAAGACCAAAGGAGACATTCAACAATGCCAAAACTATCGAGGCATAAAATTACTAAGTCATACCATGAAGCTGTGGGAGAAGGTAATTGAAAAGAGAATTCGGAGAGCTGCTTCTATATCGGTCAACCAATTCAGATTTATGCCTGGTAGATCCATGACAGAAGCAATACATTTGCTTTGGAGACTAATGGAATGCTACAGGGAACGACAATGGGATTTGTATATAGTTTTTGCAGATTTGGAGAAGGTGTATGACAGGGTTCCTAGAGAACTCATATGGTGGTGTTTGGAGGCAAAAAACATTCCTATGACGTATATCAGAGTGATTAGGGATATGTATGAAGGAGCATTGACTAGCGTTAAGACAGTAGGAGGCCACACGGAAATATTCTCTATTAGTGTTAGACTACACTAAGGCTCGAATTTAAGTCCTTTTTATTCACATTAGTGTTAGATGAACTTACCAAACATATTCAAGGAAAGGTACCTTGGTGTATGTTATTTGCTGACAATATTGTCCTGGTGGATGAGACCAAGGAGGGGGCCAATACCAAGTTAAAACGTTGGAGAGAAGCATTAGAGTCGAAAGGGTTTAAAAGGAGCAGGTCCAAGATGGAGTACTTAGAATGCAACTTCTCAAGTAACCAGACGGTACAACAGGCGAAGGTAGCAATTGGCACTGACATCATACCACAGAAATTGAATTTTAAATACCTCAGATCTATCATTTAGAGAGATAGTAATATCGATGACGATATATTACATCGTATTAAATCTGGGTGGATCAAATGGCGAAGTGCATCAGGTGTTTTATATGATAAAAAGGTCCATGTAAAACTCAAAAGGAGGTTCTATAAAATGGTGATTCATCTAACCATGCTATATGGGGCAGAATGTTGGCCGACTAAACGTAGACACACGAGACAGTTGGTGGTAGTAGAAATACATATGTTTAGGTGGATGTGTGACATTATCATAAGAGATAGGGTACAGAATCGAGTAGTGAGAGACAGACTACAGGTGGCTAGTATTGCAGACAAGTTAAGAGAAACAAGATTTAGGTGATTTGGGCATGTGCGTAGGATGCCCTCTGATGCTCTAATACGACACTGTGAGATAATAAGCCTAAATGGCTACAAGAGGAGGAGAGGAAGGTCTTACAAGACCTTGATGGAAGTGATCAAGAAAGATATATCGAGCTGACCCTCATTGAGGCAGTTTCTAGAAGTAGGAAAGTTTAGCGTGATAAGATAAGGGTAAACGAAACACTTATCGCATAGGAAGTTCAACCCAATGTTGGGGAAAGATTCCCACGATAGACGCCTAAATCGTAGGATTGTCGTATCCTTATTGTTAGTGAATATATAAAACCAATTAAGTTAGACTCACACAATAGCTTAAGCTATACAATCGTGATCTATTTTGAATTTGATCGAATTTACTGCTATACAATCGTGATCTATTTTGGATGTGATATGCAACAATTTTGACTCTTAGATTGTAGGAGTTGTAGTTGATTGTGAATATGATTGCATTTTCTACTTACATGCCCCCACAAGCTCAAGATCACCATAGGAAATTCTGAGCTTGTCTCATAGAAACTGAAACCTTGCACGGGCTAATGGCTTGGTGAACACATTAGTGATTTGGTCATGACTTAAAATAAAGCAAACCTATAGCAATGCATTGTTGATCTGCTCACGCACAAAGTGATAATCAACTTCAATATACTTCATGCGAGCTTTAAAAATAGGATTATGAGATAGATATATTGCCCTAAAATTGTCACACCATAGTTTGATGGGTTTGTTCAAACGGACACCAATTTCTTGAAGCAAGGAGGTCAACCAAATCAATTTTATAGTAACCATAGCTATGGCGCGATATTCTGCTTCTGTGGACGAACAAGCCACTGTGGGTTGCTTTTTAGCAAACTAAGAGATCAAATTAGAACCAAGAAAGATAGCAAATCCTCCTATGGATCTCCTATCATTAGGGTTACCAACCTAATCGGCATTGGAGAAGGCATGAAGTGCAGTAGTAGAGGGCTGGGATAGAACAAGCTTGGCAGCAAGCGTGTGTTTGACATACCTTAGAACCGGCTTGCAGGCCTGCCATTGATTAACGGTAGGATTGGCCATAAATTGGCAAAGCCTATTTATAGCAAAAGATAAATCAGGACGTGTAAGAGTGCTATATTGGAGAGCTCCCGTATTGCGTCTATATAATTCAGGATCAAACATTGGATCACTATCCCCCACGCTGTATTTCTGGTTGAGATCCAGAGGTGTAGTAATAGGCTTAGCGTCTGTCATATTGGTCTTTTCTAGTAATCCCTGAAGATACTTCGTTTATGACAACAAGAATTTGCCATGTTGATGTTGAACTTCCACTCCTAAGAAAAATTGCAAGGGTCCCAAAGCGTGAAGCTCAAACTCAGAAGACAGTTGTTTAATAAGAGATTGGATAGCTGTAAGACTAGTGCCTGTAATGACTTATCGTCAACATATATTAAAAGATATAACATATGAACACTATCTTTGAAAACAAAGAGAGAAGGATCTGTATGTGATCCCTGAAAACCAAGAGTACAAATAAATGTACTAAGACGTTGAAACCAAGCTCTTGGAGCTTGTTTCAAACCATAGAGTGATCTTTCCAATTTGCAAACATAATCTGGAAAGCAAGTGTCCACAAACCCCTTAGGTTGAGCCATATATATCTCGTCGGTGAGTGTACCATGAAGAAACACATTAGAGATGTCCAACTGATGAAGAGGCCAATTGTTACAAATCGCCAAGCTCAATATTGTTCTGATTGTTGTGGGTTTGATGACAGGAAATAATGTAGCAGTATAATCAATACCCTCTTATTGCGTTTAACCCTTAGCCACAAGGCGTGCCTTGTATCGTTCAATACTGCCATCTGGCTTGGTTTTGATGCGATACACCCACTTATTACCAACAATGTTAACAGTGGAAGGATGAGGATCGAGTGTCCAGTTTCCATGTTTGATAAGAGCATTGATTTACTAACTCGTTGCTTGGCACGAAGCTTCATACTTCACAGCTTGGGAAAAACAAGTAGTTCTATAGGCTTAAATAGAACAACAGCTTGATTGACTCATTTTGCCATGGTAAACTAATGCAAAGACATAGAGTGTTGCCTGTTAGGAGCCTGAAAAATAGTAGGTGTTGGCAGGTCTACTTGTAATGAAGTGTCAGGTGGATCAAAAACATTGTGTGTCGGTGTGTGGACTGCAGAAACAATATTACCTCCATTCGAATTAGAGGCAGGTGGAGATGTCAGTGTACAAGTTTGTGATGGGGAGCATTGCATGGTCAAACAAGACTGTTGTGAATCGCACTCTTGATTTGGATGCTTGCCTAAAAGTGAAGGTGTCTGAACGTGGTAAGGAAATAATGTTTCGTCAAAGTTGACATGGCGAGCAATATATATCCTTTTTCTTTTAGGGTCAAAACAATAATATCCAATGTGATGAGAAGGATACCCCAAGAACACACACTGAGTGCTACGAAAATCAAACTTATGATTATTGCATGCACGAAGCCAAGGATAGGCAGCACAACCAAAAAGTTTTAAGAAGCATATAATTTGGGCCGTGATGAAAAGGTTTTTGATAAGGAGAAAAATTACGTAAGACTTGTGTAGGCATGCGATTGATCAAGTAAGCAGTAATAACAGAAGCGTATAGCCAAAATCTTTTGGGAACACTGGAATGGGCTAATAAGGTTAGGGTGGTGTCCACAAGATGAAGTATTTTTCTTTCTGCTGAGCCATTTTGCTCATATATGTGAGCATAAGAGTAACGTAGAATAATGCCATGTTGTTAAAGGTATGACTTTAAAGCTACAAATTCACCACCTAAATCAGTTTGAATAGATTGCAAGGTAGTATTGAATTGACGTTCAATCATGCGATGAAATATAGGAAAAACATAAACAACTTCATTTTCAACTTTAGAGGGTAACACTAAGTGTACTTGGTTCAATTGTCAACTAAAACAAGAAAATACCACTCTCCATTAAAGCCAGTAATCGGACAGGGACCCTAATATCAGCATGAACCAAACTAAAGGGATGAGTAGCAATATGACCAGTGTGTTCTAATGGCCAGCAACTGGTTTTGCCTATAAAACAAGTGTCATGCTTTCTGTTGGGAGCCTTTATTAACTCCGAACAAGGCAAATTAAAATGCTTCAACAAATAGAGTAAGGAATCATAATTTAAGTGACTAAGTTTGGAGTGCCAGCCTTTAACTCCAATTTTTTGACTATTGTAAGCTTGGACTGGAATACGCGGAATGTGATGAGCATTGTCAATAAACTTGTACACGCCTGCCTCAGTGATTCCTCGTGCTAGGACTCTCTGTGTGATTTCATCCTTCACAAGGAAATAAGCACCATGAAATTCGAAATAACAATTGTTATCCTTGGCAAAATTTTAAACGGACACAAGTTTTTGATCCAAAATGCAGTAAAGCATGACCAATTTTAATGATGCGTATACCTACACCATTACCTACAACAATATGATTTGAGCCTTGATAGTTCTCTGAGATGCTAAGGCTTGAAATATCTGGCGTGATATGATGAGTAGCGCCAGTATTAGGGAGCTAGTCAGAAGAGGAAGATTGAGTATGTGCAACAATAGCCTTTGGTCCATCATAGGATTTATCAAAACGTTTTCTACATGTGAGAGCACCATGATTGCTATAGCCATAGATCTGACAGCGTGGCTTACTAGTATTTTTGTTAAAACCTTTGCTTTTCCCTTTGTAGGTGGAATTGAAACTGCTATTGGTTTTCAGATGATTGGTAGAATTACTATTGTTTCTCTGTGAACTTATTTGAGAAACATTAGTAGAAGGAGATATGACAGATTGGGAGATAGATTAAGAATTGAAAAGTAGAGTTTCATAACAAAGTAAATGGCTGGAAAGTTCATTGAAACTAACTGGTGTAGATCGGGTTCGCAGAGCAGCCACCACTGGGTGGTATTTTGGACCCAATAAGCGAAAGATATTAGCATAAAATTTCTCAAAGGACATTAGCTTAACAGTTGCTTCTAGTTCATCTGAGATTACCTTTGCTTCGCGAGGAGCTAAGACATACTTTTGTCGCCTTTCTTCAATTCCCGAAGCGCCATTAGTAGCTAAATTTGTCTCCCATTAAAAACAAATCCAAAATTTTTTGATAATGCAAGCTAAACATCACGAGCAGTATTTTTGCCAATGATATATGGAAAAACTTCCTTAGTCAAGGAGGAAAGTATCTAACCTTTCACCATCTGATCACACTGAAACCAAGTTTAATACTCTAGATTTGGTTCCTGCTTTCTGGAGGTGGAGCTCGTAACAAGCTGCAAAGGTGTTGTTGTACTACCATCAACATTACCTGTCACATTGTGGCAATGTAATAATGGTTCAAACTGTGTTTGCCATATGAGATAATTAATAGAGGATAGTTTGATTGAAAACAAATAAGTAGAAGGAATGGTAGGAAAGGATTTAATTTAAGAAGATTGTCCCTCTATGGGCTCTGATACCATGTTAAGTGACCGATTTACCACAATAGCTTAAGCTGTTGTGTGAGGCCAACTTAATTAGTTTTATATATTCACTAACACATCCCCTCAAGTGAAATCTCTTTGGGCTTAAAACTTACACAGGCCCACTTTACCTTGTGTTGAATAATAGGTAGGCGGTAGGATTTGAACTCACGACTACTTGGTCACAAAGGCTCTAATACTATAATAAGTGACCGATTCATCGCAATAGCTTAAGTTGTTATGTAAGGACAACTTAATTAGTTTTATATATTCACTAACACTCAGGGCTGCTTACTGAAGATTCCTAACACGACTAGTGACGAAAAGAGTCGGTCTTTATAAGGTGTAAGGTACTGGCAAATCTGGTTAAACATCAGGTATGTCTTTTATTGTAATTTTATTTACTTAAATATTATGCGTGTTAGTTTTTACTTATTTCTTCTATTAACCCACATCACTATTTTCTTGTCACATTTGCATGTGGGTCTACCGGATACAACCTATCTACTATGTAGGGGTAAGGCTGCTTATTATCAAACCTCCCTAGACCCCGCTTCACTGTGGGACTTCAGACTGGGTGTGATGATGATGATGATGATGATGATGATGATGCATCTTCTTCTATGTCCAGTATGCAAAAGTCAGTGGGAAAAGTAAACTTTTCCACTCAGACATATACATCACGTATGATACCCTTCGGACGATGAATTGATTTACCTGTCGTTTTTACCAGTATCTTGGTGGGAACTATCTCATTGAACCCCATCTTCTGGTATAAGGAATACGACATCATGTTTATGCTGGGTCCTAAACATGCATATATATTTGTTTAAAGGAAATGTTGCATAATAAAGACATATATATTCTATCATACACAATCTCATGCGATGGAGACATAAATTTGCTCATATGCACTCTTTTACAATGAAGAAATGCAAACATATAACCTCACACTCGATAAGAAGTGTACTTATACAAGATGCAAAATCACGCTTGATAAGTTGTAGTCTACTGTGTAACAAAACATATAGTTGTAAGCATGTTCTTGTGCTTGACAAAATGCAAAGCCATAGACTTACAATCTCATGCTTAGTAAAATAGAGAGCCACAAACTTGTGGTTTCTGATATCATATGACACAACACACTCAACACATACATAATAGAGAGAGAGGGGGGGGAGAGAAGAGAAGAGGAGAATTTTAATTCAATCCCAATACACAATTCATGTAAGGCTTTATTACACTCTTTTGTAGGTAACAAAAAACAATATAATACTAAAGTTTTATTCACACAAGCAATTTTTCTATTAGAACAAAACTTTGGTCAAATTGTATAGAATGCTTAAGGAAGAAGTAAGCCCCATTTTCCATAATTTCAGTTACCATTTAATGAAGTTACTTGTTGTCTCTCTCCACTTGCTTTATGATGATTTTGACTATCATTTAATTTTGTTGTCTCCTTCCATACAAAGCTATCTTGATTTATTTATTGACATTACCTCCCTTAAATCAAGCTGATAGAAATTTATCATCCCCAACAATTTTTTCAGTTTGTGAAGCACCTTAAACTTTAGTGGTTTAGTAAAAATATTTGTAACTTGTCCTTCAGTGTGATAATAATTAATCACTAATTCCTTTATAGTTACTAGCTTGCGAATTTTGTGAAACGAAATATCTATATGCTAGGATCACCCATTAAAAACTAAATTTTGTAAATATTATGGACCTATTATCACATAATAATTATGTTGGAGAATCTTGTTTTTGATGTAGCACTTTAAGCATTCTTCTTAGTTATACTACCTATGTAGCACAACTAGTTGTTGCAACGTATTCTGATTCAGTTGTAGATAACATAACCACAAGTTGTTTCTTTAAAAAACATGACATTGCACCAGTGCCAAGATGAAAAACATACCCTGATGTGTTTTTTTTTTCTTGTTTCTATATGTCCACCTCAATCACTATTTGTGTAACCTATAAGATTCACATAATTGATTTTTGCATAAAAAATTTCTTCATTCAAACTACCTTTGATATATCGAAAAATCCTCTTTGCTCTTTGTAAATGACAGGTGCGAGGCTCCTTTATAAATATGTTAAGTAATCTAAACTATATCTAGTCTAATTGCAGTTTAATACGCAAGACTTCCAATTAAATTTTTATAATAAGTTGAATTTATTGGTCTCCCTTTATATTTTTTTATTTGTTTCAATTTCTCTCCAACTGGGGTGGCAGCTAATTTTGAATTGCCATATTAAATTTCTTCAAAATATCATTCACATACTTCCTTTTGGAAATAAAAATTCCATCATCCTGTTGAATTACCTCTATTCCAAGAAAATAAGACATTAGACCTAAGTTTGTCATATTAAATGATTTTACCATAACATCCCTAAATTCTTCAATCATCTTTGAGTTACTTCCAGTAAAAATTAGATCATCAACATAAAGACACACAATTAGAATATCACTAAGCTCAACAAATTTAGCATATAAAGTATGTTTAAAAGGACATCTTTCAAAATCATGCTTTGTGAAGTATAAATGTTGGATCTTGTTTTTTTTTCTAAATTACTTATTAATTGTTTAATTATTTAGTTATGTTTGTTTGTTGGTTTAATTATTTATTATATTTTTTTGTGAATTGGGTCATTAATTAGAAATTAGAATGAAGTGTAGAATTAAGTTAGCTTAAGGAGTTAAGTGGATTAAAGGAGTAGAGCCATAAAAGACAAAAGAAGGGAAAAATTAGGAGAACAATACTAAAGAGGGGCATACTTGGAAGAAAGAAGCTAAAATTGTGTCTTGAATTAAGAAGGAAAGAAGAGAATGGTGGGAGTGAGAAGAGAAGAGTGAAAAAAACATGAAATAGAGAGAAGAAGGAGAAAAACGTGGGAAGCCTAGAAGGAAGAAGAGAAGAGAAGAAAAAGGAGAGAAATCATCTTGTCAAGGTAAGTTTATCTTCTTCTTCTTGCTTTGTTAGAGAAAGAGTTAGAGAGAGAAAGTGTTTTATGTAGATAATGAGTGTTGGATTGGAAGAAAATGGGCAAAATGCCTTGTGTGTGTATTATGTGTCAAAATAACTTGGTTGAAATGTTATGATGTGAAAATTTCAGTATGATGTATGACATTGTGATAAAACAAGAATTGTATGTATGATCATGTTTTGCCATTGAATTGAGTCATGGCATTTTGTATAAGAAAAAGCATGAGAAAATGAGGTTAGGAATGATTGAATGAAGCATGAGATTTGACTGTGATTGGGCGAGATAGGAGTCATTTCGTAGTCAAGTGCACGTTGACATAAAGCCTTCTCCCAGTTGCTCGCTTATGGCCCATGAGATCTAAAAAGTGAACTCATTTCATTCGCGGTGTAAACTTCAACGTAAACTTTGATTTCTCCGTTTTGTTCTACGGAACCCTCGAGCTATTTGGTTATGCATTTGCATTTTGACATGTTAAGTTATGTTGCGAATTATGTGTTATGCTTGGATGATAAATTATGCTTAATATGATGATATATTGAATTATGAGTTGAGAATGTTGGACTTACATGGTTGGATCTAGATAAGGTGAATGTGCTTATATGAATAGAAGAATATATGTTTGATTATGTGGTTCATCGCTAATGGTTATAAATATATTAGCCACTGAGCTGTGTAGCTCAACCCAATATTTTTCCTACTCCTCAGGTGCAGATCGAGAAGAACAGTGATCCTTGCAAGGCCTTTGGACAAATTCTGAGAGAGTTAGCTTTCATACTAAGTTAGTGGCTAGACTTGTGGATAGCTTTATAAGCATATTAAACATTAAGCATCCAATGTATTTCATAACCTGTGTTAAGAATTTGATGAAATGTCGATATGTAATTAAAGTTATGTATGAAATCTATGTATGAACTTCATTTTGATCGAGAAATGAATTGAGGACTGAAGAAGTTTCCTTGTGTATGTGCTTATTTATCTTGTAGTGTACAATTCATATTTCAAGTTTTCATAGGGGTAAAAATTATGTACTAACTTCAGGGTGGAAATTGGGTTAATCTAGCCTATATTAGACAAAGTAGTCTTCTTGAAAGTTGTAGTTTATCCTCTTAGCTTTCCAACAGTATAAAGTATGTAAAATTTGGGTATCGGAGTTGAGAGATATGAGAATTATAAATGATGATGCTGCATAGGAGGTATAAACATGACAGCCATGGTGAAAAATGGCTCTCAAGCCAGCCTATGTCCATTAAACGGACATTCACATGATAACTATAGTAAATCACGAGTTTGACCATTTTAGAGGTAGAATCTAGGTTCACGTTCTTCATAAAAGTTGTAGATCTTGAAGTCTTCTTTCAAGCCGGTGAATAACAACATTAATCTGACATTTGTATCAAAAGTTATGGCAATTGCACCAAGACATGTACAATATGAATAAAGACATAAATATGTTGGATTCTTTTGGCCATAATTTCTTCGTCCGACCTCCACATTAAGTGATTCTTGAAGCATTGGATTTCTAACACATTTTTCTACCTTTCCAAAAAAAATTCATAGCTTTTGGATTGGAATTCAAAAAGATTGATTCAAAGAAAGTGAGGGTTGATTGAAATAACCCTACAAGGAAACCCGCTTACACTTTTTGACTTCAGATAGTTGGGCTTCGGAAACGAGGTCCAACACTTGGGTTGAGCTTTGGGAATGGGACCTAACAATAAACCAATTCTTTTGTACCACACTCTTGGTGCTGGCTTCAATCTATACATTGTTTTTTTCACACTATAAACTTTATCTTCTTTTCCTCCAATTTCATAGCCCGCAAGTTGCTCAGCATATACTTCCTCTTCTAAAGTTCCACTTTAAAAAGTGGATTTTACATCCATTTGATAAAATTTCTAGTTATTTTAAGTAGAGAGAGATAATAATGTGAATAGTATCCAATCTTGCAACAGGAGCAAATACTTCAAAGTAATCAATACTTAGTTTTCGTTTCAAAAATAAATAAAATCAATACTTAGTTTTTACTTATATCCTTTTCCAACCAATCTAGCTTTAAATTAGTCAATTTCACCATTAAGCTTGTACTTTGTATTGTATGCCCACTTTACTCCTATAAGATCTTTATCAGTGGACAAATCTGTTAATTCCCATATGTCATTCCTTTCAAATGCATATATTTCTTTATCCATGGCTTTTCTTCATTTCAATTCTTTTGATGCCTCCTCATAATTAACTAGTTCACAATCTACAAATAAAGCAAAAGTGATAATCTCTTCATCAGATAGATCATTATCAGTACCTATCATATAATCTTCCAATATGGTTGGTAACTAATGACGTCTTTAAGGTCTATTAGATGTCTTTGGCTGGCATATTGAATATGCTTAAGTATTTTCTTCTTCGTACCTTTTTGAAATCGCCACTAGACTTTTATGGGAAGTTGAAGACTAATCCCATGTTCCATCCTCATTAAATCTTACAACACGACTAATAATCTTCTTTTTCATATTTGGATTGTATAATCTATAGGCCTTTGAATTTGTACTATAGCCTATAAAAATACATTTCTCACCTTTGTCATCTAACTTCTTCCTTAACTAATTTGGTACATAGGCATAAACAATACACCCAAAAACTTTGACATGTCGAATGGAAGGTTTCCTCCTGCTCCAAGCTCTCTAGAGTGTTTTGTCATTAAAGCTTTTTTTATAGATATCTGTTTAAAATATAAACTGCACAAGCAACAGCTTCTACCTAAAATTCTTTAGGTAATTGTTTAGATTTATCATGCATCTTACCATGTCCATAATAGTCCTGTTCTTCCTTTATGTTATTCCATTCTATTGAGGCATGTATCTGCTAGTTAACTATTGTTGAATTGCATATTGCTCAAAGATCTCTGTGCATCCAAGATACTCTTGACCCCTATCTGTTCTTAATGTTTTAATTCTGAATTAAATCCACTTTTCTTTTTCACAAACACTTTAAATGATATAAATGCATCACAAGCTTATGATTTCTATTTTAGAAAATAAACCCAGGCATTTTTACTAAAATCATTAATAAAAATAATAAAATACTTGTTACCACCATTAGAGGGAACTTCAATAGCACACAGATCTAAATGAATAATTTCCAATAGCTTATTTGCTTTAAAGGACTTTCCAATTGGAATACAACCCTATGCTTTTTTCCCCAACTTACATGTCTCATATACATGGTTAGGAATATTCATAACAGATAAGTTAGACATAAGCTATTTTCTTGATAGATAATTTAATCCAGAAAAATGAAAAAATCCAAAACATATATTCCATAGCTAGTTTGCATCAGGTATCACAAAATTCATACAAGCAAATTTTCATGAATAATTTTTAGTGGGAATAGACGGTTAGAAGAAATCGTTACCTTTGTAATAAATCTTCCACTCTTGTATATTACGGTGCAAAAATCATAATGAATTTGCATTTTATAACCTTTCTTCGATAATTGACACATGCTCAATAAGTTATGATGAAGACTAGGAACATAGAAAATATCAAAGAGAAAACTTGTACAACCATCCTTTAGCATAATAGACGCTCGATCTTCTCTTAAAAAAGGCATATCTGAATTATTTCTAAATTTAACTATTAATTATTACAACCATAATCTAAATACTAGATATTTTCATCTTTCATAAAAGAGTTTCTTGCTAGAAATAAACTTTCTACATTATTAAAATTCTCACCAAAATGTTGGTATTCATTTTTTGCAACATTATCCTGATAGTTTTTTCTGAGATCAAGATCTACAATTAACAATTTTGTGTCCATACCTTCCACAATTAAAGCAATTACAATTTACATCTTTCTTGATATTGATTACCTCATCCTCTTCCTCGATTGGTAGACCCAAAATTATTTCCTTCTCTTCCTTGATTGAATATTCTGTAATTGTTTTCTCTCCCTTGGTTAAAATTATTTCCACGACCTCTTCCTCTAAAACTTCCTTTACCTCTGTCTCTAAAATCTTCTCTTTCTCCATTACTAAAACCTCGACCTCGACCCCACCATATGCATTTTGATTATACTCTGTAACATCATTAAAATTCATCTGGCCTTTTAAGGCTTCTTCTAATTTCTCCAATATTTTGTTAACATGACTTTCAATGCTTCCTTGTAACTCTGCTACAGTCATAGTCTCTATATCATATGACTCTAGTATTGTAGATAGAACATGGTCATATTTAATAGGCATGGTGCGTAGAATCTTTTCCACCACCTTACTATTTGAAATATTCATTCCATACAGCCTCATCTTGTTGACAAGATCAGTAACATGAGAAAAAATTGTTCAATAGTTTATGAATTAGACATTTCATACCTCTAATATTCTCTACATAGGAACTAAAATTTGGATTTTTGAGTTTTATCTATACCTTTGTAAGCCTGTTTCAAGATACTTAATGCTTCTTTGGCAGTTTTAGCATTACTAATTTTGCCAAAAACTAAATAATCTACTATTTGGTGACTTTGGGATAACACCAACTGATCCTTCCTTTGAGGATTTACATTAGCTCTTTCTTGTTAGCCTTCGTCAACAAGACTCCAAATATTGTGAGCCTTGAAGTGGCTAGACATTAAAATCTCCCAATAATTATAATTAAGTTTACTAACTAATTTAGGACTTGACCACAAAATATTATAACTATTTGACATCTCTCACTTTTAAATAAACCACTCTCTCCATTTTTTCTTCTCACAAATTGCTTTAAAATTGGAGCTAGATTTAACTAGCTCTGATACCAATTTCATATCATATGACACAACACTGTAACACCCCATATTAGGGATTAGGATATTAAGGAAATTCAGCACATTTTATGCTTTACATATGTGAATATTTGCTTATTTGTGCATAAGCATTTTGGACACATATAATAATTGCACATGCATTCATGACATTTTCTAAGTATAATTGGTTTCTTAATGCAATTAAAAAAATGCAAATTATGGATTATTTGCGTTAAAATTTTATTTGGAGAGTGTTATTATTCTTTCAGAATTTTTAGTGAATTTTAGAAATTTTTGCAAATTTTGGTATATTTTGGATAGTTTGAAATTTTTGGTGAATTATCTTTAAGCTAAAAATTTATTTGGAGAGTCATATTATTATTTTGGAATTTTTGGTAAATTTTTAAAAATATTAAAACATTTTGGGATATTTTGAAAAAAATAAAAAAAATAAAAGGGTGACAAATGGAAGAGTGACATGTGGCAGCCT
>JANVCL010000212.1:20167573-20191588 GCA_026546855.1 Erythroxylum incrassatum | reverse complement strand
TTCAAGAATAAAGTGGGTCGTTACTTTAATCTTAAAACATACAACTTAAGCATTCGCTTATTATGAACCATAATCTTAATGAGTGGTGAACTCGTATATGTTTCATTATAAATCTTGATATGATCGGAATGGATTTTTACAGAGTATTAATCCATTGTTTGCATGTTGGAATTATTAATTAAAGCATGTATCAGGGAACAATTGTTGGGCCCCAAACTTTTCTTGGAAGTTAGAACTATTGTATGTGATATGTTGAAAGTTAAAAGTTGGAAAAATGTAATTGAAACAAATTCATTGAGTATGTTTTGGTGTTGTATCCATAAATTTTGCTCTAGTTATCCAAATTAGATGATTCTTGATTTGGATTAAACTAGAGAGATAAGGCTACAAATTGTTAGATGAAATCGAGTTTCAATTCAGTCTCTAAGAGTATCAATTTTCAGATAGAAGTAAAGCGTAAGATAATGTTTTAGTATAAGAACAGTTCGAAAATATTTGGGGTATAACTTTTGGACCATGGAACCAAATTGAATGATTTTGATGTCATTAGAAAATTAAGACAATGAGGAACATTTTTGGTGAAGGAAGTGCTATCAAATTCCTTCAAGTACATGATTAGAAAAAGGGTTTGATTTTTTTTGGAATGAGTTAGGCAATGACTTAAATGAGTTTTGAGGTCTTAATAGAGTAATTTTGTGGAGTTAATTAGCATGTAAATGTTATTAAGAGTTTATTACATGGATTAAATTAAATTAAGGTGGTAAGATTGCATGAGGGCATTTTGGGAAGATCACTTAAGCTTTTAAGTTACAAAGCTTACATGTAAGGGCGAATTGGACATTATGCACTCATTAATGGCAAGATTGAAATAAAAGGGTGTGGTCTTTCATTTTGAAGAAGCAAAAATGTGATTCAAGAGAGAGAAAAGGAGAGAATCACGAAGAAGAGAGAAAAGAGAGAAAGAAGAAGAGCAAGCTAGGCTTTAACTTTTCCAAGCCTTCAAGAGTGATTTTCAAGTTGTTCAAGAAGGGAAAAAGGTGGAAGAAGATGAGAGCTTCCATATGAGCCAAGAAACTCTTCATTTGGTGAAGATTCAAGGTAAGTGGGATTTTAAATCTTTGGATTTTTAAAGAGTTTTTGGTAAGAAATGTATGAGTTTAAGTTTTCTAAGATCATTTTAGTTAATGTGTCTTGTGGGTTGTCCAATTTGGAATGCCTATTAAATGAGAATTTTTTCTTGGATGAAGGAGATTAAGAGAGGCAAGAGGAATCAAGATCAAGGGGAGGCAATTTGAGTCAAGCTTCAAGCAAGGAATTAAGGTGGGTACATGTTTATAATAGAGTAAATAAGTCAATTTTGTTTTCTTTAAATCAAAGAAATTTAATGATTTAAAGTGCATCATAATTGTTGCATAAATTATGCCTTGAATGAATTGAAAAATTGCTACATGTTGATATGTGAATTGTATGATGATTTACGAAAAACATTTCTTTTGAAAATATTACATGTTTATGAAATCATGTTTTCGGAAATGGTTTTCGAAATATATCAAGTACATGAAATCAAGTTTTTTGAAAAGTGTCATTTTGGGCAACAAGTTTTGAAATACATGTTATGTGGGTTTTGGTAGTCCATCCAAGAACCGTTACGTGCACGTTGACCCAAGAATAGGCTTTTTCCACCTGCCCGCTAGTGGCACGAAGTTCCTTCAAGGACTTCCTTAAGTTTACGACTACACAGGACCAGTATATGGGAATATGTAGTGCGTCATAAATATGGACCTACCTAAACCATTTCTGATGTGCTTATTTGTATGAATTGTGAACAAGTTGATGCATTCATGTTTTGTGGTTTATAAATTTGATTACATGATGAGAATTTAAGAAACAAGCGTTTTATAGATTTCAACAAGAATTTTCTATGACAGTAAATTTTTTAATGGATTTGCTTTTTTTTCGTTATAAGCTGTTACCCACGAGCTTTCAAGCTCACCCCCTCTCCTTCCCTATCCTCAGGTGATAAGCAGGAAACAGAGTGAAAGAAAGTTAAGACATTACTCTGGATTTTGCATGTTTTGTTGTGTTTTGAAATAATTGATATAAATCAAGGCTACAAATGTATTTTGAAAATTATTGGGTTTTGCATGCTTTGTATAGTGGATTTTGTTATTGATGATGTATTGGGGCATAAGTTGCCATTGAAGTTGTAAAACTCTTAGTTTATGATGTAAATGAAATATGGATTTGTGTATGGTTTTGATATGCAAAATTATGTATGGTTGAGTTGGAATTAGATGTATTTGAAGAAGTCATCCACTTGTGTTGATAAACTTTGGATATGAGCTATCGTTATATACTTAAGTGAGATAATATGGAAAGGAAAGTTAGGAATGTCATAAAGCATGGGATGTTGTTGAATATGAAGGGTCAAATGAATTCAGGTTGAGAGTTGAAGAATTTCAATTGGTAGTTGAATGCTTAGGTTCTTGATAATCCAAGTTTGTATAGTGCAAAATTTCCAAGTTTTTCATGAGGGAAAAATTTGTGTATGTTGAATTCCAAGGGAAAACTGTATCGATTTAGATTGAATTAGACAATGTTGTCTACACGGAAGTTGTAGTTCGTCTTTATAGCTTTACAACGCTATAAAGTATGCAATTTTTCGATATCGGAGTTGAGAGTTATGCTCATTACAAGTTAGAATGTCGTAGAGGACGAAATTCCCGAACCATTTGAGTTTATGAAGTGATCTCAGACTCGAAAGAGTTGATTTTGGCAAGATTATGAGTATAGGGGAAGTTAGGATGAGTTTAGGACCCTTTGGAGGGGTCTGGGAGGGTGAAAATTCGTTACATCCAAAGGTTACACGGCCCTTGTATTTACAGCGCAGGGACACTATTTCACCCGAAGGTTACACGGCCTGACCGTGTTGGATCACACGGTCCATTTGTTTTGACCCAGAAAATGACAAAATTTTAATTTTTGGTCTTCACAAAAGTTTTAGCCTAGGTGTCTACTTTCTAACCGTCCAAAAACAAAGTTAGTCCGACACCTATAGTGAGAGGTATGGTGTTTGCGCCAAAGTATGTCCAATGGGAGTGAGGATATGAAGATGTTGTCTTCGTTTGGCCATCACTCCTTCGTCTGACCTCCGATTGAGGTGATTCTTGAGGTGTTAGATTTCTAACACATTTTTCTACCTTACCATAAAATTTTATTTCCATTGGTTTCGAATTTAGAAAGTTTGATTGGTAGGAAGTGAGGGGTCGGTTGGAAGAGCATAATTGGGCTATGAACATATTTGAGATTTTTAAGCATATCTTGAGTTATAAAGCTCCAATTGGGTGGTTCTTATTTCTAAATGAACTAGAGAGTAAGAGCTATAGGTTTGAAGAAGCCAATTGTGATTTTTGTGATTTCATTATGTGGGGTCGCCTTTGTGGCTTGAGATACTATGTGAACAATGTGAATCGATGATAGCTAATGAGGGTACTTTAAAGTAACCTTAACAAGGAAACCCGCTCAAGCTTTATGAGGGTTAAATGAATTCGATTTTGGATCGATTTTTAGGCCCTATTTAAGGAGTAAGCTCATGCTTTGTAAGGGCTAAATGAATTAACCCTACAAGGTTAAGACGTATATGTTTCATGATTTCAAAAAAAATGAAAAAAAATGAGTAATGAAGAAGATCATGTTTCATAATTTCGCTCAAGGGTTGGACTCCAGAATCAAGCGGTGTCCAACAGAATTTGCTTTGTAGGTTTTCAATTTTGCAATCCTATTGAAGTTGGGATTTTTGCCTATGAAAATGGAATCAAGAAAGACAAGACGAGTAAGAGAAAAGGCACATTTTAGCAAGTTATAAGCAAGGAATTCAAGGTGAGTTACATTTTTATAATTAAGTAATAAGCCATTAATGTCTCTTTCAAGAAATGGAAATAAATGATTTCAACTACTTTTTAAATGTGCATTTATTGCTCTTTGAATGCTTTGAGAATGTGCTTCGGATCTTGAGGCACCCAGTGTGCAACATGAGGTGCCCCCACTATCTCCTCTTATGCCCCAAACAAATCCCATGGATCCGCATTTCTTTCAAGTCTTTGTTCAGGCTTTCACTTACGCCATGGGTCAAGGGTCTCAAGTTCCAATGCAAGTTCCAGTGGAGAGGACTGAACAATATGATAAGCTCCACAAGTACGGAGCTGTAGATTTACTACAAATTTGGAAGAGGCCGAAGCATGGTTAAAGAGGACCGAGAGAGTCCTGCTTCAGATGAAGAGCTCTGATGAGGAGAAACTAGATTATGTAGTGAGCTTGCTACAGGGGGACGCACTTAATTGGTGGGAATCAGTGCCCCACAGTCAGGATATACCTCTGGTGTTGTTATGGAGAGACTTTGTGTAAGTGTTTAGGAAGAAGTACCTCTCGAGGGTTTATGTACAAGAGAAGGCCAGGGAGTTTCTGAATCTCACACAGAGGGATATGAGTGTGAGTGAGTACGAGCTGAAGTTTACCCAGCTTTCCCGTTATTCAACCAACATTGTGGCGAATGAGAAGGACAAGTGCTGCAAGTTTGAGAGAGGTCTTCATTTGGGGATCAAGGAGAAAGTCTTGATCCATAATTTCTGTGACTACCAACAGCTAGTAGATGCTGCACTCCAGGCTAAAAAACTGAAGAATATAAATAATGAAGTGAGCAGAAAGAGGAAGAACCGAGAGCAGTTTTCTAGGAAAGGGGTGAGTGCTCCAATGCCTGAGAGGGGTGTGAAGAGCTTCCATACACAGAATGAGGTGAGGAGTAGTGCCTCTACTAAGAACAAGCAATCAAGGGCAGCTTCAACGCATGCCTCAACTGTGGGGGGCAATAGCAAGGTGGAGAGGAGCAGGAACATGAACCTCCCAATGTGAGCATTATGGGAAGCTTCACAGGGGAGAGTGCTTCAAGTTACTTGGAGCATGTTTTCGATGTGGAGAGAAGGGACACATGATCAGGGATTATTCCCGAGTAACAAGGCAAGAGGGGTTGCATTTGCAAGCCCTAAGGAGAGTAGAAACAATGGGAACCAAACCAGTCACTAAGATGGGTAGTTCTGGAGCTGCAAGGAAGGTTATTCCTCTAGAAAGGCCAAGGGGTCAGGCATAGGCAAGGGTGTTTGCCATGACCAGAGAGGAAGCTACAACCGCACCTGAAGTTGTTACGAGTATGACCCAATTATTTAATTCAACAGTGTATTTACTAATTGATTCTAGTTTCACACATTCTTTTGTTTCTGCAAGCATGGCATTACTTGGTGTGAATTCGGTGCTTTTGGATAGCTGTTTGATTGTTAGTACCCCTCTAGAGAGGAATGTAATAATAAGTCAAGTATATAAAAGTTATGAGCTTTTCATTGATGGTGCTAAACTGGTAGTGGATTTACTACCTCTAGACTTAAAAGGCTTAGATGTTATACATAGAATGGATGCCATAGAGAAATATCACGCAAAGTTAGATTGTAGCCTTAAGGAAGTGGAATTTGACCTGGGCAACGGTGAGAATGTGATTTTCAGAGGAGACAGGAAAACACCATCACTAAGAATTATTTCGGGTTTGCTAGCTGACAGGATGATGGGAAAGGGGTGTGAAGCTTTCTTGGCATATGTTGTGGACACTGATGTGAATGAAGGAAGATTAGGGGGTTTTCTGATTGTGAGGAAATTTTTAGACGTGTTTCCAGACGACTTATCTGGTTTGTTACCGATGAGGAAAATCGAGTTTGTCACCGACTTGATTCCCGATACAGCACCTATTTCTATACTACCGTATAGAATAACTCTAGCTGAGTTGAAGGAACTTAAGGAACAGTTGGAAGAGTTGTAGAGAAGGGGTATATAAGACCGAGTTCGTCACCGTGGGGAGCGTCAGTTCTATTTGTTAAAAAGAAGGATGGAATATGGCGGAGGTGTATTGACTACCGAAGACTTAACAAAGTGACTATTAAGAACAAGTAACCTCTACCCCAAAATGATGATTTATTTGACCAGCTGCAGGGAGCAAGGGTCTTTTCTAAAATTGATCTCAGGTCAGGCTATCATCAGCTCAGGATCAGGGAATCTGATGTAAGCAAGACGGCCTTTAGGACGCGGTATAGGCAATATAAGTTCCTAGTTATGCCATTCGGTTTGACCAATGCTCCGACTGCATTCATGGATCTTATGAATAGGGTCTTCAAGGAGTATCTGGATCAGTTTGTTATAGTATTTATCGATGACATTCTGGTTTATTCCAAGAGTGAAGAGGAACATGAGAAACATCTCAGGGTAGTATTATAGACACTGAGGGAGAGGGAACTTTACGCTAAATTCAGCAAATGTAAATTTTGGCTTCATGAGGTGGTATTCCTTGGACATGTAATTTCTGAGGATGGGGTACATGTTGATCCGAGAAAAATTAAAGCAGTGGTGAAGTGGCATGCACCTAAGACAGTGACAAAAGTGAGGAGTTTTCTGGGTCTGTCAGGTTATTATAGGAGGATTGTGGAAGGATTCTCCATGATAGCTGCTCCACTGACCAGTTTATTGAGGAAGAATCAGAAGTTTATCTAGAGTGATGAATGCCAGAAGATCTTTGAGGAGCTTAAGCACAGATTGACAAGTGCTCCAATTCTGACCTTGCCTATGGGAGAAGAGGGTTATACAGTTTACAATGATGCTTCAAGAAAGGGTTTGGGTTGTGTGTTGATGCAAGGAGACAGGGTGATAGCTTATGCTTCATGGCAATTGAAGCTTTATGAGTTGAATTACCCGTTCATGATCTGGAATTAGCAGCAGTAATCTTTGCCTTGAAAATTTGGAGGCATTATCTATATGGGGTCTAGACGAGAATTTTTACTGATTATAAAAGTCTGAAGTACTTACTGAGACAAAGAAGGTGGTTAGAGTTGCTAAAGGATTATGATTTATTGATTGAGTACCATCCAGGAAAGGCAAATGTAACGGCGGATGCTTTGAGTAGGAAATCCATTAGTCCACGTTCAGACGGTTAATCTACCATTATTGGAAAAGATGGCTAAGCTTAGGATAAGTTTGAAACAGGAGGAACCTGAGTGTATTGTTGCTACTTTCAGAGTGAAACTGATACTCTGAAAGAAGGTTAGGGAGTTATATGCACAAGATGCAGAATTGAGCAAGCTCCGAGAAGAAATTCATAATGGCAAGAAATCTGAAGATAGTAAGGGATGATGAACTTATGGTCGTAGGAAAAAGACTCTGTATTCCAAATGTCAAGGAGGTGAAGGATGAGATACCGAATGAGGCACACAATGCACCTTATGTCATGCACCAAGGTAGCACCAAGATGCATAGAGATTTGAGAGAGCATTTATGGTGAAAAGGCATAAAGAGGGATATAGCATAATATACAAGTGTCTAGTGTATCAGCAAGTCAAGACTGAACACTAGGCACCTTTAGGCAAGTTAAGGTCATTGTCCATTCCTAAGTGGAATGACAAAATGTAACTATGGATTTCTTGATGGGTTTGCCTAAGACTAGTAGGAAGCATGATGCCATATGGGTTATTGTTGTTCGTTTGATGAAGTTAGCCCATTTTCTGGCAATTAAACAGACTAATTCTCTACATGTGCTAGCAAAGAAGTATATTATGAGATAGTGAGACTGCATGGGATTCCCAACTCTATAGTTTCTGACAGGGGTCCTCGATTTACTTGGAGATTATGAGGAAACTTATAAGAGGCTCTACGAATCAAGTTGAATTTTAGCACGACTTTTCACCCCCAGACAGATTGTTAATCCGAGAGGACTATTCGAACTTTTAAGTGAATGCTCAAGGCATGTGTGATGGATTTCAAAGGAGCTTGCGACATACATTTGGAATTTGCTTAGAATAATTCGAACCACTTGAGCATTCAGATGGCTTCTTATGAAGTACTATATGGGAGGAGATGTAGAACTCCTGTATGCTGGAATAAAGAAGGAGAAAGGAAATAAATCAGACCAGAGTTACTCAAGATGACAGTTGATAAGGTCAATTTGGTTAAGCAAAGGCTTAAAGTGACTCAGGATAGAATGAAAAGCTATACTAATGCACACCGAAAGGAAATGGGGTATGAATTTAGTGAGAAAGTCTTCCTTAAGACATCTCCTTAGAAAAAAGTCATATGATTTGGCAAGAAGGGCAAGTTGAGCCTAAGATATGTGGGTCCTATGAAATTCTTGAGAGGATTGGACTGCTAGCTTATAAGTTGGCGCTGCCACCGAAATTATCACAGATTCATGATGTCTTTCATGTTTCCACGTTGAGGAGATATAGATTAGATCCCTCTCACATCATTCAGACCGCTGAGGTTTAGTTGAGAGATGATTTGACTTATTAGGTGACTTTAGTGGAGATCTTGGACACTAAGGAAAAAGTCCTCATGAACAAGATAGTTCAGCTAGTAAAAGTCCTGTGGAGAAACCATTTTGTAGAATAGGCCATATAAGAGCCCTTGGCAGCCATGAAGGAGAAGTATCCATACCTCTTCAATGACTCAGGTAAGAATTTTGGAGACGAAATTCTTTTAAGAGGGGGAGAAATGTTGGCCCCCGATTTTTTTTTCTTTTTTAAGCATGATTTAAATAATTATGAGGTTTGGATAAGTAAATTTTTGGGAGTTAATTTTTTTATGTCTATGTTAGTAGAATTTATTTCAAGGGTTAGTTAAATTAAAATTGGTAAGAATGCAAAAAAGGTTATTTTGGTAGTTCACTTAAGTTTAAAAAAACATAAGGTATAAAGGAAGGGTAAAGTGGACTTTTAGCATGCATTAAGGGTAAAATAGGAAGAGGAAAATGTTGTCTTGCTTTAGAGAGGAGGAAAAATGTGAATTGAATATAGAAAGAAGAAGAAAACACCTAAAATGAGAAAGGAGAGTTAAGTGTTTCGGTTTTTGTAAGGAAGGAAGGAAGTTGAGTTAGGGTTTCTTCATTTCGTAGTTTTCAAGAGAGAATTTGAGGTTGTTCAAGAAAAGAAAAAGAAAGAGGAAGAGAAGAGCTTCTATTTGAGCTAACAATCTTGTTATTTAGTGAAGATTCAAGGTAAGTTCGAATTTTCATCATTTGGATTTTTAGAAGGGTTTTGGTTTGTGAAGCTTAGGAAATGCATGGGTTTAAGTATTCTAGGATCAATTTTATTAAATATGCTTTGTGGGTTTTCAATTTAGCAACCCTATTGAATTTGAGATTTTTGCTTATGAAAAGGAAATCAAGAAAGACAAGAGGAGCAAGAGGAGAGCCACATTTGAGCAAGTTATATGCAAGGAAACTCAAGGTGGGTTACATTTTTATAATTGAGTAATAAGACATTTGTTGCACCCCGTTCCCGAAGCCCAACCAAGATGTTGGACCTCGTTCCCGGAACCTAACTATCTGGAGCCATAAAGCGTGAGTGGGTTTCCTTGTAGGGTTATTTCAATGAACCCTAAATTACTTTGAATAAATCTTTTTGAATTCAATACCAAAAGCTATCAATTTTTGTGGAAAGGTAGACAAACGTGTTAGGAATCTAATGCTTTAAGAATCACTTAATTTGGACGTCGGATGAGGAAGTTATGGCCAAAAGAATCCAACATGTTTATATCCTTACTCATGTTGTACATGCCTTGGCGCAATTGCCATAACTTTTAGTACAGATGTCGGATTGATGTCATTTTTGGAGGACTTCAAGATCTACAACTTTCATGAAGAGTGAGACGCGAGATTCTGCTTCTAGGATGGTCAAAACCGTGATTTATTAAAGCTATCATGAGAATGTCCGTTTAACGTACATACATGTTCGCCTAACAGACATTGTCAGGGTTGGGAGCCTAATTTTGGCCCGAGGAGGTTCGTTTAATGGACATAAAGTCCGTTAAACGGACATTGGTGAGGCTGGGTGTCCTTTCGCACCCAAAAAGATCTGTTTAATGGACATTGGTGACCCAAAGCTTCTCCAAAGGTTCCTACATCCATTCTAACATCACATTCACTCATAATCTTCTCAAATTTAAACCTTTTAGTGTAATAACACTCCTTAAACATTCAATTACCAATTTGGATGCATTAAACTCCCAAACCTCAACTCAAATAACTCATAGCATACACGAACTCTCATCACTCACCATAGTTGTCATGTTCATACCTCCTATGTGGCATCATCATTTATGATGCTCATATCTCTCAACTCCAAAACCCAAATTTTACATACTTTATACCGTTAAAAAGCTAAGAGGATAAAATACAACTTTCAAACAGACTACTTCATCTAATATGGCCTAAATTAACCTATCTTTCCCCCTGAAGTCAGTACACCAATTTTTTACCCCTATGAAAACTTGAAATATGAATTGTACACTACAAGATAAAATAAGCATATACACAAGAAAACTTCTTCAATCCTTGATTCATTTCGAGATACAAATGAAGTTTATATATAGCTTTCATACATAGCTTTAATTACATATCAACATTACATCAAAGTCTTAACACAAGTTACAAAATACATTGGATGCTCAATGTTCAATATGCTTATAAAGTTATCCAAAAGTCTAGCCACTAACTTAGTACAAAAGCTAACTCTCTCGGAATTTGTCCAAATGCTTTGCAAGGACCATTAATCTTCTCATTCTGCACCTGAGGAGTGGGAAAAATATTAGGTTGAACTACATAACTCAGTAGCTAATATATTTATAACCATTGGCTATGAGCCACACAATCAAATATATATGTATCTATTCATATAAGCATACTCATCTTGTCTTGATCGAATAAAGTAAGTTCGACATTCATAACTCATAGTTCAATACATCATCACATAAAACATATTGGATGAAATTTAGCATCAAAGCATAATACTTAACTTCATCATAACTTAACACATCAAAATGCAAATACACAAACCAATGGCTCGAGGGTTCCATGGAAACAAAATGGATAAATCGAAGTTTGCACCATGAACAGAATGATTCCATTTTCAGAGCTCATATGCCACAAGCGGACAGCTGGGAGAAGGGTCTTGTTAATGTGCACGTGACGAATAGAATGGTTCTACTCTCGTCTAAACACAATCAAATCTCATGCTCAATTCAATAAAAAATTCATATTCTCATACTTTTTCTTCTTTCCATTTAATCAAAATGACATAACACAAGGCATAGCATAATTATACTCACAATTAAATTTTATAAAATGTCATACCTTATAATATAATTTCCACATCACAACATTTCAAAGCAAGTCATTTTAGCACACAATATACACACAAGGCGTTTTGCTCATTACATAATAACTATAAATAAATTACCCACCTTATAACTCTTGAAAATCCAAACTCAATTTGGCCTTTCTCCTTGCTTTAGGGTAGGTTGTCCTTCATTTCCTAACACAACTAAAATTATCATTCAATTCCAATTTAATAAAACCCCTAAAACTTCAAAATTACAACAAATGAAATAATTGTTAAATTGGGTTTCTCCTTAACTTACCCATGGTCTATCTAGGTTAGAAAACCCAAAACCTAGCTTATAAACCCATAAAAATCAAGTGAGTCTCTCAATCATCTTCTTCCTCCAAAACTCCTTTTCTCTCTCTAAAATTCCTTCATTCTCAACACAACCCATTTCTTTCTACTAAAGCAAGAAGAAGATGATGAACTTACCTTAAGAAGCTTGATTCCTCCTTCTTCCCACGATTTTCCTCCTTCCCTAGCTTCTTCGATTTTTCTTCTCTTCTTTTCTTTCTCTCACGTTTTCTCTCCCTTCTCTCTTTGGCTTTCGCGACCTCTCTTAATTCAAGCGCTTTTGTTTGGTCATTCTTCCCATTTTGCCCTTCATTAGACTTGGCTTTTCAAATTTACCTCTCCTTTCATTTAACACAAGCCTACTAACTACTTAAGCTACCACTTCTAAAATAAATAATTAAACAAACAACAAACATAAATAATAATTAAACAATTAATAAGTAATTTAGAAAAAAAATTCCGGATCCAACAATATAGAATGCTTAAGGAAGAAATAAGCCCCATTTTCCATAAATTTGGCTACCATTTAGTGAAGTTGCTTGTTGTCTCTCTCCACTTGCTTCATAATGATTTTGGTTGTCATTTAATGTTGTTGTCTCCTTCCATGCAAAGCTAGTTTGATTTATTTATTGATAGTTTCGCAGTCGACAAGTCGTAGAGCCTGTATTGCACTTGTAGACTAGTGATCTTGCTTTTGTGCTCATATGACCTAACTCATAAGCAATCTCAAATGTAAGCAAGTCTTATACATGAAAGCTCGGGACTCACATAGATGGGATATCTTACTCCAACAACTTTTTAATAGGTCGTCAGTTTAAGTGGAGTGTAATAAACTTCCTAATGACTAAATGTTTGAACTTTTTAGTTTTTACATTTAAATAGTTTTAGACTTTTAGTATCAAAATAAGCTTACATCATAGGCAAGATTGTCTAATGATTAACTTATAAATTAGTAACTTTCTGATCCAGATTTTTATCGAATCAAATTATTTTGTACAAATTGGGCCAATGCCGTCAAGCCCAAAACATTTTCAAAACAACAGCCTAGTCCTGAATCATGAAAAGAGTTTAAATCAAGTGAAATAGAGTCTAGATTGATTAAGTAGGAAAACATTTCGACTGTTACAATGAGCAAAGCAAATTTTACGATTTTACTTGCCCATATGGCCTCGTCTCACAAGCTGGTTTTGCGCTAAGCAAAATCTTCTCTTTCTTTGGCAAGTACACTTTCCCGATAAAGTTCCCAGAAATTTTGAAACTTTACCGGTTTTGAGGTGGTTTGGCTTGATTTCAGTGTATCCAACGTCCTCTTTTAGTCAATCCTTTTCATGACTTTGCTCCGATGTCAATTCTGAGCATGTGCCAAAACGCCTGCAGTCGAGCTCCGGTTCGATGCTACCGTGCCGTGCCGTGCCTCGCCGATCCTGGTACGGTTTCTGTTTGGGTCCTGAGAAATCTGGCGAGAAGATCGGTTACCTTTTTCTTTTCACTTAAAGGACTTGAACTTCCGTCTTCAATTGTAATCCTTCCACAAGCTTTCTTTTGCAATTAGTTCATTTTGCTTTGTTGTTTTATGATAGCGAGGAGATCGTCGTTGGGATTGAAAGCTGCATTGGTGATTCTCCATGTGGTATATGTAGGAATTCTCTTTCTTTTCGATAGTGAATTGGTAGAGAGAACGAAGCGGGAGCCATGGTATGCTAACAATGACTATATTATCTTCTAAGCAAAAAGTTCGAAATTTATGTTCTTCGATATTGAATCTAAGGAAATGTATTTTCTTTTCATGAGAGTAGCCTTTTCGTTGTTGGAAACATAAAGTGTTTACTGCTTTCTGTAATTTTGAGTTAATGAATTAGGAGGGGATTAGATGAGTACTTTATCTAGTAACTAGGATTGGGTCTTCAAAGAGTATGGGCATTGTAAAAAGTTACTAGACCTTAAAAATATAGGCAAACTACTGACTGCTTTTAGGAAGATGAGGTAGGTTTTGGCCAATTGAAGGAGAAATGGAATGAAAAATTTTCATTTATTGTATATTGGAAGCAAATGGTTAGCCTCGTATCTCTCGAAGAACTTCCTGTGAGGGCTGATCATTATAAGCACAAATACATATGTACTTTTAACAGAGGAATTAGAGTCACTTGATTAACTTTGTTAAAATTGTTCAAGGGACTAATGGTTCAGATTTTTCTTTCCACTAAGAATGTGAACTATTCACATGTAGTAAGAGAAGCATTGAATTCTGTTCTGTTAGGGTTTTCTACTCTGGCTTCATGCAATTTATGTCTTCATGTTATTGCCATTGGGAACTTCCATGTTTTAACCAGAAACACCATAGTCTATTAGGAGAAAGAATTAAGGAGAACTGGTCTATCTTTCCTATTGCACACAAAAAATTGCTTATTTATAACTGAACCAATCAACATACATATATCAAAAAGCGTTCTATGCTTCACTTCTTTTGGCTTTTAGAGTTAACAATCAAGATATGTTACCTTATCCTTTTCTTTTCCACTTCCCCAAAGTTTTTTGTGATGCCATACCATATCTTATCATCACTTGAACTTGAGCTTGCAACATGTTTGAAGCTTGATTAGTGTAGTTTAACATTTCCATTTCTCTCAGGTACACTGCTCTATACTTGTTATTATTTTCTGCAACACTAGTTCAGTACTTTGCTACATCTGGTTCTTCTCCTGGGTAAATTTCAGTCCAGTTTTTGCCTCTTCATTATTGGATATAACACGCTTGCAGCTCATACGTTTTATGTTTTTTAATTGCGTGACATTCTTGCTTGCATAATGTTTTACTTCAGTTATGTTCTTGATGCAATGAGGGCTTTGAATGAAAGCAATGCGCTTAGAAAGTCATCAACGATCTCAAAGTAAGGCCTAGTTTTGGAGTTATTATTTTAAGAGATCAATTCATAACAAATAAGAGGTATTAACATTCAATAGTGATGAATTTAAGTTAGAGCAAATAGTGTCCCTAACTATTGGGTTTTTCTATGTTTGCAAAGACAGCCTGCTTCAAGCGAGAGCGGATGCTTTATCATAGATGTGGATCAGAATCAGCCTGGAAGAGATATTATGGGAAGTAGTTTAATGTCTTGGACAAAGCTTGTATTGGACATGTACCCCCCTGGTACATCTGTAAGGTACCCAAGCACTTACAGTTGATGGTTGAAGCCTTTTTTTTAAATATTATTTTGTTATGGTCCCTGATTCTGGATCTGGTTACAGGACCCTGTAGTGGAAGTCCCCTAGTAGCTCTGCTTGTATATTGGGCCTAGAAGACTTCCCCCCTTGTCTACCTATATTTTTAAGTAGAACAGAATAGAGCTCGTTTAGAGAAAACTCTGAATCTCAATATGTTGACTGTTTTGAGTGAATAAAAGCCTGTCTTATTATTTTGCTGCATTCCCATTTAAAGGATACAAGACAATCTTGAAACCAAATCTACTGACAAACTATCAGACTCTTTATTATGGGAACAAAAGACAATCCTACCTATGGACAAAGCATTTGTAAACTTGGTCTAAAGGCACCATCTTCAGTGAATCAGGTTCAGGGACTTGATCCTGCTGTCCAGAAGTCACATCTTTCCGACTGTTTGCTGATTTAATCCAGATTCTCAATGCATAATTATTAGATGGTTATCCACATTGCTCTACGATGACAAGTTTGCTATTGATATGATGGCTGCTTCTTGTCGCTGGAATTTGCTTAGCGTAAAAGCTAATTTCCACAGTTTTAAAAACAATTAGTGAATTTTCAGAAAATATTTAACTGCTTGGCTAAACATAAATAGGTATCACCTACATTGAAGCATGACTTAGTGTAAATTGTTCAGTGGAAGAGTGTTATTGTTTCTTTCTTTATTTTTATTTCATGTTTTTAATAGGCTTAAATTAAAATAAGTCATTGTGCATTCACACGGGCTATTTATTGCGTTCTCTTGGTCTTGCAGAAGTTTGACATGCACCTATTGCAACGCTGAACAGGTATTTATATATTATGAATTCATCCCTGCATTATGTAATGCACCCAGATGGATGGACCAAAATTTTATTACAACCACTAAAATGCCGAGAACTGCTAGTTGCTGCATTCAGTAATTCATTAATCTTCTACAAATGAAGATCATTGCTTAGTGTTTGTGGTAGGATTCCTGGTTCTTGTTGAATATGCATTTCACACTTCTATAACTATAGGATTGCTAAATCTTTCCCTAAATGGAATGGCTTGCTTAGTTAGGCCGTGCCTGGACCCAATTCCCCACAGAAAGAGAAAAAGGAGGGAAAAAAATCAATGGAGCTAGCACCCTTTTCTTGGTTGCCAAGCATAGAAGCACAAATGTGCATGATATACCTTCATTCTTTTCCTTGATTAAATTGTCATTGTTATCAGGCTATATGGATGATGTGTGAAAATGGTGACTATGATCGATGACTATGACTTGATCATCAATGAAAAGAATCAAAATTTCATTTCATAATTTGCTGTCCAACTTGTAAAACACCTAAAAACCTGCATACATGATAGTCATAAGCTGTGGACAAGTTTATTAATTAGATGTAGTAAGTTTTATCAGAAATGTTAACTTCTTGGATTAAGGTGCACTGTAGTGTTGATAATTGCTGTGGGGTAAAGCACCACAGAAATTGGGTGTCTTGAGTTACACCTTTTACAAACCTTATTTTTCCTATTTATAGATTGATATTTTATTATAGTCTCTCAACTTGGCAAGTTTCTGAATGAAAGATATGTTATGAGCAATAAAACATGTATTTCTGCTGTTTCTTAAATAACTATTCCCCTTATATGAAATCATTCGTACTTTTAATGCTGTGATTTCAGCCTCCACGAGCAAAGCATTGCCATGATTGTGATAAGTGTGTGCTTCAGTTTGATCATCATTGCGTTTGGCTTGGAACTTGCATTTGGCCTGAAAAATCATTGTCGTTTCTGGTGAATTATTCTTTCAATATTCTTTTATGCTGATTTAACTAATTTATGAAACTATTTTATGATATTTATGTTATTGTGTCCTGGTTTCCCTTCTTTTCTCATTGTGATACTTTAGGTGGTACCTATGGGAAGAAACAGTATTGTGCTTATGGACTGGCATCTTATACATTGAATACTTGAAGGCTAGCATCACAAGGGTTTGGTATGAAGCCTTTGAGTTCATTAATGTTTTCTAGTGACTTTTTCTCTTCCTATGTCAAATGTGTTTGATGCCAAACTAATATCGAAAAACTGAAAAGGAAAAAATGATGGAAGTGGTCATGTACTAAATTATCCACCTTCCAATAGGTTTACAATTAATGCATTATCAGACTGCATGATGGTAGATTGGATCCTGAGATGAAACTGTTCTTGCAGGTGGAAGGGTGCTATCATGATACTGTTGTTGGTTACCTTATCAATCTCTCTGATCTTTCTTCTCCTCCTGCTACTCTTCCATAGGTAACTTGTTATCTATTAAGCTTTTTAGCTTGAAAGTTTTTATGCACACCTTTCTGATTCACAGGTTCCGAAGGTTATTCTATGAAAGCCTTACAATCAAAATTTGCTGTTTTCATCTGGTCGTGCATTTTACTTACTTATGCTTATAGTGGCCATCCTCAATGATCCAAAGCTTTGTTTTACTGTTTTAGTTTATTTAATTCAATTTCTTATCTTTGTTTATTTGATGTAGATGTTGACTAGAGCGATCATAATTTATGTATAATGTAAAGCTGAGAGTTTACCTACTTGTGTGTAACAAACATTTAGATAGGTTTTTGACTTGGGAAATGAAATCTTGATAATTAAACTTAAGCATGCTATGGCTCATTGATACATATGACTATTTTTTGGATATTCATCGGGCTATATTCTTTATCCAAAAATATATGAAGTAAAGCTGAGATTAATCTGCTTGTGCGTGACAAACATTTATATGGGGTTGAGGCTTTGTTGACATGAGAAATGAAAGCTTGATAACTAAGGGTTTGTTTATTTTCGTTTATATTTATATTTTTTTATTTTCAAATTCAGAAAAAAAAAATTTTGTTTGATTTTTTGATTTCTGTTTTTTGTTTTGGTTTCTTCCAGTTTTTATAAGTTATAAAACTATAAAAAGTAGTTTTTTTTTTGCTTTTTTTATAATATGATTTACTATCAAGAAAGTATATATTATATAATTATTTAAAATTAATTATTAATAAGAATTATAAATAACTTAATTTAATTTTTATAATTAATTTAAATATTAACATTTAAAAATAAATAATTTAATTTAATAATTATTAATAAATATAATTTATATTTAAAATATCTTCAGAATATATAAATTTTAAATAAAATTAGTTTAATTATTAAAATAAATATTAATTTATAAATAAAACTTTAATTATTAAATTATTTATTTTAAAATATAATAATTTTCAATGAATATTATATCCAATATTAAAATAAAATATATTTATCTATAAAAAGTATAATATGTAATTATTACACACTAACAATTATGTTTTTGTTTTTATTTTAAAAAAACAAACTAGAAACCTGAAACTAAAATTAAAAATTACAACAGAAAAGTGGAAGTGGAACTAAATAGGCCCTAAACTTTAAGCTTGCTATGGTGCATTGTAGCATATGAATATTTTTCGCTGCTCATCACAGTATATTGTTCTACCAAAAATTCTAACGTCTTGTCGTTTGAAAAAAAAAAGTTATTTGGCATAACTGAATGAATCATCCTCAACTGCCACTCCCTTTTTCCCTCTCACGCAAGTTCACCAATCTCATCATTTTGTGTGCAGCTATCTTATTCTGACAAATCAGACTACCTATGAACTTGTAAGGCGTAGACGTATTCCATATCTCAGGTCTGTTTCTACTCTGCTTATTCAACAAAAATTATTGATTTCTATGACTGAAATTTAATAGAAATGAGGATTTTACATGTCATTCTAAGTTACGAATGAGTGTTAATTATGCTAAAAGGTTGGTATTGTAACTTCTTTAGCAAGACATCTTTTGAATGAAATTGAAATCGAGTATAAGGTTATGATTAAGACATCTATTAGATGAAGCTGGGACTGGTTGACAAGTTCTTCGCATGAGACTTTCTGGAGTTTGCTTAATGTCTAATTGCATGTTGAACTGGAAAAATATGGATGACCATAATTTAACCGGTTCACTTTCTGCTGCTGTGTAGGGGAATCCCTGAACGAGTGTTTCCATTCAGTAAAGGAGTTTGCCAGAATATATACAACTTCTGTTGTGGTCAAACCAACTTGTACAATTTGAAGCGGTTACCCACAGCATCGGAGATTGAAGAGAAATCGAGACCATATACATGCTTAGATTTTTTGACCTGTCGCTGCTGTTGAGATGTTAAGGGGTAATTTGATCAATTTTCATTGCAGGAGTTCAAATGAGGTTCCTGTAGAAGAAATTGGTTGTTTCAGGTTTTTCAGAGACGTTGGTCATCCTATTTTTCTGATCACGAAAATTTTTAACTCTGATCTTCTTATGCATCATGTTGAACCTGACACCGTTAATGCACTACATATTAGATTTGCATTGTGATTCTGTATGAACAGAGATGGTTGTTGGAATTCAAGAATTTCTCTGTCTAGAATGGTTAATGATACCGTGCTAGCTTCAGCTACGGATTGTTTATTGAAAAAGTTGATTTTGGTTGCAGGATGAGTGATAAATTACACAATAAACTCATAAATTCAGAAGTCAGAGTGATTGATTAAATTAGAAGACAGATTATATGCTCAGTAGCATTGGAAGCGAGTGGCAGATACGAATTGGTTTGTTTTATTGTATTTTCGTTATTATTAAAACATCCAAGGAAAAGGAACCAATAAAAGAATTTGTCCTTCCGAGTAAGCACGTTGAGTCTGACCAGTAAGAACTCGATCTCTTTCTTTGCAAAGTTGGAGATACGAGAATATCAAATAAATAGCACTAAATTTATACGTATTATAGTATCATGTAATTGTACGCGTACCATAACAAGCTATGAACAGATTAAATGAAACTTCTTTTCGTTGAGATGAAACAAGTTGAAATGAATATAGTATTGACAGGAGAAACTCGACCGATGCTCGAAATAATATGGAAGACATCAATGGTACTAACTTAATTAATCGTACTATTTGTCTCGGTTATCACGATCAATCCTATTATCTGTCTCTTTGGTATAGTTGAGAGCCTCAAATAGAGCAGCAAGAGCATTATAAACTGGCAACTTGGGATGAACTCTAGAGCAACATGATCATCGTTGACATGAGACGAAGGTATTGCCCGTGGAGAGCGTAATGGTGATTGAGCAGTAGATGAGTCTTCCATTTCTACCTCTTCACCAGAGTGATTCATCAACTTTTACATCTGCGTGATGTGGCAGTAGAGCTGAAACCGTGCCTCCGAGATACCATATACTCCAACTGGTCTTTGGCTCATTATAGCTGTGTCCCCTGTGTACATGCTCGCCACTCATTCGTTCTACTTGTCTCCTCATTACTGGAATACTGAGACCCATCAGAACGGTGTACATCCTCTCAGGGCCTTCTGATTCACAAGCAACGACCTGATGGTTAGTCTCTGAAGTTTGTGGCATTGAAAGGCCAAGTCCTTTACTGGTGCTGAAATGACCAAAAGCATATCCTTGTCGGAATGATCACATGTTTCTATAATTTTGTTCCTATTTTATTTTATAAGTATCAATCCAATAAATAGACCTATAGAAAATTGATAGATAGATGCTCATAAAATAAAATAAAAACAAAGTATTGAGAAGAAGCATAGATAGATGCCCATATTATAATAACAGATTAATGAGAATAGGTGATCTGAACCTATCTTTAACAGCTAGCGCAGCTGGATTTGCTCGCCTCGAAGATTATGCCGCTGCTTAAGCATCAGATTCGGTGTTCTCGAAGTGCCTACCACCAATTTCTCCTTTAGTTGATCTGACCACGGGCCCAGAAAAATTTCAAAACAATGAGTCCTCATCAAAACCTGTTAGCCACAAATCGAGATGGGATAAGAGCATAATCTCACTTATCGAATATCACAATTGTTGGCTTAACCTGGAAGCTGGTAGCACTAACCAAAGTGCATGGTCCTTCATGTTAGATGAGATAAAGGAACGCTTAATGGGAGTTTTGCATTAGTATAGCTAGAGATCAACACCGCCTTAAAAAGCGGAAAAACAAGATATAGTGAACTCAGTATAAATTCCCCAGGAGGCTCCCTTTTTCTTATTCTAATGTGTCCAATCGATCTGCAATTTCCTTCATGACCTTCAGCTTCATTCCACCTTTAGATGTTTTTAACAGAAAGCTAAAGCAAACAATTGATAAGATACACCTTATTGAAAACTGGGAATGGGACGGTTCCATTTTCGACGAATTTGAAACGTGAACACGGACAAAGTGGAACAAGCAAGTTGGAAGCTATTTAGCTTGTGCTCAGGTCATCTCTAACGAAGGCACTAAGATGTTTTGAGACATAAAATTCACTTCAAGAAAGACACTAAAATCTAACACCAAAATGCTGTAATGAATAATAATACATTAAATTTGGGCTATGTTTGGCAAATCAGCTGATAGCTGATTGCATTAGCTATTTTTTATTTGATGTTTGTTAAAATTTACTGTTTAGAATTAGCTGTTTATGTGTAAAATGATTTATGAAAATATGACTTTAAAAAAATTATAAGGATATGAATATTATATCTCTTAGTATTTCGTTGAATATTCTTATAAGAATTTAAATTTTAGATATTAGAGATAAAACAAAATGGTTACAAGTTAGGGAGTTAGGGATAAAACAAAATAGTTGCAAGTTAGGCTTTAATACCTTATAATTTAAATATAAATTTATTCATTAATACATGATTAAGAAGTTATGCTTTAATACCTTATTAATTCACATATATCTAAATTTAAATTATTTTAACAAGTTTAAATATGAAAATTATAATAAATCTTGATGAATTTATTCTAAAATTAATTTAAAATTCAATTGAAAAATTATGATGTCTTTAATTGATATCATTAGTCATTACTATATAGTTAGAAATCTATGTTTTCATACAGTACCAATTTACAAAAAGTTTTTATATTAAATTTATAACAACTCTCGGTATATTTAATCATAAATTCGATTAAGAATGGGTAATAATAATGTTTTTAATTGATGATCATATTTTAATAGAAGTTATTTTTAAAACCTAAAATCATTAATTAGGACAAAATATTTATTTAAGAAGAAACGAGCTTTATATAGGGAAATACAAAGAGAAAAGGAAGGATTTCCATGGCTAATATCTTGACCACTGAAAGTTTCATGTTCAATTCTAGGTACTTGTTTTTCAATGTAGTGGCCACTTGATATTTCTACATACATGACATTTGCAAAATTCTTGCAGAAAAGTCCTTTTTCATTGCATAAACTATTAGAAGCATCAAATTCTCTCTATAATGTAATAGAATAGTCTTTTTATCAACCAATTCAAGTTTATTTAAGGAGGAATGAACTTTATATAGGGAAATACAAAGAGAAAAGCAAGGCTTTCCTTGGCCAATATCTTGATCACTCAAAGTTTCATGTTTTATTCTAGGTAGTTGTTTTTCCAATGTAATGGCCACTTGATATTTCTACATATATGACATGATTTGCAAAATTCTTGCAGAAAAGTCCTTTTTCATTGCATAAACCATTAAAAGCATCAAATTCTCTCTAGAATGTAATAAAACAGTCTTTTTATCAACCAATTCAGGAATAGGTAATCCATTTCGCAATGTCATGTTCAAGAATTCCTCTTGATGGTAATTATGAATGTCATCAACGACCTCATCAAAGTTAATAAATGTCTTACTGTCTCCACGAAATATGTTGCTCCATTATTTGAGAAACTTCAGAAAATTTAACTAGGAAATTATATCGATTATCAATACACAAGACCTAAAATATTATTATCTAACAAAGTTCACTGATGCCCAAATTATATTACCACCAGTAAAATCGATAGTAAAGCTATTATCATAGTCAAAATCAACTTTAAGCACAAAGCAATCCGTTCCAAATGATGCACAAACCCTTGACACTATAATGTGTTAAAATACTCGATGTCTTTGTGCAACACCCCATATTAGGGGTTAGGATATTAAGGAAATTCAGTACATTTTATGTTTTGCATATGTGAATATTTGCTTATTTGTGCATAAGCATTTTGGACACATACAATAATTGTATATGCATTCGTGACATTTTTTGGGTATAATTGGTTTCTAAATGCAATTAAAAAAATGCGAATTATGGATTATTTGTGTTAAAAATTTATTTGGAGTGTTATTATTATTTCAAAAATTTTGATGAATTTTAGAAATTTTTGAAAAATTTGGTGTATTTTGGATATTTTAAAATTTTTGGTGAATTATTTTTGAGCTAAAAATTTATTTAGAGAGTCATAATATTATTTCGGAATTTTTGGTAAACTTTAAAAATTTTAGAAAATTTTGGGATATTTTGAAAAAATAATAATAAAAAGGTGACAAATGGAAGAGTGACATGTAGCAGCCTTGCATGTTGATACATGGCCAACATGCAAGGAGCACACGTAGTGAAGTGTGTGCGTGGAGGGAAATTTTATAAGTAATGCTTTTATGTCTTTGTCCTTCACGAAACAACCCCCTTTACTAAAACTCTTCTCTAGTTCATCCACCGAAACAACAAGTGTTGAATTTTTGTGTGCTATTGATTTACTCTCACTTGCTGGAGACACTATGGAACCAAGTAAGTAGATCTGATTGTTTTTTAACGTAAATATAAACATGCATGCATGGGTTTAGAAGTGAGGCTACGGTGATTCTGTAAGTTGATGAAGAAAAATGTGTTTCTGTTATGGTTTAAAAGATTATATATATATATGGTTTGGGTTTATGCTTTGTTTTTCTTAGTGACATGCGTGAGTGTTTTCGGAAGTGTTTGTTGGAGTTAAAATGAGTGATAGTAAGTTGTAATGAAAATGGGAAGATTCAAATGAGAAAAAAAAAGAAAAATATATGATGAAATGGGAATGTCGTTAGATACTAAGTGATGTGTAGAAACAAATATGCAGTAAAGTTCATAAACATACGATGTTTTTGTCAATATGCAGAAATGTTTGAGTAAAGTTTAGTTATGGATTTTGTGAGGTTGGAGTTAAAGAGGACATATGAGTAATGTAGTATTGTGTTTTAAGAAGGATTAAAATGGCAAAAAGGAAAGGAATGCAACAAATGAAGATGGAGGGAAAATGCAGAAATGTGGTTTTGTTATGTGAACAGTACCATTCTTGTCACATTTGGCTGTGATGTTGTATGTGATCTTGAGTTTTGAGAGGTTTTGCTAGTAAGTTGAATTGTAATGAGAGTTGAAATGAAGAGACAATGTGAGGGTATAAATTAAAGATGTTAGGGTAAGTG
>JANVCL010000212.1:20121995-20133262 GCA_026546855.1 Erythroxylum incrassatum | reverse complement strand
AGATTAGATGTTATCTGATATTTGAATTTTAGTTAGAAAAAGTTTGTATAAATAGACAAGCTTCTATTCAATAAAAACTGAGAAAGTCTTCTCCACATAAAAAAACCAACAATTGGTATCAGAGCTCTCTTGATCTTAAGGGACCTCTAAGCCTACAAACTTATAACTCATAACCAATAACTCATGCCTACAAACCCATAACCCATAACTTATTCTACACTTTTCTACACCACAAATCAAAAACCACACATCAAGCCTTCTTAAAAAATCACCCACAACAAAAAGTGAGAGACGCCAAACAAGCTATAAACGATCAACTTGAAAAGAAGGAGTTCTTTGCAGCATCGAGCACAAACGAAAAAGAGAAGAAAAAAAAGATGCTTAGAGTTTGCAGTATCAAAGTCAAGGAGAAGTGTTGAACATATGTGACTTTGAAATAGTCAAAGATATTATCATAATATTATCTTTAAGTTCAGATTTTATTTTATGTTGATTTAGATTAAATGTTATTTGATATTTAAATTTTAATTAAAAAAAGATGGTATAAATAGACAAACTTCTGTTCAATAAAAATTGAGAAAGTGTTCTCCACTTAAAAATTACCATCGGATACATTCTTGGAAGCGAAATAAAGAGCTTTAACTTTATCAATTACAAGTTATTTTATCGATCTGTGAACCATCTGTTGGAGTAGGGAACCTATGGTTACAAGTCAACTCCTGTCTCTAAATTAAGTTTTGTTAGGATATTATTATTGTGTTTCCAAGTTCCATTTATCCTTCTTCTGTTTGGTATTCCAACAATATAAGTACAGGAAAAGACTAGAAGTTGGAAAACAAAGAAATATGGAAGCAAAAGGTTGGGATTACAGAGAAACGAAACCTTAAAGTGTTTACGGTGTTATGGAAGCATAAAATACTGTCATGTAAGAACTTTGCTTTATCCTTTATCTTAAACTCTTCTTCTGTTATGCTCCTTGGGCATGTAGTTTCAACAAGAAAAACTTGCTGCAAAACAGCATTGGTATCCACCATCAAAAGCCTTAAATCGAATGAGATGAAAGAAAGAAAAGACTTGGACATATGGATACAAGTTCAGATTAACTCGGCATTAGATAGACGAAGAAAGCGTGGGGTTGGAGAAGAAAAGGATCAAATGGACGTAGAAGATCCAGGAAGTGGAATATTAGATCTGTTGATTGCAAAATCTTCTCGGATATTTTTTTTTGCTTATTCAACTCAAATTTTTTTAATCTTTCAGTTTTCCGTGTTCAGTTAAAGTTCATTGGTCACATTTCTTTTCGTTTAGTAGATAAAAGACAAAGTTGGGAAAATCAGATTCATAAAACATAATAGTTCTCTATATTTCATTGTATGTGGAGATCATAATCATTTACAATATATAATCCTTTGCATCCTTTAAAATTTGGATGCCTTGCTAGGTTTTGTATGTAGAAATTGGTATCGGTAGTGGCCTATTGAGAGACCATGTTAAGAAGTGAGGCCCTTGTTTTAATCAAGCTCCTGAAGACACTCTCGAGGCCAATCTCAAGGTGTTCAATGCTGGTCTCTAAAGCTTCAAGGTTTGTCTGGGCAAATAGAGGCCTGTTGAATTTGGACACTTCAGCAAGTGAAGCATCAACACACTCTAATTCATTCCCACTTTCTTGCTTTTCTTCACAAGATATCACTCCCTTGTGCATCAACTTCGAAACGAAGGAGCACTTACTTTGCTTCGGCTTCGACACTGGAGTTGACAAGAAGTGTAGGAAGGACTCAAAAATGGATCTGTTCATTGAATTAACTTTTCTAAGCACTCTAATCACAGAAGAAAGATGATGTTCTTCATCTACAAGAGGATGTGCTACAACTTCATTTTCCATTTGCTTCAAGGCTAAGATAAAGATTTTTGCGGTCTTCCTCATTTTCTTTCTGAAGCAAGTATAGTTACCAATTTCGTTGTCAAGGCTTGAATCTCCTTTTCTCCTTCGAAGTGCAGATTGAAGAGCTTGAACCTGTTCCTTAATTTGCAATATCATATCTCTTGTAAACCCACAGGTATCTAAGAGACTAACAGAACCATCAAGCAACTTGTCAAGACAATTTGTATTTTGCTGACGAGAAGCGGCTTCTTGTGTTGATGCCATCCGGAGTAGATCATCAACACGTTTATAGAGATGTTCTAGTCCTGATAGGCCAACTCTAATGGACTCTGATGGTATTGTTGATGAGGTCTCCCATGTTTTGAGCTTGTTCAACTCTTCTTCAGTTCTCTGGATGGTCGGGTGGGACGTTGAAGGCAAGCTAATTGATCTTGCATGGAGCCTGCTTGCCATGGTTGTTTTTTCACAGGAAGCTACAGAAACTATATGAGTTAACCAATTCTGTAGTTCTCTACTTATAAGTTTACAATTGAAAAAAGATTGGAGAAAAAGCTATTCAGAGTAACGTGGTGATCATGTGACGCAAAGTGTGGATTCTCCTCTAGATTCGGCCACCTTGTCACATCTTTGGCCAACATATAACTCCAATAATGCGCTTATTTTCAAGTTGTTGACAATCATGGAACAGTATGAATTGTCTTGCTATTATGTCATTTTAGTGTTTCTTATCATGATAACAAGATGAGTCTTCGAGAGTGCGGCCTTCCATACTGCCACATTATCCTCTCCACAGCTACAGAATTAAAAAAAAATGCAGTATTGTATCTCCAAATGTATGTGCCCTGACATGGTTGCCTTCTGTTGCAGGAACCTTGAGCACCAAATGCTATAAGAAAATGGACAACTTAGATCTGAGGACTATAAGAAAATGGACAATCATATGACAATGAGTAGTGGTTGGAATACCGAGTCCATAATGAACGTCTGGGTGCTTCTATTATGTGCACGAGTGCCCAGCTTGCTCCCTGCCTCTATTCTTTTCCGGATTAAGATTATTTTATACATTGCATTGATCTCCTCTGCAATCGCACGGTGAGGCGTAGACGCGTGCTTTTCTCGTCTCTTCAACACGAGTGGAGGTGCCAGGCCATGTGGCTAGTAGTACAGGTGCTGATGCTCTCTGACAGACCAATCAGATTTGGCCTGGGTGAGTGCAGTACGCCTAGGAGCTAGTATTTTCAGGATGTTTTCGAAATTTTAGCAATTTCGACGGTGAAAAGTGGCTGAGAACTAGTTCAGCTAGTTAAAAACTTTTTGAATCCGATCGAAGAAAGCAAGCCTCCAGGTCATTAGGAAACCTTCCATGCGTTCTAGCAGTTTGAGATTCGTTTCTTTCATCTGCTATCGGCAAAGATAGCTACTTTCATTATATGTCCATGGCTTTGAGTCTTAAAACTTTGTGCAATGTGATAAAATAATGTTTATTTTCTAAGTATAACTCGTTGCGTATTGGAGTTGGCTGATACGAATCATTACCACTTAGAAGTTTGGTTGTACATGCTATAAATGGATTTGTACAGTTGATGATTAAAGAAAGTAAAAGGAACATGACTTGTAATTAGTAGGATATGGAAGTTTTAAGTTTAACAACACTATATTTTGGAGATTGCAGATCAAATGATCTATCAAGAGATTTATTAATATTGGTCGCTTATATGATTAATTTGGAATTCAAGCATGTTACGTTAAAGAGGAATTCTCTTAGAATTTATACTTAATTTATTGTCAACGATACAGTTAGGTTTGAGAAAACATAGAAAATAAAATTCTAAACTACCCAAATGTTAAAGAATGTTAAAATAATATAGATATTTTATTTAGGCAAAAGAAAAGTATAAGATACAAAGAAAAATTCAGATAACGAAAGGAGTTGATACAGTGCAATGTAGATTTGAAATAACAAGAAGGTATTTTTGTTGGAGTAGTCTGATTGTCTATATGTATATATATATCTTCCTGTTATGATTTTGATAGATTTATATAATTCTTTCAATTCTAACAGTCTCAAGCAATTTTGTTCAACTTCTACCCCTGATTTTGATAGATTTATATAATTCTTTCAATTCTAACAGTCTCAAGCAATTTTGTTCAACTTCTACCCCACTTCTCATCATGTCCATGTTCTAATTAACTATCTACCACATGTTATTCTCCAACCTTTTTGCTTCAAGCAATTTCCCTTGTAACTTTCCAACTTCCACTTTTTCTGTATGGTGGCTGTTAACTACCAATTGCATGTTTAACCATCTTGTCTCCCACATTTTGTACTTCCTTTACCTCTTTCCATATCCACGAGTTCTCTAGCCATGTGACTTCTATGACTTCTAGTATTTGAGCCTTTCACTTTAGGGCCAAATGGACTAAATCTTCTTAGGCTATCAATTATTTTCCCCACATATATTTGGTTGAACAAGCCAACTAAATGGTGCTAAAACACTTCTAGTCTTTTGTAAAATGGGTGTGAGATCAATAATCAAAATTTCAGATATGGATCGAAAATTTTCGAAAGTTCAAGAACCATTAAAAATCTAGGTAAAAGAAGAAGCTTGGAAATGTCATCAAAATTATCTTCATATTGCCCTTAATTTGAGAAGGAACTTTGGATGCAACGATTATATCAAGATTCTTTTATATTTAAAACTCTTAACTCTCTTCGTCAGTTATGGAAGTTAAAAGATCTGCTTTATTTAAATTTCAAATTTCTACTGCTCCCCTAAGGTCCCATTTTTCCGTAAATTTCCCTTTCTCTAAACCATTTTGTACCTTAAACTCCAAAAAGTCTTATCTTTTTTATCAATTATAGTGTTTTCTCCTTTTTTTTCTCATAAATTTCCCCAAAACTTAGCAAATTTTTCTTGGACTATGACTTTTGCACATTGTGCATCTTCTTCCTTCTCCATTAACTCTACTACATTAAATGCGACAGATCTACTTCTCGAACTTCTCTTTGCACATAATAAAAATTCCATCAGTTTTCTTTACTTTATTCTTTATGTAAGCTATAAAACTTGAGGGAGTCTCTAAACCTCTACCATCCTTCATCAGAAAAATTAGGAAACTTCTTATACCCTAAATCATCTTTTTTAATATTTCTTCTAATTTTTTATTAAAATTTCCTTCTTTCAACATGCTAGGAAAAATTTCACATTTTGACCGTAAGTAAGGATTACATTTGACATTGGAATCCCTTTGACATTGGAATCCCTTTGTTAGTTGAATCTCATCTTAACATTTTTCAGGATTTCAATAACTACTTTGCTTAACACTTTGACTTGACCACTAGCCTGGCATAGTATGAAGTCAAAATCAGTAATTGTATGCCATATTTCATAGCAAAATATTTGACTTCTTAGCTAATAAACATAATTCTCTGGTCACTTATTGTTGACTATGGAATCCTAAATTGATGAATAATTTGTTCCTTAATGAACTTTATCATGTCAATCTATTTAACCTTCTTCATAGGTAGAGCCAACACCTATTTAATAAAAAGATCTATCACTAAAAATAATTAAATTATGACCTTTAAAAGAAGGTGGATATAAGATCAGTGGCTTAACTCTTAAATGACTATGAAATAATTATATAGTGTAACTCAGAAGCAGGAATTCATTATACTTTTACATATTTTTACATTGTTGACAACCTTTAGTATAGGATATACAATGTTTCAATATTAAACTCTATTATTAACCATAATATTTTATGAGTCATCTCATCACTATACCAAATTGATTTGCTACACATATCCCCTCATGAACTTTTTTCATTATTGCTAATGCATCTGGTGTCCTAAGGCATCTCAAATTGTTAAAGAGTAATATGTTTATATATTAGTTACATAATTAAATATTGGTCCATATGTGGTTTTGAGTTCATTTATGGTTTATTTATTTAGGTTCATTAATGGGTTCATGTACTTAGATATGAAGAGTCATTTTTGTACCTATAAATACCTCTTTGTACTTGAACTAAAATGATTTAAGTAAAATACAACCTCTTCTTCTAAACAATTCTCTTCTCTCTAAACCTCCTAACTTATTAACAAAGTGATATCAGAGCCTAGTTTTTTAAGAAATGACAAGCAATGGTGTAGTATACTCATTTCAATTCCCTCGCCTCACAAAAGAAAATTATGAAACATAACATCTTCTCATAAAAGTCGTGCTTAGCTCACAAGATGTTTGGGAGATTGTAAAGAAAGGTTTTATGCAACCTCAAAGTGAAGTCAATTTGTCTCAAAATGAGAAGGATGCTTTGGCAAAGATCAAGAAGAAGGATCAACATGCCCTCACCCTTATCCATCAATGTCTAGATGATTCAATGTTTGAGAAGGTGGCCGATGCAACCACTTAAAAGGAAGCATGGGAGATTTTGCAAAGTTCCTTTCAAGGAATTGATAAGGTAAAAAAGATTCGACTTAAATCATTGCGAGGTGATTTTGAATCTTTGCACATGAAGGACTTCTAATCAATCTTAGATTATTGTTCACGAGTGAAGGCCATTCTGAATCTAATGAAGAGATATGGAGATTAAGTTGAAGATGTTTGAGTAGTAGAGAGGATTCTTCATTCCTTGAACCCAAAGTTTGATTATATGATTTGCGTCATTGAGAAGTCTAAAGATCTAGACTCTTTGACACTTGAACAACTAAAGGGCTCTTTACAAGCTCACGAAGATAAGATCAAGAGGAGACAAGAAGAACCTTTGGAGCAAGCACTTAAAGCAAGGGTTTAGTTAAAAGATGATCATGGAGAAAGAAATCAAAGAGGAAGAGGAAGAGGACGAGGACGAAGTTATGGAGGAACAAGTAAAGAAGATTATAACAATGCCAACAATGATGGAAACAATCAACATACAAAGTCCAAGGAAAATCAAAAGGAAGAGGAAGAGGAGGTTACAATTTTACCATAATACAAGCGAGTCTTTGTATTATCTTTGAATGCTACAACTGTCATAAATTTGGACATTTTTCTAAGAAATGTTATGCTACATCTAATCAAGTTGAGGAGCAAGTCAATATTGTTAATAACAAGCAAGGAGACGAAGAGCCCACTTTATTGCTAGCACTCAAAGATAATACAAGTAAGGATGAAAGTACATGGTTCTTAGATAATGGAGCAAGCAATCACATGTGTGTAGATAAAGGCAAATTTGTGAAACTTGATGAAAAGTTAGAAGGCAACGTTTCTTTTGGAGATTCGTCAAAGATTCAAATTCGTGAAAAAGGTATCATTCTAATTTCTTCAAGAGATGGAAGCCATAGATTTATTAATGATGTCTATTATGTGCCTAAAGCAAAAAGTAACATTTTAAGTTTGGGGTAACTTCTTGAAAAAGGATATGAAATCCATATGAAAGATCGTTGTCTTTGGCTTAGAGATCAATATGCTCAATTGATTGCTAAGGTGTTTGTGTCGAAGAATAGAATGTTTATGTTAAATTTCAAGACAATCGAAGCAACATGTTTAAAGGTGGATGTGAAAGATGAAGCATGGCATTGGCATATGAGATTTGGACATTTAAATTTTGGCGCACTCAATGCGTTGGGAGATAAATAAACGGTGAAAGGAATGCCCTCTATCAACCACTCACATCATTTATGTGAGGCATGTTTACTTGGCAACCATTCAAGAAGGGGTTTTCCAAAAAAAGCAATGAGAAGAGCAACTGCAGCACTTCAACTTCTTTATACTGACGTGTGGACCAATGAAGTCATTATCAATGGGTAAAAGTTGATACTTCTTACTTTTCATTGATTCATCATCATCATCATCATGCCCCGAAGTCCCGCAATGAAGCAGGGTCTGGGGGGCCTGATAGTATGCAGCCTTACCCCTACATTGTAAAGAGGTTGTTTCCAGTAGGCCCATATGCATATGTGACAAGATAATAGTGATGTAGGTTAAAAAGAATAAATACGGAAAGACTGGTAGTAAATCCATATATATACCTAATGGTGACCATAATTTGCTATTACCTTTCACCTTACAAAGACCCGCTTGTCTCGTTGCTAGTTGCGTTATGAGTCTTCCCTGATTAGTGCCCTGAGAATGCGATAATCCTACGTTTTGTATACGTCCATCGTAAGAATCTTCCCCCCTACACCTGGAAAAAAAAACCTTAGGCAATAAGGATAAGGCGCAAGTGCACTATGGTTTGTCGTTTATCCTTATCTTATCATACCAGACTTTTCTAATTCTAGCCACTGCAGCGGTGAGGGCTAACTCTGACATATCTCTCTTGATCACCTCCCTACAGTTCTTGTAAGGCCTCCCTTTTCACCTCTTGTAGTCATTAAGGTTTATTCTCTCGCCATCTGAGACCGGATCATTAGAGGGCAATCCGACTCACATGCCCAAACCACTTAAGCCTCTTTTCTCTCAGCTTGTCAGAGATACTAGCCACCTGTAGTCTGACTCTCACTACCCTATTCTGCACCCTATCTCTTTGGGTAATGTTACACATTCACTTAAGCATTCGCATTTTTGCTACCAATAACTGTTGCGTATGTCTACGCCTAGTAGGCCAGCACTCTGCACCATATAACATGGTTAGTTGAATCGTTATCCTATAGAACTTTCCTTTGAGTCTTATAGGGACCTTTTTATCATAGAGAATACCTGACGCACTCCGCCATTTGACCCACCCAGATCAAACAAGCTTTTAGAAATTAGATTTCTCTTTATTCCAGGCACAAATATGACATTTGAAAGGGTCCTTCTCTTTCCATCAAACATATTGATGGAAACACTTCGAATCCCTTTTATCCTTTGTTGCCCAGAGTTTGCCATTTTTACCTTGGCAGTGACTGGTTCAAATGCAGTGAACCAGTCTTTATGTGGTGTTACATGCATTGTATAACTTGATTCAAATATCCATTCCCTACTTAGGTCTCCACTGTCTTCAGTGACAGCCAAAATCTCATCACCACTTGAGTCTTCTGGTTTCTCCACATTTTCTGCATCTCCACTTTCTACAGCCTTATCCCTCTTCTTCTTTCTGCAATTCCTTACAAAATGTCCCTCCTTATCACAGTAAAAGCACTTCTTTCGTTTCCCCTTTTTCTTGTTTTCTTCACCTTCCTTGGTGTGTTTTTCCTTTCCACTTCCCTTCTGCCACTTTCCTTTCTTTCTATTCTTCTTATGAGATTTCTTCTCATGATTGTTTTCTACAAACTTTACTTCTGCCTCTTGAGTCAAATACCCTCTTAACCATAAGGGATTCTCCACTAGCATGCTTAATTACCTTCTTGAATGCATTGAATTTAGAAGGTAAAGCCTTTAGAATCATTATAGCTTGATGCTCCTCAGATATTTTTTCATCTGTAGCTTCTAAGTCTTGAACTAACTTAAAGAAATAGTTTAAATTGTCATCTAAGGAGACAGAGGTGTTCATATTGTAGTTAGCAAGATCGTGGAGAAGTGCCCTCTTGTTAGGAAGACACTTCTTTGCATAAAGTTCATCAAGTTTGATCCAAAGCTTCTGTGCAGTGTTACAATTATGCAATTTTCTTATCACAATAGGTAATAAGTAAAGCATTAACTTGCAATGTGCAAGTCTTTGCATTTTAAGTTTCTTTACTGGATCAGTCTCAAGATCATATTGATCTTCTATAGCTCTATAACAATCATATGATTCAAGAAGAGTTTGCATTTGGAGTTTCCAGATGGTAAAGTCATCTTTCTAGTAAATACATGCATTTCTTTTCCTACCATTATGACTGTAGATTAAAGAAACAAAAGAATTTTACTTACTGACTGTTCTTGATGATTCTTTAATGCTTTGATACCACTTCTTTTGGGATATTTGTGCTATACTGCTATCTTTTAAACAAAAGTTGACGAAGATTTGTTAATTCTTGCAAATATAAAGAAGTGTAGTAAAGTAAAGAACACCAATCCTTTTTACTTGGTTTGATAGCTTCAATGCTATCTACATCCAAGGTTCAAACTGATGTGGTTTTAACTAGTAATTAAGGAGATGAAAATAATTTACAGAGTTGAGTGTTTCTTTCAAAAACACTTGCAAGAGGCTTTAACTCTCCTAGTACTCACTGGTAAGTACTCTAGCTAACTCTCAAACTTTTTCACTCTTTTCTTACACTCACTGATAATTGAATACAATTTGGAATATGAAAGATGATTTCTCTGTGTATTAACTCTCTGTCTGATGCTTGAATTGCTTCTTTTATATTTAAAGACTGCAGAGCCTTTTGAATGAAGTTGCATGAACAAGACAATGTCATGTGCTTCTCAAATGAGTCACCTACTCCTTCAAATGTGCGTTTTGAATGTATTGGCTATGTTTTGTGTATTAGCTTCTGAAGTATCTAAACGACTGTGTATTGAGTAGTGATGCTTCTGACTTGTGTTTTGATATGTGTGAGTCACGTGGGTGTGTTTGAAGCGAACACATTCTGTCTGATTTAGAACATTCGAGAGCCTCTCTTCCTTCTCTCTTCAACTCCTTTAGACAATCCTCACAACACTCACCTTCTGTCTTCAATTTTTCATCTTTCACTTGTGAGTTTGCTATTTTCGAGTGTAGATTGGGGGAGTAATTGTGATTTCCATCACAGTGACTTTGTTGAGTTGTGAATATGAATATACAGCTACAGCTTCATTCACTTGTCATGTTATTTGGCTTAGAAGGCTGTTGAATAAACATCACTTGCCACAAAAGGAAGCAATTAAAATATGTATTGATAACAAGTCTGAACAAGCATTGGCCAAGAACCTAGTTTTCCATGATCGAAGCAAACATATAGATATAAGGTATCATTTTATTAGAGAATGTATAGTAAAGAATGAAGTGGAGCTCAAGCATGTGAGGGCTAACGATCAAGTTACGGATATTTTTACGAAATCACATATATTTGAAGTTTTTCAACATTTGAGGACAAGACTTGGAGTACGAAAGAAAATTTCAAATGAAGGGGGAGTATGGAAAAATAATTTGAAAGTTGATCTAGATACATGAATATCTAAAGTATAGATACATGGATGTTTAAGTTCATTGTTAGGAGTTTAATTATATTTATGTACTAGACATAATTAAATATTGGTTCATGCATGGTTTTGGGTTCATGTACTGTTGGACCCTGAATTTTGATTGGAAGTTAGAATTATTAAATGAGGAAATATAGTATGATTTCTAGAAATAAATGAAAAGTATAAATGAATCTATGAGCATTTGATGAAATGGAAGCCATTTGGTTTCCCTTGAATTTTACTTGTGTTTGAATAAAAAAGATGAAGTATTGTGTATGGTGTTATAAGATGAGTATGTGCTTTAAGAAAATTAATGAGAAAAAGAATTGATA
>JANVCL010000212.1:20094661-20109264 GCA_026546855.1 Erythroxylum incrassatum | reverse complement strand
CTTTTATACTCCTTAAGTCCACTTATTTACAAAAATGTCATCCTTGTTCTGCTACTTTTAAAATCTGTCCGAACAACCTCCTGTGATCACCGAAAAAATATCATACATCATTAATTCGATGTCACTAAAATTATTATTCACTGTTCTGAAACTTTTAATGACATCAGTCTTAAATACTGATTTATTTCGATATACCGATTAAACTAGATACTGGGTATTACATATACATAATGATATTTTTTTAAAGGAAATAAAATCATAGGAAAATTGCTTCCTTTCTGCAGGAAGCTTCTTAGTAAACTTTCCTTATTAACATCCAGGAGGATCTTACCTTTTTTAGCAATTAACTCTGCAGTAGAGATGATATTGAAAATTCAAAGTCAAATCATAATTAAGATGAAGCAACGATTAGTTGAAGAAATTGACTATTTAAAGAAGAGCAACAGTACTTATGAAGTAACAAACATACACATACTTTCAAAACATTTGAGTAGCATCTATATTCTTGAGAGTCATATCATTCTTATTGTGCCTTAGAAAGTGAAATCACACTATCAAGAGAAACATTGTTATTTCAAAACTTACTTCTGATTTTACATTTTATTTTTCTGTGAGCTTATAAAAGCTTGTTATACATTTCGAGTGCGGAAGGTTGGAGAACCTTAAAAAATATGTACTTATGAGCTTTGAGAGGCTCATTAAAATTAATTCTCGAATTCTTATAGTGAAATACTCAAATTGGATTTTTGAGGACTGGACGTAGGCTGGATGGTTAGTTGAACTATTATAAATTTATTTTGTCATTATTTCTCTCTTCCTAAGTTTTAAATTTCTGCCTTATAAGTTTGTGTTTTCAAGAGGCTCTTTCAGTTTTTTAATAGGATCCTTCTGATAAAGCAAGTAGTTCTTTCTGCTTTAAGCATCAATAAGTGCCTATCAATTAAAAGGCTTAATTTTATTTGAGTTCTAGCCGGCGCCTATCGATTGACAGGTCCTTTTCTTTTTAAGCACAAATAGGATCCTTTCGATTAATAGACTTCTTTTGTATGTTAAATAACTAAAAGGAACCTTTCTTTTTAAACAATAGCAGGTTCCTTTCAAAGTTTAATAGGACCTTTTCATTTATCAGCCCATTTTATTTAAGAAGAATTTTAAAGATTTAAGATGCCTTGCAAATATTTTACACACAATTCACCCCCCTCCTATGTGTGTCTACTTTATGACTGCATTGATTTGTTCTTCATTAGGGCCAAAATTTCCACATTTCTCCTAGTGGAGTTCATTTCCGCTGTCAGAACCTAGTTGCCACATCAACATTCCACGATGAATTAATGTTAATATTTTTACTATGAAAAGTCAATTGAAGAATTATTATTTGAATGTTCCAACATTCTAGCAGTGTTAATTTTGTGATCTATCAAATGAGACTACTTCATATGAAATGAGACTACTTCATAAGATAAGGTTGAGAATGTTACCTAAACATCCCTTGCAGCTCTGAAATATGATTGCTTCTATGTGCATAAACATCCCTTGTAGAATCCTTTAATGAAATAGTTGTGTAATTATGATTTAGCTTTAAATTACAATAATTAGATTGTTAGTTTTGAGTTACTCCATTACATATATGTTTTTATAAAATATATATTCAATAAATTGAAATGTGTGTAAGTTAAAAGATTTGATCTTTTAAGAATAAAAGTAATAGGTTGTAAGTTTTGAGTTTTAATTGTTATGTCTAATATGTACTCCATTTGACTTTCAATTGTTATGTTTAATCATAGCCTTATAACACATTGAAATAAAGTCATTTTGATGGATAGATCTGCATACTATAAGTGGTAAAGATTTGGTATAAAAGCAATCATATGGTAAATATGTACATAAACATCCATTGTAGAAGTAGCCTTCTATAATAGACATTTCATAAAATAGTTAGCGTGCTTTTCTCAAACAAGCATAGAAGGTTGAAAAAAAAGTCAACTAATACACAACTAACACAGAAACACAATTCATAATATTTATGATTTTTATCATTTGACTTTTAAATGTTACGTGTAATCACAATCTCATTACACGTTGAAATAAAGTCATCTTGATAGATACATCTGTATACTATAAGTGGTACAATCAAATGTAAATATGTACATAAGCTTCCTTCGTAAAAGTAGCCTTCATTCAAGTATTTCATCAAACAGTTAAAAAGGATTGAAAAGCGTCGACAAATGTTGGAATGTTTAAAAAAAGGAAAACGACATTGCTTGTTCTATGATAAACGAAATCATTCCTATTTGTTTTATCTAAAGCACCTGACCCCACCCCTCATTTTTTCCTAGTCTTTCCTCTCTCGCTCCTTTCTTCTTCTTTTTCTCCCCAGTTGATGACCTTTTGTCTTCTTCATTTTTATCTTTCTGTCTTAGCCAATTGGCGTCCTTCTGTCTTTCAGTCGAGGTAAGTTGTGGATCCTTTTTTTATTTGTTTTGTGCTTCCGTTGTTGGATTTTTAAGGTGTAATGTTGCATAGGTAATGGTGATTTTTTTAATTGTTTGCATTGGTTTGGATTATTCGTGATTGGATTTTGTTTGGAATGTCTTAATGTTAGTGAAGAAAGGGAAAACATGTGATTTTCGTAGTTATCTTGAGATGAATTTCTCATGTGTGTAAAGTGTTCGGTGAATTACTTGCTACAATTCTATTAAGTGATAGGAGTGTTCTGCTTGTGTTGGCGTATATATATCATGTTTTGTTACCATTATACCGATAATTAATTGTTTGATTTTCAAGTGTTAGTGCTTAGAGTGAAATTTAACATTGTAAGAAGCAAAAAAGATGTTTAAAAGGGAGTTGATATCATTCTTAATATGTTTAAAAGGTAGTTGTTATGTTTAAAAATTTCCCAATTTGTTATGTATCAATCAATTTACCTAGTTTCCACCATGGGAATGGGGGACAAAGAATTGTCATATCATTAATTCCTTGATTATTTTTTGTTGTGAATAGAGGTTTGAGTTGCTTTCAAATATGTCATCTAATCATGTTTAGAATCCCCCTTCGTCCCTTGTGTTTTTATGTAGAGCAAAATTTCATAAGAAATATGATTGTGATGGGAACATATGTTCATATGCTTAATTCAAATGCTTTCAAGTCCAACGTCAATTTCCTCTTACCCTTTTTGATATGAACTTCAAATGTAGGAATAAAATTCAATTTTGTTTAGGATTTACTTTGTTGAATCGAAAAAAGAAATAATAAATGTTGCTTTCTTGGTAAAAACATATTTCCTTTTTATGATTAATTTACAAAAGTAAAAGACAGTTATTTACTAGTGGACTTTAATTGTTTTAAATTTTATGCACAGTAATTTTCATTCCATATTATTAATTTAATAATTCTAAACATATAAACCTAACATTATATATATTAGATGCACATAAACTTATCACAAGCCAATATTCGGTTGAGGTAAGTTGTTAAGTATTTGTCCTTTGGTTTGTTTTGTGCTTCCATTTTTGTTGTTTTAAGTTGTGATGTTTCACGAGTTTAGCATGGTTTTTTTAGTTGTTTACATTTGTTGGGATTGTCTATGGTTGGATTTTATTATGGATGTCTTAATGTTAGTGAAGAAAGGGAGAAGACATGATTTTCTTAGTTTGGGATGAAGTTCCCATGTTTATAAAGTGTTTGATAAAAGTTTTGTTATGATTGTGTTGAAGTGTTGCATGTGTACTTCTATAATTGGTATATTTCACATGCTTCTGTTGACATTATATTGATAATTGATTATGAGAGTTTCAAGTGCTAATGCTAAGATTTTGAATGCAAAAGACGGTTTGTTTATAGTGAAATTTGGCATAGTGAAAAGACAAAAAGAGTTAAAGAACAACTAATAAAAATCATTTATTTGTATTTGAATTAAACTTTTATAAGTTGTACTTGGTGTTCAAAATATAATACCTATAACTAAACAATTTGAAATAAATAATCTTTTGCTTCCACTATAAGAAAATTGCAAATTATCGATGGAAAATTCCCTATGAAAACATTTCATAGTAAATTAGCGATAGAAATTTCTTTTCGTAAGTAAACTTTGTCGAGAAAAAGGATCTCTTGTGACAGAAAAAATATGTTATTAAAAGAGAAGGAAATTTTATTACCAAACTTTGCCGACGAAGTTTAGCAATAGAATAGTGAAAGTCGTCATAAAAGTAGGTGCCAATGGTTCCCGGTAAAAATTGTGAACGAAATTCCCTATGGAAAAAATTTTCGTGGGGAAATTCCATATGAAAATATCATTTTGTAGGTAAATTACCTATGGACTCACATTTTCGTAGGGAATTTCTCAAATATATTTCCATAGGTAAATTACTACAAACTGATGTTTCTATAGGGAAATTCCTTATGAAAACGATAAAGATTTTTCTTTAGGTATACCTATGGAACGATATTTTCGTAGGGAATCACTTTACATACCAAAACAAATATAGACAAAGCCGAGAAATATTTGTGGTATATTTTAGTTTCTGTCGTTCTAACCCTAAATCGTTCCCACCGTCGCCTACCATCTACCACCATCATCCTACCATCTCCTACCTTTGTTCTAGCCCTAAATCATTTCGCACCCTTATCTCATTGAAAGGTAGTTTCTTTTATGTTTATTAAATTTTAACCTTTTGATCTTTTGGTTTGCTTTGTTATATCTTATGGAAATGGATGGTGGATGGTTGGTTTAGTAATGGTGGTTTTCTAAGAAGAGCTTCTTGGGCATTGAGGTGTAGGAGAGATAGGGAGAACGGTAGTCATGTCAGTAGGTGTTTGGGGTCGGGTCAGGTCGGGTCGGGTCTTAAGCTTGTTTTGTAAGGCTAGTGGGTGGGAGTTCGAGTAGGAGAAGGCCTTTGACCGTGGAAATTCACAGTCGGAGAAGAAGATTGTGATGGGTGGTTATTTTTCTATATTGGGTTTGGTCAGTTGTATATACCAAAATCGATCCTTGAAATGGATTACAATGGCTATTGTTCTTCTACTCACAATATATCAACTAAAAACATGTTCTCCCAGGAATTAAGATGGGAATGTTTAGCTTTGAATTATGGGAAACATGTCTTGGATATAAGTGTAAGAAGTAGCAGATACGAGATTGATGGGTACTTGGGGGAGCGAGAAGGGGACTACGCCTCATTCTTACCAAATCGCCTTTCAAGAGCTGGTTTTACTTTTGCTTTCAATTTTGTTGTTTTTGACTTGTCATATTTGTAGTTACTGGCATTTTTTTATCATTTTTATTGTTATAGATTCCCAATTTCCCACAACAAATGCATATACATCATAATTAAAATTTACAGGAATTAAGTCTACTTCCTAAACCATAAGGTAATTCAAGATAAGAAAAGTGTAGATATTCCTCATAAGTCTTACACTATGCTTATTATTTATAGCAAATCTGAGGTTATGTTGCAAATGTGCAATGCAATTAAATAAGGGACTTAATAAGTGTTACATATTATCCCACAATCACTTAAGAGCCTTTTTCAATTAAAGATTTTTAGAAATGGTGTCTTTTTATCTAGGCATAAAGATGCAATTATATTATTTTGTCATTAATTATCTTATAGAATCTAACCTTGGTCTTTTGTTTAAAAGATTAAAATTTTCATTTTGTGAACAGATTCTCGACCCTAAGTCTCAGACTAACCTCTACATAACACTTTCAATGCTTTGATTAGTAAAATGGTTCTCCCCTTTATTCTAATTAACAAGTCAGTAATTTTTTTATAATAATGAGTCCTACCTGTTGTATAGAGTTCAATAATGACCATATGATTTTATTTTATTCATATAGCTATTGCATTATTGATTGGTTGAAGTGAAGTCAATTTCCTTTTGGTTGGCTTATGTTGGTTGCTGTTAAGGATTTGTTACAGCTTCTGTCCTAGGCATTATTTGTTGTATTTGTTGTCCTCGCCACCCTTGCACTGGGTGTCTCTCTCTACCAGGTGTTCATTCATCCATTGCTAGAGTATATAGGTACTCACTTTGTTGTCTTTTATTTCTAATTTATTTTTTTAAATGTATGTGTTTCTTTATGTTAATCATTGAAATGGGTTTTCTTAAATGTTTCTAAAGCAAGATTTATTTATCTATAAGTAAACATATCAATCATGTAATGCTTCGAAGAAATGACCCATCCCGGAGTTCTCCTTCAAGAATCTGAGTAAAACCCTCTTAGTGACCCCATAGTAACTCTCCAATCGATGTCTAACTCAACCAAAGGGTTCCTGCAAAGCCAAGTCATTCATTTGTTTAAAACTTTTTATACTTTAAAAGTTAAAAGGGTTAAAAATAGGAGGAAACCCTTACTGTTTTTCAATCATTTTACTGAAAATTTTGACAGCACAATGGTTGTTTTTTGACCTTCCCAAAATTTTCAAAAAAGACCTGCATAACACATTTTAAAACACTTATAATATTTCATATTTCATCTAAACTTTTGGAATTGGTCCTTACGTCCATATCACAAGCAATCATAAACATACAAATCTCAACATTTTAAAAACATCATTAAGGATCAAAGCCCTAGTAGTTCATTAAGAAATAGATATTTACAATTGCACTAATATTCACAAGATCACACTTTTGAACTCGTTCCAAAATAACTCATATCACATATATAGCAAAAATAACACAAACTCAGCAACACCTAATGATACAACTAATCTTAAGGTAGAGTCCCAATTACTACAACACATGTACACATACCTAAGGTAGTTTGTTTAAAAATATAAAAATAAGGGTGAACTAAACAAGGTTAGTGAGTGTAATCTATTTACAAGAAAATTGAAATTTTAATAACAATATAACTGCAATATTCTATACAAACATAAAGCTAATGGTAAAACATTTTCCATAACTTTTTATTTGTGCATCATCAAATCTAGTACAATAAAACCTTGATCAATGAATATTCGATAAATTAATAACCTCAATTAAATAATAATTTTCTCCGGTCCCGAATTGGACCAATGGGATAAAATAATAACCTCGCTAAATGCATAAGATAATAATTTAAAAAAAATTCCTTGAGGCCCATTGAAAATATAAAATAATAATTCATTAAATAAGTATGAAAATTACATATATAATTCATAAAATAAAGCACTTCCTAAACAATTTTTATTTCAAATTTTATGATTTCCTAAAATATGTATATATAGTTAATTGATTCTTCGTTTCATGCGAACTGAATTCAATTTCATCCTTAACTTTTTGGAGGGTATAAACTGCATTCGACATATTCTTCTCATTTTGAAGCAAGTAACTTTTCAAAGTCTCTACGGCAAGAAAAGCTTTTTTTTGGAGAAACATGTAATATAGTGTTACTATCATCTGGATCTTGATTGTCATCATCTTCTATACTCATTACTCCTTGAATAATTTCTTTGTCCGTAGGCGATTCCATTAAAGCTTCATTTTCATTAGGATAATTCAGAATCTGCTTTACATTCATGACATTTCTATAATGTAAATTAGAAATAACTTCCTTTAATCTTTGAATGCCTTCAATATCACCAGTTTCTCCTTCTAGAAGTATACCTTCCTTGGATCGAATTTTGCAATGTCGAAAACAATTTGCAATATTGTGGCCTTCACATCAATATTCTAAGCAACATTAATATAATAGATAGCATCCAGGACATTAATTTTTTCAGGATTTATTGTTCTCATCTCATAGCCTTCCAAGATGCTATAATAAAAACGACGTCGATAATAAATCTTAAGTGATCGAATAATTTCAACATCACTCTATTTTGAATCACGCTAACCTAAGCTTAATAAACTTACTTTTGACAAGGCTAATAAACTTAGATACAATGCACCATCATTAATTAATTGTTTTTTTTTCTTAGTTACGGAAAAAACTAATTATTTAATTTGACAAATATAATGTACAAAATAAAAATTATTATATAAATTAATAAATATTAATTTATTGATAAATTAATAAAATAGTCATTTATCGATAAATTAATAACTTCGTATAAGATAATAATTTTTCAGGTCCCAACAATATTCATTTATTGAAGTTTTACTGTATATATAATAGAAGAGGTCACAAGCATTTGCTTAACATTCTTTTTATTAAACAACATTATATTACTAATATAACGATGTAATTTAATATCAATTTTCCATCATTTAGACACAAAATAGTTAAAAATTTATTTCCCTAATCAAATTTAATATTTTAACTTGACATAGATGATTTTTTGTATTAATAAGTGCGAAAATATATGACTTTTCTTAGATCGTAGTCATATTGATGTATGAGTTCTTCAAAATAAATTTCAAATTTTGTTTCTATTTTTTAAATTTGAAACTAATCAAGGTTTCAACATTGACATTATCATTATTTATAATAAAAGGAGACTAAACGTATAAAATTTATGTATTCAATAAAATTGTAAGATAGCAAGGATTCCGAAAGTCATAAATATTATATATAACGAGCATCTTATTTAATATATCATGAAATACTTATGGACATAATACATTATACAAAAAAATAAGATCTCTACTTAAAGATATCTAGACTATATATCATCAACTCATGTGATTGTACCACTAGTAAGTCTATAGATTACTCAAGTAATGACTATCTTCAATTAAATGTCTTTATACACATATCAAAATTTTATATAAAGCTAACACATAATAGAGGAATAACTAAATAAAAATAACAGGTATCCTTTAGCATGTAAGAAAAAGAGTCAAGATACTAACTAGAAAGATATAACATTTAACTCAAAAGGGAAGCGATTACTTAAGAAGGAGGAGGTCGGCACTTGCCTGATGTTTGGTGGGAAGATGGTGGAAACTCTTTAACATAGTTAATTGGATCTCCTCTGAGCCCTTTATTTCAACGAAAAGGAAGACCTAGAGAGTAGTCAGTGTATGAATGAGAATGTGTGGTTGTGTGAGTATTCTAGCCTCGGTGTCTATAGTGTCATCTTATTGATAGAAACCAACCATGACTGAAACATGGATGTAGTGAAATAAATAAAAATATTACATTTTTTGATCGGATCTTGATAATTAAATAACTTGAATAATAAAATATGAATTGTACTTTATTCGATTTTCCTGTTAAAATCCTTTGAAAGCTTGTGGACGTCTTAACCCTGAGTTGTTCACTTGTTCAGCCTCTAATGATATCCACAGAGCAGCTTCTTAACTATTGAGAGGGATTAAGCAGTAATGCTAGCTCCCTAATGCTCACTCCTATTTATATAGAAAGCATTAGGATTTTTAATTTTCTATTAAAATTAAATAGCTCAATTATAATTAAATTCATACTATAACTATAATTAATTTAATTTTAATAAAATCAAATATCTCATATTTGATCCTTAAACTTTTTCAAACTGTATAATTAAGTCCAACTTAATTAAAATTGATTTTTTCCTTCATAAATTTCTCTTTAATGTGTGACCATTAGGTATCTAATATATTGGCAATGATTATAAATTATAATTCTATTCATAATTAGAGTCAGATAAATTGAAATCTCTCATTTTTCATTCTTTAGCTCTCACTAACATGAAAATATCATTTTCTTCATTTTTAGTATTCAACTATTGATATAGTTTTTTTTTGTAAGCTCTACTTTTAGCTTATGAGATTATCATCTTCTTCTCTTTCTTTATCAGTTTATAATTTTCTCTATTACCAACTCTCTCTCCACCTGTGTCATGTTATCCAATTGAGCTTTATAAGTAGACTTTTTGAACTTAGCTCTTTCATGAATATCTTCATTCTACCACCAAAACTCCCTCTTATTTCCCGTTATCCCTTTAAAAACACTCAAGGTCTCTAAAGTTGTATTCCTTAAAAGATTTGCAGCTCTCTCCTACCTCTAGTTTGCATCTCTTATCAAATTTCATTCTTCTCCATAAATTACTCTCTCTCTAAATTGTTTCATCATATTCCCTTCCAAATTTCACCATCAAATTTTGGTCCACATCTTACTACTTCTCTTCTTCCTCCAACCCCTAATAAAAAGATCCAAAACTAACAATCTATATTGAGTTGACAAGCAAGTATTAGCTATCACCTTGCAATTCTTGCAACCAGGTTAATCATTTCACCTTATGTGGAAGTAGTCAATTTGAGTTCTTGTGATTCTATTCTTAAAAGTCAATAGGTCCTCATAATTTTTCTTTAAAAAAAAGAGTTAGCTATCACCAACTCAAGCGTTATCGCGAAATTCAGCAAAGTGGTCCCACTAACATTCCTTTCACCATATCCAAAACTCCCCTAAGTCCATGAGTATCCATCTGAGGTTGCTCCTATATGACCATTAAAGTCTCCCTCCTATAATTACTCTCTCATCAAGGGCGTCATTATTGAATCTCGTCATCTTAAGTTGTTTGTCCAACCCTACTTGAGGTGCATAAAAACTTACTACATTTAAAACAACAGTCTGCACTATAATTTTTAAAGACATAATTCTATCATTAGTCCTTTTTACCCTACAACATGTTGTATAAGTTCATTGATAACCAAGATACCTACCCCATTTTTCCGTCTCGAGCCCCCTGAATACTAAAGTTTAAACTTGTTATTCCCTTTTGCTTTAGCCCCTGTCCACCTTTTGTCCTAAATGCATGCCATATGAATCTCATACTTGTCTAAAGTCTCCACTAATTCTAAAGAATTTCTCGTAAGGGACCTAATGTTTTAAGAACCTATTCATAATCTGTCAACATCTTTTCTTCTTCTACACCTAAAACACACCAAAGGACTAGTCCTTGTTCTCGCATTAGAGCTCAAAGCTGTCCAACTTGATGAATATGGTGCAACCTAATGAATCTTTGACAATGAACAAAGATTGGAGGGTTTAGATTATGATGTATTGTTCAATAAATTAGGCAATAGTTGAAAGTGGTGGAATTTGGGCTTAATTAAATAAGCACATACAATAGATCATGAAAGCTAGCTAGCTAAAGGTTTGAAAATAATTTTCTTACATCTTGATAGAAAAGAGTATAAGAAAAGAAATCAATGAAATGCATCAATGGGGAAAGGAACTACACTGAATTAATGGTACACTACAATGCTTGTGTACTTTTTTGTGTTGGATGTTCAGTTCAACTGGTACACTTGATCAAAACAAGTGCAGATTTGAAGTTTTAGCCACTAGAAAAAAATTTAATACGAGACTAATTATATAGAATTAATTGCTATAAATAAATAAAAATCAATCATAGTTTGATAGAAATGCTTACTATATATAAATAAACGTAATCAATCACAACTTTGACAGAAATGATTCCATTCAACAATAACGAAAGCAAAAATATCTCACTAAAATAAAAATGATGAATTAACACACTATGAATACTACTCCAACTACATAAGAGCGTAACCCATTTTTTAGTAAACAAAGGCTGGATAACTTGAACTTTGTAAAGGAAGGTCACAAGCATAGTAGAAGAAGGGCACAACTTTGGAAGGAGAAGAAGATTGAGACGTGAGTAGAAGAAGAATGCAATTATACAAGTTACAAAATTGCAGTCGCAAGCATAGGACGACAGCAAAAGGAAGGAGGAGAAGACTCAAACATATAAAAAAAGCAGTTGCTTCACTTTGTAAAATGATGTCATTTTTCATAGTGAAAACAGTCAGGCTTCTGGTTGAGATGGGCTTGATCTGACAATCCCAAACCTGATTCGAAGAAAAAAACAAGGCTCAGGCTCGTTGACTTTCGGTTAGGCCAGAGCTAGGCCTATATGCCAAGCCTATCGACATTGCACTTCACAATGGAGTTAAAATCGAGTATTTTCACATTATGTGATCCTCAATAACAAAACTATAATGTATAAAAGAAGAGTCCACCTATTTTCGTTACATGCATTTCAGATGGTGCATGTTTATGCCTAAATATAACTTAAATGCTAGCACTTAAGACCATTTAAGTTCAACCATAATATTTTTAAAGCTTTCAAATATAAACTCAATAGATAAAAATTTTAACAGGATTAAACTTCTATGAGCTAGGTATCACGTTATCATTGGCACATTATTTATATTTTTAAAAATATGTTGGTAGACCTAACTATCATTGGTATAGCAAGCCTCGTCAGATTAAAAAAAAAACAAATCAATACTTTCTTTATGTTATTTATTTTTAATATTATACATAATTTGTTCTTAAATCTATTGTTGGGCCGGGGCTCCCATGAGATAATGTGGCCTACACATGGCAGCGAGTCTATGAATAAATTTTTAAATAATATAAAAATGTCATGTCATCTTAACTTATTAAAGTTAAACTCGTTAAAGTTTTCATCTACTGAGAATCTATTTTGAGAGTTTTGAAAATGTTATACTTAAATTTGAATGCTCTAAAACGTCATAATTCAAATTGTATTTTGATGAAAATCTTGAGGTTTAAATTATATTTTGTCTTTAATTTTTTGTTGATAGTATGCCTTGTCTTTAATTAGTTAAAATATCATTTACGGCTTAAAAAGTAAGCTGAGGACAGCATTTAAAATCTTTATCAAGTCATCTTTAAACAAAAAATGCTTTCCAGATATGCAAGTATTCAATATGTATTGATTGCGTGAATAATTCTGCATAAATACTTCTTTATTTCTATGGAATATATCGTGTTGAATTAACCTTCTGGGTACGAGTTTGTTTCTATCTCATGGGCAATGGTCATCGGTTTGCGGAAGAAAAGGATTAAGTACTAGCGGAACCAGATATTAGCTTTACACTGAAATACAATTTTGTTATGCATTTATCAAACAGCCTGTAGAGATTTTCAGGAACGAAGCTATTGGCATGATGATCATGATTTCCACTGAACTTCATGAGTTCAAGGCATTGGATATTCACCAGTGGGAACCAGATGGAAAAGGTTATTGTTAAGTCTTCGTTATGTAATTGCAATGGTAAGATGCATAGTGAGGCACTAGGCATGGTTTCACTTCTACAGATTATTATTTTATCCATTTACGTGAAGTTTTGTGTCGTGTGATCCTCATGATAATCTCCCCAATTTGATCATCAGGTCTCTAATCGATGTATCCATTTTGCGATGCTTATGCAGAAATCCACATACAGACAATCTTATTATCTCACTGCAGCCAGAGTCGTGGGCAATGACACCAAAAAGATAATATTATTTTTATATATCTCTATAGACATTGCATATAATTCAGGAGGCATTGGCTTGAATTTTCATCGCATCTCTTCTATAAACTTAATGCGCTTTTAAAGAAATAGAAGGCAGACAGACTTGACTCTTGAGTCAAGATAAAGCATAATATGAATTTGTATATTCCATATATATATGCCTTTAATATAAAAGAGAGATTACAGAAGTAAATGAGGGTCAACGTCAAGGAAAGCAACAAAACCTATTTTTCGTAGGTTTCTCGGAATCATTCCTCTCGTAAGAGTCACGCCTCCTCTGAGAAGCAGCGTTCGCGTTCTTCTTCTCATCTCTAGCTTTGCTAAATATCACCGTAAATCCTTCAGCTGACGCTGGATCGTTCACATCCCACTCTCCAAACTTCGGTAGAGGCCTTTCGTTGTCCGCCGATGAAGTCATTTCAATTCCCTGATACAATCGCAGCTTCAAAAAGCAACCCTCTTGTTGATACAAGAACCCTTCTTTTCTCCCAGTTTCTTTTTATGCTTTTATTTGATTATTGGCTCTACCTTGGAGGTAGGATAGGACATAGGAGAAGATGGTATTCGATGGTTTAAATTAATTATTTGGCAATTGGGTGAGCATTTTAAGGGTATACATGAATAAGAATTTAGACAATTTTGTTACTCGTATAACACTAACACGTACAGCTATCAAACACTGGCGTTGAACTAATAGCTACAGCTTGTCGTTTCTCATAATGTAAAACCGCGTACCTTTGGAAAATTGCAAGTCGACAAGCTAAAGATTGATAATTTATATGCACGATTTTAGGCACTAATTTTGGTTGTTAATGGTTGAATTTAGTACCCAGCAGAACGTGCCTTGCAGAATCGGTGCCTTTCATTCAGGATTCATAATGTGATAATACCTAGATTTTAACAGACTTTTATAGCAAGTGACTCTTTGAGTTGAGGAGGACTTGAAGTGATATAGGCTTATTATTATGTTTGAAGTAGTTCCAGCTGTTTGTATCAATACAATTTAATATGATGCTGCTTAAACAATATACTATCGATTTTCGTTTTATGTGACTTGAGACTAATTTCCTAACCGATTAACACACCAAACCTGTAATTCATTCAAAAAAATTATTTTTTAATTAACCACTTCCCACCAATTGAAAATTACAACATTAACAATGTAAATAATGACGATCGCCTTTGTCATTATCATTACCTCATGAATCATCAATGTCAGCTTTTGATATATTTCAGGTTTATGGTCTTAGCATAGGAAAGTTATGTCTCTAATCAATCACCACCCCTCAACCCCCAACCCCCACCCCCCAACCCCCAACCCCCAACCCCCAACCCTAAACCCTAAACCCTAAACCCTAAACCCTAAACCCTAAACCCTAAACCCTAAACCCTAAACCCTAAACCCT
>JANVCL010000212.1:20071010-20081087 GCA_026546855.1 Erythroxylum incrassatum | reverse complement strand
GTAATTAATTATAATGTACTTAATTAATTAATATTATTATTTTAATTAATTATATTTTAATTAGTTAGTATTAAAAACATGTACAAAAATTAGTTTCTACTAAGAAATGAGTTTCATTCCTCTCTTTTCATTCCTTACCCATTAACCCTTTCCCAAACCCATCAATCAAGCACCCCCTAATTAAATTATGTGTTAAGCATAGAGCATAGTAAACATTTTTAATCAGCTTCTCCATTTCATTAATCACAACTCCTACCATACCTTTTCCTTCTATCTGCACTTGTTTATGACTTCCCAATCTCACTTGAGATTTTTGACTTTCATCTAACTCCTTGAACTTGTCTTTGTCTCCTGTTAAGTGATTTGAAAACGCACTATCGAGAAACCTTATTTCTTTTGAAAATTTTTGAGAACTTACATGGGTCATGAATAGATAATCATCTTCCTCTTCAGTAAATTTAGCTTGATCATCTTTGCTCCAACAGTCTTCCTCTATGTGTTTAAATTTCTTGCAATAAGTGCATTGAACCAAAACATTCCTTCCACGTCCTCTGCCCCTGTATGCAGATCTCCCTCTTCCACTATTCTGGTGGGATCTTCCTTTCTCCCCTTAAACCTGAAATGCTTGCTCTTCTTCCTGATTTGTATTTCTGTTGACTCTGGCCTCATGAGCTTGCAAAGAGCCCATGCGCTCATCAACTGTTAACTGAGAGAGACCCTTTGATTCTTCAATGGCAGCAACAACATGTTCATATTTTGGATCCAAGCTTCTCAAGATCTTAGCCATGACTGTTTCATCAGTGATTTTGTCTCCATGTGTTCTCATTTGACTAATAATACAACAGACTCGAGTAAGATACGCTTGAAAATACTCATCATTTTTCATGCTCACAGTTTCAAAATTTCTCTTAAGGGATTAAAGTTTGACAGTTATCACCTTTGTTGTGCCTTGATACTCGATCTTAAGAATGTTCCATGCTTGTTTGGTTGTGGACATTACAGCTATCCTTGAGAAAATGGACTCATCAATGGCTTGCTAAATCAAGGACAGGGCTTTAGGGTCCTTCTTTGTTGTTTCCTTGCTGATTGTGTCCTCGGTCGTTGATTCATCAGGCCCTGTTTCTATAAGATCCCAAAGATCTTGGGATTTGAAAAAGGTTTTCATTTTAATGCTCTAATACTCGTAGGAATCTCCTTTGAACACTAGAATTTGTGGCTACGACACATTGACAGTTGAAATGCTTAAAACCATTTTGCTTAAAAGCACTTAGAAGCCTAGGTTATAACCTATCTCTGATACCACAATGTTAGAAATAACAGTGCAAGAAGACAAGATGCGGAATCAATAATCAGATGAACTTAACAATTTATTCATCAATCAACTGCTCTTTATATAGAGCTTACATAAACAATGAGGAAACAACAAACTTGACTTAAAAATAGGAAGTTATCCTAATAGACTTTAACAACTTTATCGTTAAGTAATCAACACGTTAACAACTAGTAGATCTTACTCCTGATTTTCCTTAACTACTTTGAATCATTCGTTCAACAAAAGACCTGTCTTTGGATAACATGCTATCCCATTCTGATAACTTCGGAAGTCTCCACGTGCATAAAAGGCTTCAATATTATTGGTAACTCCCCCATCTTTTGATTATATTTTAAGACAACCTCAGCTTATCAGCTAATAAGATACACATTCAGAGGCTTAATTCCTATTGTCTTTCCCGACCCACATAAAGCATGTTCATGGCAGACTCTATATGGCATATAAAATTATAATGTGATAAGACAATAGCACAGAACCGGACTCAGCCTACAATTCGTTGTAAAGGAAGCTACTACTTCGAATTAAATAGCATGTTGCCCAGTAAATTAAGCAACACTATTAATTCATTCCTCAGTAAAAGATGGTTTATCTAATTGAGAAAATAAACCCATACTAAATTATCTATATACTTACCAAGTATTATGCTAGAAGATCTAATAACATAAATCCCAGAACTATACAATTTTGTAATTGTTTAATCTCGAAAAGGAAAGAAGAACTTTGCGTCAACAAACTAGCAGTCTAAGTTTTCTAGTCAAATAGACTAAAAGCAATATCTTTTAGCAATCAAAATTAAGAAGGGGAATAGTTAGAAGGCAATTAACTCAACTCAACCCAGTATAACAAATGACTAAGATTTGCATACAAGGAATGTCAATAAACACAATGTACCTCATCAGACTCTAGTTCTCTTCCACTTTTTGCTCTTTCTTCCCTTCAGTTGTCCACGGTGAACTATTGTTACCACCACCTGTAGCAGCTGTTAGTTTATGCCCTATAGTCAATCTACTGTTGTAGTTTAGTATCTAAATAATTTAAAAGAATTCTTTATCCTTGTACATATTTAGATATATATGATAAAGTTTATGCTCTTTCTTCCCTTCAGTAGTCTATGGTGCATTGTTGTCACCACCACTTGGAGCTACTGTTAGTTTATGCCCTATAGTCAACCTATTATTGTAATGTACTGTCAAAATAATTTAAAGAAATTCTTTATCTTGTACATATTTAGATAAATATGATAAGGTTTATGAGATAATTATACATTGCAAATGAAATTATGATTATGAGATTCATATTGCATTTATGAATTAGCCGTAAATTGTTCCTAATTATTGTTCTATTGAAACTAGACATTAATCTAACGTAAAAAGACTAACACAAATTATGTTTTTCCGTATAAAGGAAATAGTCGATCTCATGGACTAATTAAATATAGAGATACTTAAGCAAATGTGTAAGTAATTATTAGAGAACAAGTTCACTGAACTAACCTCATATGAGAAATTTATTTGGAACATTACTTGTATGTTTATGGAAATTCTCATTGTGATAATTGTATAAGTGATCCTTTGACTTGAAGTCTTCAAAGTTATCTTATAGAGATTGCTATGTTTTGATATTACTTATGACATATTCTAATCATAGGTAGTTCAGTCAATAATTAATGGATGTAGCATGAACTATGTGGAGGTAGTTTAATGATCAAGATAGGATTCATCACCCTAAAATAATTAGGGAAAAAATTTCATTGTTCTCAATTAATATTGATAGTTTACAAATGTCATTAACTGAATCAATAGCTAATGGTAGAAAACTAATATGATTAGACTAAAAATATAGAGTTGACATTAATTTCATGAAAATTGTATGATGAAATGATTGAATTATACTAAAAAATCATGCATGGAAATATTAGTCAAAACCAATTTGACATTCCTAAATATTTGGATAGTCATATTGGACTGCAAGATGCTAATCTTAATTTATAGATATAAATTGTTTAATTAGATGATTAAAGATAAGTTAAAAGAGTTTAGTTTATCTACTAAATATGATTTATGGTTATAATTTGTATCAATTGTCAACATATTTAGAAACCTAATGGGTCTCATATAAAGAAACGGTTGAAGAAAGCAAAAATATTTTAATTGAATTGGACTTAAATGTAAAATTTGATAAACTTTATATTTAAATGAGATATTTAATAAATAAAATTAATATGAGATATTGGATCTTATTTGAGGATAATTTGTATTTAATTCTAATTAAAGTTTAATTTAAATTAGAATTTAATTTCAATTAAATTATTAAAATGTCTTAGATCTATTATAAATAGACTTAAGCTCTAAAGAAATTAGCACTACTTGCTTAACCCTCTTTATTAGAATTATATAGTTTGCTCAACTTATTTTATGGATATTGTTGAAGGTTGGGCACTTATGCGGTTATGGTGGTTAAAATGAATCAATTTTAAAAATAGTTCGAGCGATATTACAAGAAAAAGGATCAAGTTTTAAAATAAGATATGTGTTAATTATTTTATAGAAGAAAATCAAAATATAAAAAGTTTCATAATTATTTTATTATGTTCGGGATCAGATCCAGTCATAATTTTCCAACAATGATATCATAGCCAACTTTAATTCTATAATTTGATTAAAATATGTCTAATTGTTATTGATTAATATGGAATTGATCAATATGTGTTTTGGAAGCTACCAAAGAGAGGTAGCACATCTGGCCCCGGGAGAATGTCTGAGTGAGGGTGGCGACACCACCTTGCACTGGAAAACGCGGTAGAACCTCCAGTCATACGTAGTTACGGTGTGGCTAGGCATATCGTTGGCGATGGCAACAAGAAACTGACTGGCTGGGAGCGGCGATGGCAACAAGGAGCGGGTTGGCTGGCAATAGCGACATTGGAAAGGTTGGTAGCAGCGGTAGAGTCCGTAGTGGCTAGGGTTTCATATTGATTAAAATATGGTTTTTAAGAAGAGGAAAGGGTTTGTTTGGATTGAAGGTTAGATTTATCCTAGGAGTGGAATTAATGGTGTTTGCAAACAGGTTTAGGAACATGGATAGCTTTGAGGATGTTGAGTAGGATTTATCTTGTTTGGTTACAAGGTTAACGTAACCTAAACAAAGAATAAGGCTTGTTTGGCTTTAAGATTAATGTAATCTTGATAAATTTTATTCCAAGCATAAGTTTAAAATTGTTTTAAAATCAAAATTCAATTTCAAAATTAAATTAATTATTTTTATTAATATGATTAAGATTAATAATTTTATTGATTTTTCATTTAGTTTTTAAAAATTAGTTTTTAAAATTAAAAGTAATTATTTTCAATTAGATCGAAATTAATTAATTATACTATTTAAAATTAAGAAAAATTTCTTAAGTAATTAAGAAAAGTGTTGCTTAATTAAATTTATTTATTCCACTTTGAATGAGATTAATTAAATTTATGATTTCATTTGTTTAGAGAATCATTATTTTATTTATTTAGAAATTGGTTCTTTATTTATGAATAAAAAGTTTCTTGATTTATTGGAAAAGATATTTTTTCATTAAATTTTTGGAAAATGTTTTCATTTATTAATTAAAAATGAAATTCTTTAATATTTTTAAAAATAGAAATGAAAGAATTTTTAATTAATTAAGAAACCAATCTCTAAATCAATAAAATAAATGAATATCTTAATTAAATTTATAAGTGTTTTGTTTAATTTTTAAAATAGTTTACTTTAAATATTAGAAAATGGTTTTTGTAATTAAGGAAAAGTAATTTCTAATTGGATTAGAATGAGTTACTTATATAATTTTGAAAAAGGAGTTTTTGTAAATTATAATAAGTAAAAGGATAATTTATTTAAAATTGTTTTCAATTAAATTTTATTAAAGGAGTCAAGATAATTGGACATTGTCACCAATTGGGTTTGAAAATTATTTTCAAATCAAATCGAATTTCTATTTAGAATAGGAATTTAATATATCTAGAAATCAATAAGTTTAATCTAGTTTAATTTTTTCAATGACTTGGAAATATTATTTTAGATTATAAAGATCAATAACTAAAATCAAACGAAGCTTAATGTTGTTATGCATATAATGTGATAATGAGTGCATAAGTTGCATACTTTATACACATAATATGTATACAATTTAATATGAAACTAATACATATATGTAAAGTTTCATGTTAAATTGTATTTTTATAATGTGTGATATTGTGCATGCAATTTTGTGTTTGATAAGACAAATGAAATTAAATCCCTTTTTAAAATATTGAGTACACGTTGAGAATGTAATTGTTGTCTACCATCATTATAAGAATAAATCGGAGTTCTACTTATTATTAGGCTTGTTGAGCAAGCTCAAGTCTGCTTTAACTCAAATATGTTTACTCTAATGAAAATGGGTCCTATTTAATTAACTAAATTTGTGTGATTTAGATGAGTAAACTTATGATCAAATAAAGTTAAAGGCAAGGTTAGGAATAAGATATCAAAAAAGTTTTGACAAGAGTTATCACCTAATGAATCTGGGAGTCATATAAGATGTGATTGTTAAAGTTATTATCTACCTAGTTTAAGTTTAGTTGTTTTGTTAAGTAAACTTAAGATGAACTAAATTTGAATAGGATCCTAACCCACTAAGAAAATTAAAGTAATATTTATGAATATAATTGACACTATAAGAGCTAAGACATTTAATGACAATTTTTTTGAGTAACTATTGTTTTGTCACAAATATGAGGTTTTTTATGACACGATAATTGATTGACATTATTATTTGGCTTAACTGTGATGATTTATTTTTTTGTCATTAATATAATAGTGATTGTGACAATTTAGTATCTTTCACAATTAAGTTGTCACTATTAATATATTAATAGTGTCAAATTTTCTTTTATCACAAAGTTTTGTTAATAAAAGCGTATACAATTTGGCACCAAAATAATTTTGATAGGAATAAATTGTAATTGTGACAAAACATATGTTAGTAACTAATATTTTCTATTTATTGTGACAAAACATAATTTGTTCATTAATATTTTTTTCTCTTTGTTACGAAACGGTTAATCGTCACATAATATTTTACTTGATATGAAAAAAAATTTGTCAATAAATATTCAATTAATTAGTGTCTAATTCATATTGTCACAATAATCGAAGTATAACTATGGTCACAATTATTCGTAATTTAGTAACATTTTTTTGTGACTAACTATTTTTGTCACTATAAATATGAGATTTTTTAGTACTAAGACAATTGATTGACACTATTGTTTGGATTTCGTATAATGGATATTTTTGTCACTAATACACTGGTAGTTGTGGCAATTTAGTATCTTTCACAAATAAATTGTCACTATTAATATATTAATAGTGTCAAATTTTATTTTATCACTAAATTTTGTTACTAAAAGCCTATGTACTTGTTATGACGAAAACTTTTGTCAGTAAAAATTTAATTAGTTAGTGTCTACTTAATATTGTCACAATAACCGAACTATCACTATGCTCACTACTATTTGTAATTTTAGTAGCAAGAAATTTTGTTATCACTTGATCAACTTTTTGTTGCAAAAGTTATTGTCAATATAAATGTAACAAATTAATGATAAATATTTTTTGTTATAATAAAATATTAAAATTAAACACTATAAAGATAAATTTTGTCATTATTGTAAAAATTTTAAAGACTAGAAACTACTTGTCATGATTCTTATCAGAAACTACTTGTCATGATTTTTTCTTTAATACGATTATTTGCAAACAAATTTAAATATTTTCTTATAAAATATTCAAACTACATATATTGATATTCCAAAAGTAATATTTTTACATATTAATAGATATTTGGTATACATAACTTTGAAATTTCATTAAAAAATCAAAATAATTAAATGTTGAAATATAATAAAAATCGTGTTCCAAAATACTAAGTAAAACTCTTAACCTATTGAAAATTAAAAACAAAGTTCTTACCAATGCTCAATTATTGTCATTGTCGCCTTCCTCATCTTCACTTACTGAATTTATTTCATCATCATCCATAAAAAGTATCTTCACCACAATCAGTTTCGTCATCTTCTCCAGCACTTATAGTATCAATGTTTAACGAATTTCCTTCGACAGTTGCAGCATCTAGATCAGATCTATCCAAAGATATTGTATCAGTATCATCCTCTAAAGTAGATTAGTGAAGTGTAAAACCAAAATTTTTATTTTCTTGGCATGACTCATTTCCTCTATCATCATCAGGAAGATCATACAAATCATGAGGCTTTGTCTTGATAACAGCCTGCCAATTGTGCTCCATAATATCTCTTACATAGTAAACTTGTTCCACTTGAGAAGCTAAAACATATGGTTCATCATTTTTCAACTTGTGAGTTACATTTACATAGGAAACCCAAAACTTGTCAACCTTATATCCACCTTTAAGATACACATCCCACCAGTCAACCTTAAATAAAATGATATATTTCCCCCATGATAATTTAATTGTATGATATCTATCAAAACACCAAAATAATCCAAATTGCCTGTATTCACATTACCTTTTACAAAAATTCCACTATTTTGTGATTTCAATTGCAAATCTCTGTCCTTTGTGTTAAACCTCTAACCGTTGACGACGAAGCTTTTATACCGATAAACTTGCTTGTTTGGCCCATAAGCTAAATGCAATAATTGATCACTAACCATTTCACTTCCTTTATCATGCAATTCGGTGACCTATCATGAGTAATGAGCATTAAATATTTATATTATATAGATTGTAATTTATAAAATGTTATAGCTAAAAATATATTTATAGTACTTACATATTTCTTAAACCACTGATAGAATTCTTTTTTATATCTTCTTTCTACATTTCTAGGATCCTCCCTCTTGAGTTTTTATTTATGCATGTTTCACATTAAAAATAAGTAAAATATTAGTAGTTACTCTAAGAATATATAAATCATAAAAATATATTAAATGGCTAATTTCAAAAGTTAAGAGAACTTACTCCACAAACTCTCTGATTTTTTCACAATTTTCTAGCACATACATTCTAGCTTGAGCCCATTCAGCTAAGCTCAACTCATCATATTTTTTTCCAAGCAAAGGCCTACTAGCTTGTGAGAAAACTTGAAACCCAGAATGAGAATGAGCATCACTTCCCTCATCATGTCTTCCAACACGATTTAATCTAGTTTCAGTTCCATGGAAATACCTTGAACAAAAATGCATGCATTCTTGCACAATATAGGCCTCAACAATTGATCCTTCTGGATGTGCCTTATTTCTCATATATGATTTAAGCCTATGCAAATATTTTTTTATAGGATACAGTCATTGATATTGTACTGGCCCAACAAGTTTAGCCTCACTCATAAGATGAATGGTTAAATGCTTACGTCAAAAAATGAGAGGAAATATTTTCTCTAATTTGCAAAGTGTAAAAGGAATTGATTTTTCAAGTCTCCCTAAATCATCAAAATGCAAAACTTTAGCACATAACTCTCTTAAATAAGTGCACAACTCAAGTAATGCTTCGCACATCTCTTTGCCTAGCAACCCACGTATAGCCAAAGGGAGATATCGATGAAGAAATACATGACAATCATGACATTTCATTCCAAAAACTTTACATTCAGTAAGACTCACACATCGAGAAATATTGGAAGAATATTCATTTGGAACTTTTAGATCAATTAAGAATTGACAAAATGCTTATTTTTAGCTTTAGACACTGTATAATATGTAGGGCGAAGCGCATACCTGCCATCACTTGTGGGAGTTACATAAAGCTCAAGATGTGTACCCATAGATTCTAAATCAAAACGAGTATTTATAGTATCCTTGGTTTTCCCCTCAATGTTCAACAAAGTCCCAATTATGTTATCACATACATTTTTCTTGATATGCATGACATCTAGTTTATGTCACAACTTAAGTGTTCTCCAATATGAGAGTTGAAAAAATACTTTTCTCCAATTTCTGAGCAATAGAGCATCTCCACGCTTTCTTTTTTTACAGTCTTTCCAAAATTCACCTGTTTAATGAAAATAGTGGAAATAAAAAAAAGAATACAAATAAAATATACACATAATTTAAAATCAATCAAACTTCACCTGAGAAAATTGATTATATTGCTCAACAAGATCATCCTTTGATAATTTTTTCGATGTGCTTCAATTTTCTGTGGTAGCATTAAATGCTTTAGCATTTTTCCTCCAAGAATTATTAGTTGGTAAGAAGCGATGATGACCAAGATAGGATGTTTTACGTCCATTTTGAAGCCTACAAGAAGATATTTCAAGATTGCACATAGGACATGCTAACTTGCCTTTAGTGCTCCATCTTGATAAATTACTGTAAGCTAGAAAATCATTTATGGTCCATAATAGAGCTGCACATAATTGAAAATTACTTTATGAAAATGCATTACATATCCCTACACCTATCTCCTAAAGGAATTTCAACTCATCAATCAACGGCTCTAAGTATACATTAATATCATTTCCAGGAGCTTTCGAACCAGGAATCAAAAGTGACATCATGAAATAAGGATCTTTCATGTAGAGCATGTTCGATCGGAAAAAGAAAACATGCTTTGTTTGGAAAAACGGTAGATTTCAAAACTTTTAAGAAATCATTACTTGCAGTGGAAGCAACAAATCCAAATCAACATGCCAATCCATACATGATATGGTATAAGGATAATAAAACATAAACAAGATCAG
>JANVCL010000212.1:20049293-20060263 GCA_026546855.1 Erythroxylum incrassatum | reverse complement strand
TTGAGAAAATTTCTGAAATTTATTATTTATGAATGATTTGGTAAATTATGAAAATTGTTCATTTATTGATTTTGAATTATTTGATAAAATTGAAATAATTGTTACATTTATTGTGTTTGATTGTGTTAAATTGTTGAAATTCATAATTTATCAATATTGATAAATTATGAAAATTGTTGCATTCCTTGTTGTGAATGATTTGCTCATTGAACTATGTGAAATTGTGACATTTGTGAGTGACATTATGTTCAAATATGACATGACATGAAAATTTAATTTTCTAAATGTGCCTTCGGGCAATTTGATTTTCGAGTATGAAATGTGTTATATGAGTTTGGTTAGGTCCCACAAGTAGAGTCAGTGCATTGTCGCATTTTTAAAGGCTTTTTTCGCCTGCCCGCTAGTGGCACTGGAGCTCCGATTTCAGACTCCCTTAAGTTCATGGCTACAAAGGACCGCTATGCGGGATTGTGCAGTACGTTCTATTTGGACCGAAACCAAACCATTCTGAAGTGTTATGTGATTATTGATTTGTTTAAATTGTGATGCATTTATTATGTGAAGTATTCATGTTTTTGGAAATTGTGCATAATTTGTGAATTTTTTTTTGAGAATTTTGAGGAATGAAAAATTGAGTTTTGAAATCGAGAAATTTTTGGAAAGTAAGTGTGAATGATTTGAAAATGTGGAAAGTTTTAAGAAATAAGTTTTTTTTGTAAAATGTGCTAAATGGCAATTGTTTTGAAAAATGATTTTTGCTTATTTTTCAATTGATAAATATGTTATCCACGTGCTATTTCAGCTCACCTCCTTTCATCCCCATCTCCAGGTATTCGAACAGGAGATAGGATGGAATACGGTCAAGACATTAGTTCGACTTGTTTTTGTAATATGTATAATTTTGGCTTTGTACCGTGGCTTGAAAATGCCACTTTTGTTTGCTATTGGAGTATGAAATTGAAGTATAGATATGGATATGAATGATGTCTTTATGTATGGAATTGAGTTGTGTATGATTATGGTATTGGATTATGTAAGTAAATTATGGATTGTATATATGAATGTGAATGTGATTGAGATTGAATATGATTGTGAGAATTATTGAAGTGTTAGGTATAGAATTGCGTTTGTTTGTATTTGGATTTCCGGACAAGATGTCCGATGATTTGGAGTTTGGTTTTGGGATTATAGAAGTGTGTTTGTTCCTTTGCAGATTTTTGGGTCGTATAGAATGCAGCCGTTATGCTGCCAAATTTTTGGTAAATTGTTGATTAAAGAAAGAATTAAAATAAGACTTTAGTTAAATGATGAAATTTAGGGTTATGTATGAATGTTTAAGAAGACTTGTAAGAATTGATAATAGCATGAGGATGAATGTCAAAAAGGTAATTTGTATGGATTGGTTTTTGATTTGAATAAGATTGAATAAAGATGAAAGAAATGAAAGAGTATGAAAAAGAAAAAAAATTTATACTGGATTTGATTGAACTATACCGATTTCGGGATAGTTTTAGTCTTAGAGTTTCCAACGCGATTTTAGTTTTCGAAGAGATACGCTACGGATGTCGAAAATTTGATTCGGTTCGATTGAACACTTTGTGTGCTTCAATTTCGATGTCTTTATCGATTCGCTTCGCTTCAAAATCTGTTTCTTTCGAATTCCGCGATTTGCATTCGAATTTTTGTTTCCGCATTTGTAATATCCGACTTTCCAATTTTTCGATTTCCGCCTTAGGTTTCCTCTTCCGTTCTTTCGGTTTGATTTCTGATCCGTTCGTTTTGATTCGATATCGTTTGTTTGGTTTTTCGTTTTTCCGATTGGGATCTGGTCCCGAGATCGGGTCCCAAAAACCCACCACCATCTATAACTTATGAAGATCCTTTTGCACATCTTTCTCACCATTTATCCTAATGATATGCCTAAAGATGTTCCTTTTATTTCTCCTTTGGTTGTCGTAATGACGAGAAGGGAGAATTGACTCTTAACAGCCTAAGATGCAGATAATTCTTTTTACGAGAAAAGAAGTCCTCCTGTTGATGCTATGATTTCCACACCTGTCATTGAATATGTATTATGATGCAATGAAAGGCCATGCTAAGCAAAGCTAAGTTGAAGGATTATGTTTACCTCACAACATGCTGTAAAGTCCCCTCTGTTTTGCCCACTATTCCTTCATCGTCCTCAAGTATGTCTTATCCTATAGTAAATTGCATGACGTGATAATTTTACTGCAAATCGTGCACATTCTATCATATCTCTTACTCCTAAAAACTAAGCCCTCTCAATTCTTTGATGTTATTAAAGACCCTAGATGGCGTGATGTTATAGTAAAGGAAATTGCTACCCCTGAAAATAATGGGACTTAGATCATTAAGGATCTTCCGCCTGGTAAGAAAGCTATCAAGTTCAAATGGTTTAAAAATAAATGCAATTTTGGTGGCACTATTGAGCGATTTAAAGCTCATTTGGTGATTATAAGAAATAATCAAGTTGAGGGCTTTGATTATATTGAGACTTTATCTTATTGCAAAAATGGTATATATTCATACTTTTCTTGCTATTTTATTACCTATAGTTAAGAATTTCATCAAATAGATGTTTATAATCCTTTTGTTTACAGTGATCTTGATGAAGAAGTATACACGCAATTTCCCTATCAGTTTCTCCATACTTCCCTATCAATTTCTCCATACTCTTGGAAAGTTTTGTTGCTTTTGTAAGTCTTTGTATGGACTTCGTTAGGATCCTCAAAATTGGTTTACCAAATTGATTGGTGCTTTGAGATATTTTGGCTTTCAACAATCTTATGTTGATTATTCATTGTTCACTTATAAAAGAAATGACGTTTCTTTACATGTTCTCATCTATGTCGATGATCCGATCATTGATAGAAATAATTCTATTGCTATTTTTGAATTCCAAGGTTTCTTTGAGTCTTTGCTTTCCTATAAAGGATTTATGGTTGTTGAAATATTTTTGTTTTGGGTATAAAGATTGCTCGAGGTCTTGATGGTTTATTTTCAACCCAACAAAATACACTTGATATTTTCTTCTTGAAGCAATCATAATTTGGCTCTTAAGTTATTTTTGGTTGAAGGTTTATTAATGAAATGGAATGGAATGGGGTAGAATAGAATATTATTTCATCATTTAAGAGAAAGGTTTATAATGGAATAGAATGGAATGAGATAGAAGAGGAGAAGTTCATATTACATCTCATTCTATCCTAAATAGTAAAAATAAAAACTTTCAATTTGAATGGTTTAGATGGAATGTAAAATGATAAATAAATTTTTACTATATTATATTATAAATTAACTCTTCTTCAAACAGCATTTCACTATATTACATTATGAACTCTTCCATCCCTTTTAAACAATAATTTTCTAATATTGCATTCATTTACATTCCATTTCATTATAAACCATTTCATTCCATTCCAGTTCATTAAAAATTTTACGTTCAACCAAACATAGCCTTAATGATGAGCCTTTATACGTGGATCTTGCCAAATATCGTTGACTTATTGGTCACCTTATTTACTTGATTGTCACTTGATATAATTATATGCTATGTTGTTCATATTTTAGCTTAGGCTACCCTTTGTATTCATGAAGAGTCATCCCAGCCAAGGTATTTTTCTATGGAGGGATAGTGCATTACATCTTAACATGTATTATGATTCTAATTGGGTGAGTTGTCCTCTTACTTGACAATCTCTCATTAGCTGCTTTATTCTTCTTAGTCACCCCCCGATCTCTTGGAAAATAAAGAAGCAACCTCTTATTTCACATTCTTCTAGTCAGGCTAAATATAGCTCCATGCATGGCTACTACTTGTTACGAATTGACATAGCTTAGCAACTTCATATATTGCCACTAATCCAATCTTTTATGAGCACACCAAGCATATAGAGGTGGACTGCTATTATGTTCATGACCAAATCCATTAGAGTAATATAGTTGCAACTCATGTTCGTAGTTCAAATCAACTTGTCGATATATTTACAAAGCCTTTGGATGTCAACAATTTATATACCTTCTTTCTTAAGTTGGACATTCATTATCTTCATGCTCTAACAGTCTAACTTAATGGAGAGTATCGATAATATCTTATACATATTGTAACGTATATATTTAGTAGATATTGTATATAATTAGAAGACCTATTTTAGGTAAGAAATTAATTGTATGGTAGTGTATATATAGTCAAAGTAATACAAAAGAAAATTATTTCATCTTAATACACGTTTCTTCTGAATATCTCTCGTCTTTCCAAGAAAGCAATAAATTGCTGTAGTTTATTCCTTTCCTTAGGAAAGACTGCCCAAACCTTTTGCCTTCTCCCTCAAAATAAACTTTTGTACCTTCCCAGTAGATGTTTTGGGCAAGTCATCAAATACAATCGTTCGAGGAGTCATATAACGAGCCAAGTTATCACGACAAAAGTTCAAAATATCTTCAGCATTGGCATTGAATCCCTGTTTTAACTTCACAAATGCGCATGGTGTCTCTCCCCAGTGATCATCTGGCCTCCCTACAACTGCAGCCTCTAGAACTGCTGGATGACCACACAAAACAGCTTCAACTTCAACGGTGCTTATGTTCTCTCCCCCAGATATTACTATGTCCTTTAAACGGTCCTTAACTTCTATGTAGCCATCGGGATGTTTAACAGCAACATCCCCACTTCGATACCATCCATCCTTAAAGGCTTCCTGTGTTGCCTTCAAGTTCTTAAGATAGCCACCCATTACAGTATTTCCTCGCAACATAATCTCACCTATTGTCTCACCATCAGCCTTTACACTTTCCATAGTTGCAGGATCTTTAACATCTGCATCCCCCACACAGCAGTGATGAATACCTTGCCTGGACTTCAACTTTGATCTTTGGTCAGGAGTTAGCAAATCCCATTCAGGTTGCCATTGACAATAAGTGGCTGGACCATAAGTTTCAGTGAGGCCATAGAAGTTGGTTAAGCCAAAACCCAACTTTTCCAATTTGTGAAAGATGTGATGGGGAGGTGTTGCACCCCCTATCATCACTTCAACCTTGTGAGGCAGTGGTTTTCGCTCAATATCAGGTGCATTTGCAATCATGTTAAGTACAATAGGTGCAGCTCCCATGTGTGTCACATTATGCAAAGCAATGCTGTCAAAGATGCCTTTCGCAGAGACTTTTCTGAGGCAAATGTTGGCACCTCCCTGTGCTGCTATTCCCCATGTGAAGCTCCATCCATTGCAGTGAAACATAGGCACTGTCCAGAGATAAACAGGAGCTAAACCTGACCCGTGCAGGAAACTGGTAGTAAGGGAGTTGAGAAACGCTCCCCTGTGAGTATAAACAACTCCTTTGGGTTCCGATGTTGTGCCAGAAGTATAATTGACGCTGATGGGATCCAATTCGCTTTCAGGTCGTCTAATCTCAAATCCATTATGTCCACTGGCAACAAAACTTTCATATTCAATTGCTGTTGAATTGTAGTCAACGGAAGATAAACCATCAACTTCAGAGATTAAAACCAGCATGGGTGACTCTTTCCCAGTCTTTGTGTAAAGCTTTAGTGCTCTATTAGTAACATCAAGCAATTCATAGTCTAAAAAGATTACTTTTGCTTCTGAATGCTTTAGTAGGGCAGCCACCGTAAGGGGATCGTAGCGTGTATTAAGTGGACAAAGAACTGCCCCCACCATTGGGACAGCAAAATGCAACTCATACATTGCTGGGACATTTGGAGCCAAAGTTGCAACCTGAATTCGAACCACCAAAGCGGCATTTTCGTTAAGATTTGTTTGGTAATTTTGAGCATACATCTACTGATCTTAAAGCACACTATCCAACAACGCAAAATCCAAAAACAATAAAGCTTGAAATATAGAAAAGATCATCATCTTTTTAATTTCCTCCACCACTTTGACACCCATTTTCCCGTGAACAGAAACTCTCCTGAAATAACGCTGGACGAACCAAGTGGAAACTTTTCCAATACGTGAAATTCAATGAAGAAGAGCAGATAACATAAGCTAAAAACAAATGCAAATGTGAAATGAAAGGAAATGAATATGAAAACATCAACTTACCACGTCGCCACGACGAATTCCCAACTGGGCCAAGGCTGAAGCGAGCTTAAGGCAGCGTTCATGAGTCTCTTGCCAAGTATACTTGACAGAACCATAAACAATTGATGTTCTGCCACTGTAGACTTTGGCAGACCTCTCCAAGAAGCTGATAGGAGTCAAAGGAACATAATTTGCCGAGCAACGAACCAGACCCTCCATGGATTTCCATGAGTCAAGTTCAGAATCCCCCGCGAAACGTGAAAAGAGTCGAACATCTCCCCTAAAACTTGGTTGGAAATAGCTAAAACCTTGAATAAGTCGAGTTGAAGACTCTTTCTTGACAATGAAACGGTTCATAATGGTCTGGTAATTAATCGCTTTCAATGGTCTCATAGACACCTATAAGATTAAGAATTACTTTATGTAAATATAGCTTACTGAGAAACAGTTTCTAACTCTTATTTATTAAAATTTTAAATGAAAATTATGAGTTCTAAATTAACGTCTGAAATGGATTAAAACCTTGTTGAATTAAATTACTTCCAAAACGCTTCAGACGGAAGTTCCAAATGTCACACACACTCATATTGACATGCCATTGATATGTAGGCATGATGCACGTTGTTGTTTCTTGTCCTAACAAGTAGCCAGAGGTCTACAATTTTGGGTGTTTATCATAGCCTCTTAAGTATGATAATTCGGAAACAAATGACCTGCGATTAATGCAATTTTATTTAATACGAATCCTAGGGCCCAATGTCAAGCCTTAACCCAAGATATACAATTGTTCCATTTCGTACTATGAGCCTAGATTTTAAAGGAAGCATTGAACTTTATACACAGGTGGGTACGTATTCCATATCAATGGGCTTCTGTTTTCCTTGTTTAACTGCTTATTAAGGTTTTTTTTTATCCTCTAAAAGGTAAAAGACTTTATTAAGCCATAAAAGGCAATTTGTGTCTTAACAAAAGCTTGATCAAGCAAAAGAAATACAATGCTCATACATACAACCTTAGGGAAAAACTAGAAAGTTAGAGATTTCGTTGTCTTCTTAAGAGAGAGATCAAATGTTTTTCACTATAATGGGCTACTAAGGTTTCCCTTATCCAACAATGAAGCTTGTGAATTAAGACAGACTTTTCTGTTATAACCTTGTTAAACAATCTCAAGTTCCTTTCTCTCTAAATGGCATATACTGCACAATTGAGACTTAGACTAAGACAAACTCTATCTTTTCCCATTGGGTTGAATTTATGATTAGCCTATACCAAAATTCTGGTCCAATATAATTCTTGACAATATAAATGGAGAGTGTGTTGAATGTTTGCACAAATAGAGGAGTTGAAACTACATTAGAAGTATAAATGGTCCATACTTTTGAGTTCAATCACATATAATTCACATAACTTGTCATTTGAACCTATTATCATGTCCTTAGTCTTTAGTCTTCATATAGCTGCAAGCTAAGTAGTGAAAGAGGCTTTAGGCTTTAAGAACCCTTTCAACGCAATATTATACCAAGGAATGGGACGATTATAAGGCTTAGAAAGTTTAATGCATGAGATGTTTGAGTAGTCTTTATTGTTGCTTAAAGACCAGACATGCTTGTCTAAGGTGTGTGATTTGCTGACCAAAACCATGCTCCTTCTCTATTTTCTTTTTGTATTTTGATGAAAGGATAGAGAATGAGCCTATTTCTCAAGGGCCGAATAAAAGGCTAGGAAAACTCTTTTCTTTCAAAATTTAGCCATAAGTTGGTTTCCCTAAGATAATACTCATTAATCCATCACTACGAAGGGATTCTTTATCCTTGAATAATCTTCAAATTCTTTTGGCCACTTGTATAGTTTGAAAAGTGTGAATTGTTGTGAGCCCAACAACGTATTTTTCTATCTCCTTAATAATTCTCCTGGGAAGACGTAGATGAGTACTTCATTGTGTACAGAAAATTTTCAAATAAGAAATGATTAGCTGAACTCTACCAACTTAAGACAAAGCTTTATTTTGCCAACAATTGATAATTTTCTTATATTTGTCCATAATTTTTAAAAAATCCTAAAATCTCTTCTTCTTCTTCTTTTTTTTGGGCTAAAATGGGGACTCCCAATGGAGTGGAAGGCATTCCCTAGATGTTAAGATCGAAAATTTGCTAAAGTTTCTTAGTGTTTGTAACATCTGATGAAAAATATATCTCACTCTTGCAATGATTGATTTTTAATCCTGAGATCCTATAGAAGCTTATGATAAATTGATGTAAGTTAGAGATGGATTCCTAATGAGCTCTAGAAAAAAAAAGATTAGATCATCTGCAAAACAAAGATGAGAAAGAGACAATTCCTTGCATTTATGATGAAATTTAAAATCATGTCTACTGGCTAAGTAAATGATTATGTTCAAGATTTTTGTATCAATAATAAAGAGATAAAGGGATAGAGGATCCATTCATTTAATGTCATTAGAACCTCTGAATTGGTTACTTGCTTATTAAGTTTTATAACAACAGGTAGAGACAATCCGGATAAAGATATTCTAATTTCAAGGAAGAAAAGGACCAAACATAGTATTTTGGTAAAAAATCTCAGGGGGTGACAAAAGGAGAGAGAAAAAAGAAGTTAAAGATTGAAACATTGTCAACTTTTAAAGGTTTAAGCTCACTTTTTATCTTTAATTTAATGTCAGACCATTTAAAGATAGACGATAGTTCTCCAGAACCTCTAGATGTTAATTTCTATCTTAGGGACTTTCATTTTACTCTCCAACAGGTAATAGTTCACCCAAAGATGCCCTTTTCTTATCAAGAGTTTTAATGCTTAAAATATCTAAAGAAAAAGAAGGAGAAGAAATCAAGACTGATGAGCATATAGATGGAGAGGCAAAAAAAAGATGATCATAACGTAGCATTTGGTTCATGTCCTCATGGGTGGAGAGGGATGATAGGGACACAAAAGACTGATGAGAATATAGATGGAGAGGTAAAAAAAAGTGATCAATTCGATAGAGACAAAGGACGAGTTGGAGTTAGGGAGGAGATGTACTAAGAACTTTTGTTGTCAAGCTGATGAGTATAGGGCGGACCTGAGGAGCTCCAAAACATATCATAGGTGCCTTAAGGTTTGCAAATGACATTCAAAAGCCCTTGTAGTTTTGGTTAAGGGCGTGTGCTAAAGGTTTTGCTAACAATGAGTAGGTGTTGGTTTATGCTCTAGAACCAATCGGTTCACTGTAATTTAGTGATAACTAATTAAAGAAATTATTTATCTTATACCTACTTAGATGCATATGATAAAGCTCATGAGATAAATATACAATACAAATGAAAATATGATGAGAATATAATTATAAGATTCATAATAATGTATTATCTCTAAATTATTTTTAGTCATTGTTCTATTGAGATTGGATATTAGTATAATATAAAAAGGTTAGCATACATTATGTTTTTCCTTATAAAAGAAGTAGTCGATATCATAGGCTAAAGTATATAGATATTTAGACAAACATGTAAGTGCTTGTTAGAAAACAAGTTTAGTAAATTGATCTCATATGAGAAATCCATTTGAATTATTACTTGTATGTCCATGAAAATTCTCATTGTGATGATTACATGCGTGATCCTTTAACTTGAAGTCTCTAAAGTTATCTTGTATAGAGATTGTTATGTTTTGATATTACTTATGACTTATTCTAGTCAATTGTAGCTCAATAGGTAGTTATTAGATATAACATGAACTATATGGAGTTAGTTGAGTGATTAATATAGGACTCATAAGCCTAAAGTAATTAGAGAGAATGTTTTATTGTTATGGATTAGAATTGAATCAAGAAATCATTTGCAATGGTGGAATAACACTTTGTAAATAGTTTACAAATGCACTGATAGAATCAACCACTAATGGTAGAAAACTAACTAATTGGACTCAAATAAAGTAGAAACTAATTTCATGCTCTATATCTAATTTGAACTTTCAATGATGAAAGGACTAAATTATATGAAAAAAATCATGCATAAAAAGGTTAGTTAAAATCACTTTGACATTCCTAAATGTTTACGTGGTTATAATATATTGTTAAAGGTTAATCTTAATCTATGAATATAAATTTTATAATTAGAGAATTAATCATAAATACGATTTACAATTATAACTTATATTCATTATCAACGTATTTAATAACTTAATGAGTCACATATAAAGAACGTGTTAAATGAGAAAATATATTTTAATCAAGTTATATTTGAATGTAAAGTTTGAGAAACTATATGATTAAATATATGATATTTAATAAATAAGAATGAATATTATATATAAGGTCTTATTTAGTTATTTAATTATAATTATTTATAATTCTAATTAAGATTTAATTTTAATTAAATTACTAAAATATCCAAATCCTAATAAATAGGTTTAAGCTTTAAGAGAGCTAACACTCCTTGCTTAGCCCTCTCTGCAACAAATGTAGAATCTCTCAACTTGTTTTTTGGATACTATTAAAGGTAGATCACTTGTACTGTAACATCCCACCCCTTACTGGAAGGGGTAAAATAGTAAATTTTGGCATAAAATTGTTCTGATTGAGATAGTGCGTATAGTTAAGAATGATTGAAAAGCAATTAGAGACACTAATTGATTGATGAGACTTTTGTGAACAGTATAATGACGGTAGCAAGACTAAGGGTCAAACGAAATGAAGTATCAAAAGTGAAATTTAGTCATATCTCAAGAGGAGATTTAGACATAACAAGCGAAATTTACGACTGAGGTTATCTGTATTGTGTGTGCGGAAATGTAAAGTATCCAACGACATGAGTGGAATTTTAATTTGAGATGATTTTATTGCAATGTGAAGTGAATAGATCTCCATATGTGATGCAAAACTGTTGGGAAATCTAGATTTGAAACGAAGAATAA
>JANVCL010000212.1:20029516-20043097 GCA_026546855.1 Erythroxylum incrassatum | reverse complement strand
TCAGGTTCAGGTTTAAACCTAAACCTATAAATCAGGTTCGGTTTGGTTAACTGCTATAGGTGCGGTTTAGGTTCGGTTAACCTAGAACCGCAAGTTAAAAACCTGAACCTAAACCATAAACCTGATTTTTCAGGTTCGATTCATACGGTTCAAGTTCGATTCACAGATTCGCGGGTTTTCTTGAACACTCCTACGGTATTTCACGTTTCACTCCTTAAGCCATGCGTGGGGCTAACATTCAAGTCCAGCCACAGCTTCCAGACTTCCGTTATGACGAAGAAAAGGTGCAGCCGCTTGTTGTTGGGTATAGGACGCACGGGCGGCACAGGCAAGTTCTTATTCACTGGTCATCTTCGTCTCCATCAGATGCAACTTGGGAGGACGTGGAGTTTATTAGCAGGCAATTTCCTAATTTTGCTCTTGAGGACAAGAGCTCTTCGTAAGAGGGAGGGATTTGTTATGTGTGTGGACAACATTCTTCCACGTTATAGGATTTGACTTTATCTTTAGCAAGTAATTTAGTTTTATCTGTTATTTTGTTTCAATAATTCCTGGTTCTCTGCCTATATTTTTGGGATAGCAATCTGAAATGTAAGTGGGTAGTTTATTTACGATAATTGTAGTTATGGCCTTATAAATTAATGGGCACAGATAGCAATAAAGGCATCGATTAATTAATATTAATATTGACTATTCGTCAATTGAGGCTAGTTCTCCTCTACAAATATCTATTTTATCTTGTCTTTTTCCTTTGTACTCTCTGAGTTTCTCCGATCCATCCTAGGTCCCAAGAAGGGGTATGTTCTAAACTCATATAGGAGGCACATCGCTTTTGTGCTGTTTCTGTTGGGTTAGAGCAATGACGCTGGCGGCGAGGATTTGAAGGACGTGTTGTCGTTGGGATTAAGTTGCAGTTAGGCGGCAGCGTAAACTTGCCTTCATAGCGGTTGTAACGAGTCGTAGACTGGGTTTCTATGACTGCTGCTCTTCTCGCTAGTAGTTGGGCGATGACAGACAAGAGACTCGTGACCATAGTGTTTCACAGAGTTGTAGCAGATGCTAGCGTTAAGAACAATGTTTCATATTCATGGATGTTCATCCACATGCTTAGTTTGAGAGACATGAGTTATCCTCATTTCAAGCATCGGTTGGGAGATGGAGAGGATATATGGTTCTAATTTGATAATTGGAACAACTTTTGTTCCCTCATCCTTATAGCAGACCTTACTCAACTTAGAAACCGAATTCCTTTCAATGCTAGAGTCTCCTCGCTTATCCAAAATGGAGCTTGGTTTGGAAACTTCAGAGACATTTCCTTGCTTGCAGATTATTTGCCAATTATCCCTGAAGGGTCGAGGAAGGATAGTATCATCTGGACTCTATATTCCAGAAGTACATATAACAATAAATCCTTTGTTAGTAATGCTGAAGTTGCTTCTTGGTTTGAAACTCTTCAAAAGCAATCTCTAAATCCGAAAGCTGCAGTTTTCACATAGCTAGTGATTAAAAACAGACTTAGAATCAAAGATAGATGGTTTAAGGTACATGACCCTATACGTGTCCTTTGTAAGCAAATCAATGAGAGCAGAAATCATTTATACTTTAAATGCAGCTACACAAGCAATTTGGAGTAAAATTATAGTTATGTTACAACTATTTCGTTACACATTTGAGTGGAGGGAGACATTGAATCTGATCACAGAATGTACTCAGCATTGTCATTTGAATGGCTTGCTTGTATAGACCGCTTTTACTACTGACATCTATTCCATTTGGATGGAAATGAACATGAGAATATATAAGGGAGTTGAAGAGGACAAACATCAGTTAGTTGACCATATTGTGAATTGGACTTGAGCAGCCATCATTGCAAATTACAAATAAAGCTCAATTAGCCAAGCACTAACAAGGAACTGGATGTTGTAATGCGATATGTTATGTTTTTTTTTTGGTAAATGTTACCCATGTTGTGTTGTGGATAGATAATATGTCTCTTGAAATGTTGTTAAGCAACTCTTGCTAGTTTAATATAATTTCATTTCATTTTTCCAAAAAAAAGTGTTTCTTAATTAAAGTTTAATTATTTTAATTTGATTGAGATAAATTAAATTTATGGTTTTATTTGTTTTAGAGAATTATTATTCAATTTATTTAGAAATTATTTCTTTATTTATGAATAATAAGTTTCTTAATTTATTAAAAAATTTATTTTTCTTAGTTAAATTTTGAAAAGTGTTTTCATTTATTAATTAAAAATGAGTTTTCTTAATATTTTTAAAATAGTTTTTTAATTTATTAAATAAAAATTTTATAATAAACTAAGAAACCAATCTCTACATAAATAATATAAATGACTTTCCTAATTTAATAAAAGGTGTTATATTTAGTTTTGAAAGTAGTTCCCCTATTAATATTAGAAAATATTTTTAATTAAGGAAAAGTTTTTTCTAATGACATTAGAAATAGTTTTCCAATTAAATTAGAATGTGTTACTTATATAATTTTTAAAATATAGTTTTTTTCCTATTTTTTCAATTAAATTTACTAAAGGAGCCAAGATAATTGGAAATAGTTTCTAATTGGATTTGAAAATTGTGTTTTCAAATCAAATTAAATTTATATTTGGAATGGGAATGTAGTTCGTTTAGGAATTAATAGGTCTAATCTAATTTAATTTTTCCAAAGAGTTGAAAAATATTATTTTATATTATGAAGATCAATAATAAGAATCAAACGAAACTTGATATTTTACGCTTATAATTTGATATAAGTATGCATATGTGTGTGTGTTTGTGTGTGTGTGTGTGTGATATCATTACATGTAATTTTGTGTTTAATGAGACGGACAAAACTAAATCCTTCATAAAAATGTTAAGCATACGTTTTGAGCATGATTGTTGTCTTCCATTGTTATATGAATCAACCAAAGTTTTGTCTATTGTTATGCTTGTTGAGCAAACTCAAAGTTGTTTTAACTAAGATATGTTTAGTCTTATGACAGTGAGTCCTACTTAACTAAATTTGTGTGATTTGAATGAGCAAACTCATAATTACATGAATTTAGAATCAGGGTTAGGAATAAAATATAAGATATGTTTTGGCAAGAATTGTCACCTAACAAATCTATGAGTCTAATGAGATGTGATTGATCAAATTTTTATTTACCTAATTTAAGTTTAGTTATTTTGTTGAGTAAGCTCAAGATCAACTAAATTTGAATAGGATTTTAACCCACTAGAAAGATTAGAGTAATGTTTCAGAATAGTAGTGAGAGTTATTCTTTTGAATAAAATATTGAAAGTAACCACTTACATGATTAAAGCCTTAATCTTATTTGATAGTTATAACATATAATCAACTACTTGCTTTTCTTACATTTATATTTTGTTCTTAGTATAATTTACCTTGTTTAGTATAGTTGATAGTTAATAAACTAAATTTCTTAGACATAGGTTATGTTTGAGAAGAGTTCTCAAAGTTAGAGATATATATCAAAATTATATAGCTGACAAAATATATTGACATTGTGAGTTGATTATTATCTCATAAACTTTAATGACAACATGGCAGATGTATGTTAATACCATTATAGCAAGACGTAAGAGGTTGCATGAAGTAAAGCTGAAAGGTATAGTACTTTGATGGAATTATTCCATTCAATTTAGCCTATTAAAAGTATAAACATAGACATCAATCAAAGGCTTTGCTATAAAATGATAATAGTTATCATTAGAAGAAAATGATTGTATGACTTTTCTTGCTTATACGTCATATGATAGGGATCATATATATTGTTAGTTCATACTGATAACTATTTTATACTAAATTTAGATTTAACATTATTATAATATTCAGTACATGATAAAATATAGATTGTTAAGTAAAAGTAGTTGATTCAATATTATACAAATGGTTTGAATCTATTGAATCAAGGGAGACTTATGCTTTACATAAGTGAAAAGAATACAAACTAAGATAATCGAGAGAAACTTTTCATGCCATATTAGTGAAATCAACATAAGAAGAATCATATGAATTGTATGAAACTTGTGAAACTTGTTAAGTTGAAGAATAACCAAATCAATCTTTGGTGAAAGAATGATGAATGTTATTAAATTGTTCAATCTTATACATATGATGTGTCGATGTGATAACAAGTCATAAAAGGATGATACTTATATTTCATTATCTTACTAGTAACTTTATGCAATATAGTCATATGTATTAAATGATATATAGATTTAAAATTTTTGAAAAATTCATATTGTTTTAGTGTAAGTAGAAATTAAGCATTGAGAATATTGAAGTACTTCAATAAGATTGATGAGGTCATATTTATTTTTTTAGTTTTTTTATAGAGAATCCCCAGGCCCTGCGTATCAATAGGATTCATATTAGATGTTGTTATTATGGTTGTTGTTGTTTTTTTTATAGAGAATGAGATTCTCTTGTTAATATCTCCATAACTAAATTTCATAAAAGTATGGATTTATGTAAGGTATAATAAATAATATAAGATATTTTATGATACAATAGTTAAATCTTCCATAACTATGCCTAATATAATAACTTACCTTCGGTAGTTCCAACTAAATCAATTAGCAAGATTTCATATTAAATATAAAATACTAAGACTTTGAAAGAGTCAAAGTTAATGATTTAGAGATGTGATCATGCTTAGTCGAAGCATATATTATCCACTAATTTTAGAACTAAATTGGATAATAAAAGATTATGAGATATCCAAAAGGTTAGATATAGTCTTGTAGATATTTTGAACAAATTGTTTGTTTCAATGAACATTTATAGGAGAATAGTTTTCAAGATAAGTAGTATGAGTAAGATGAAATTTGAAAAGTTCAAATCTCATGACAATACATCTGATTGGAATTAATGTCTTTATTAATACATTTAATGTATAGTTGAAAGGCTACAAGACGTTGAAAGATTTACTTTTATGTTGAATTCAAAGAGTTTATTTTAGATATGATTATAAATTTATTATGTCTGCAAGAAAGTTAGTGGGAGTATAATTATCCTCTTCAAAGGGAGTATATAGAGACATATATATTGCTCACATAGAATAATAATTGATATTTTCAATTGTTGAAAATATAATTGTCTAAGAACAACTCCTCTTTTAGATATGAAAATGTAACAACTTAGTTTTTGAATTAGATCTTCAAAGATAAGTATGGAATTTGTTTACCTATTATAGTCCAAATACACAGATAATGTACTAAAGGTGTTTAGTATTTGAGATACTTGATACTTATGAAGTATTAAAAATATTCTATGTATGAGTTGATATTTGAGTTTAAGGTTATAAAGATATTAACTTTAGAAGTAAATCCTAATTAAGGTCTATTTTACTTAGAATAATATCATTTTGAGATTGGAAAGGTTCCAATGTGGCAATGGTTGTTAATTAAGCGATAATATATTTTTTATTTAGTGGAAGTGATTAATTGGATCAATAAGTTCTTTAATGAACTTAATATAGTTGCTTCCATTGTTCAAGACAGTAATGTACTATAAAATATTAAAGCCTTTAGGCATACAAAAGAAGCTAAGGTCTCATTAAAGATCCAAGTATGTATTTAGGCAATTATTATGATGATAATTAAGATAAAAGTTGTAACATATAAACAAGTATTCATTATAGAGAATCTTGTAGAATTCTCTCATTAAGTTATTGTCCCAATAGTAGCATAGTCATCATATAATGGTATGGTATAAGATAAATAATTGGCTTATTGCAAGTGAAAGATTGTTAGTTTATGTCCTATAGCCAATCAGTTGATTATTGTTTAGTGACAATTATTTAAATACATTCTTTATCTTATACATACTTAAATGTATATAATAAAGTATGTGGGATAAATATACACTGCAAATAAAATTATAGGATTGATATTGTATTTATGTATTATCTCTAAACTATTCATAGTCATTGTTCTATTTAGACTGGACATTAATAGAATGTAAAAAGACTATAACATATTATATTTTTCTTTATGAAGAAAGTAGTCGATCACATAGGCAAAAGTATAAAGATTCATAAATATACACGTGAGTGCTTGTTAGAGAACAAATTCATTGGATTGATCCCATTTGAGAATTTATTTAGATCATTATTTATATGTCTATGGAAATTCTCATTATGATGATTGTATATGTGATCATTTAACCTGAGATTTCTAAAGTTATCTTGTATAGAGATTGCTATGTTTTGATGCTACTTATGACTAATCTAGTTGAGGGTAGCTCAATCGATAATCATTGGATATAACATGAACTATATGAAGGTAGTTATTATTACTATAAGATTTATCACCTTAAAGTAATTAAGCAGAATGTTTCATTATTCTCTATTAGAATTGATTCGGAAAACATTTGGCTAGGGTGGAATGATGTTTTGTAAATTTTTATAAATATCATTAATAAAATCAATCACTAATGGTGGAAAATTAACATGATTGGACTTAAAAATGCGTTAAACATGAATGGAAAAGTTATTCAAAACCACTTTGACATTCCTAAATATATAGATGGTTATGATTTGTTGCTAGATATCAATCTTGATATATTTATATAAATTATTTAATCAGAGAATTAAAGATAAATTAAAAAAGTTTAATTATCTAATTATAAATATGATTTATGATTATAATTTATATCCATTACCAAGATATTTAGGAACTTAATGGGTTTCACACACAAAAAATGAGTTGAAAAGAGAAAAAATATTTTAATCAAGTTAAACTTGATTGTAAAGTTTTAGAAACTTTGTGATTAAATAAGTAATATTTAATAAATAAGGATGAACATGAGATATTAGATCTTATTTAGAAATAATTTTTATTTAATTATAATTATTTTTAATTCTAATTAATATTTAATTAAAATTAAAATTTAATTTCAATTAAATAACTAAAATGCCAAGAACATATTATAAACAGACTTAAGTTCTAAAAGAGCTAACACTCCTTGCTTAATGATAGGTGTAGATTCCACTATGTTTTGCTAGATGTTTAAGAGTGTTTTTCAGGATTTCTTAGATGATTATCATGTGTATAGCCTTAGAATTATGTTATTGTGAGTGTTTGTATATATTTTAAGTGTTTGTTTGGTTTAGCGCAAGAATTAGATCTTAATTTTATGTTTCAATAGGTGTTTAATATGTTTATGAGTATTTGGAATTAGGAAATTAAAGAATGAAGAAGATGGAGGAAGCTTAATTTTGCATGATCATGACAGAGATGAAAATCTCAAGAGCATAATCGTGACTCCTTTGTCACAATCGTGATAAAGAGTTTCCAGGTGTGAGTTTTTCATTTGTTTTAGGGTTTGGGGGCATTTTTGGGACCGAACAAAGTGGGAAAACCTTAGTTACAACCCCAAGACCCTAATACACTTTTTAAGAATGTGAAACTCACTAAAAAATGCAACATTGCATCAAAGTGAATCAAAATATAGAGACCAAGGAGAGCATCAGGATATTCCAACATTATAGATCCAGGCGTCAAACATTTTTTTTCTTTTTTCCTTTTAGTTTCTTTCATTATTCTTGATGTATAATATGATTTTCTTAATGTAAACATGTTTATGGAGTTCTAACTTCAGATTAGGAATTATTCTTGATTTATTTTGTGACTTTATTCATTATTGAATTTAATATATTTCTGGATGTTTGTGATAACTGTCATGCATAAACATGACAACAAATCGAGAGAGTGAGTAAAAAGTAATCAGTTGTAAATTGCACAATGAGAGTTGGCACCTTAATTTACCTACAATTATCAAGTTAATAATCATTCAAAGAAAAATCTTGTTTGAGAATTGATTACTATTAGATAGCTTCAGGTCTAATTGAAGACGTTAGGGACAATTTTGTGAATCAAGAGATTACAAATCTGGACATTTTGAATTCAATTAGGATTAATTGATTAGATCTTGAGACAGAGTAATCAATTCTTTAGGAAATCTAGAATCAAACATATAAATTAATTCAACAAGACTAAGGAAACGAAATAGAGAAAGAATAGTTCCTAAATATGCAATTTTAATTAATCTCAATTTTATTGGCAAGTTACTTGTTACTTGTTTAATTGTTTCATTTTATTATTATTTTTTGAATTTTGTTATTTAATCTTAATCAAATCAGTTTCATGTTACCTTAGACAAAGTTAGGTTCAAATTGTTATATATTGCATAATCTTCATGGGAATGATAATCTCTTATACTATAAGATACGATATGTTTACTTGTGGGTATTGAGAGTTTTATTATTAGATATAAAACTTGCTAAATAATTTTTTTTGGTATTGTTGCTAGGGATTTTAACATAGGTAGATTTGAATTCCTTTGATTTAAGAAATTGTTACCCTTTCTTATGTGATTAAGGTACCCAATCTCAAAAAATAAAAAAGGGACAAAAAGAAAGTTCGGATGCAAAGTAGAAGGCACATTAATCTAGACATCACAAGGCAAAAATGAAGAATCTAAAGAGTTAAACGTCAAGAAGAGATAGAAACAACGATAATGGAGGAAATACATCACGAGAGCAAAGAACCTTTATGGACATTATGAGGCTAGAGTTTAATTCATATCAACAAGGAATTACATGATCACAAGTGCAAGCAACACACGAATTGTGAGAAGAGATGGCGAACAATAGTTATCTTTGGACATCGAAACAAAGTTGACAGCAAATAACCTTCTAGGATCCAAAAGAAATTATTGCTGCAGATTCAATGATAGCATTGCAGGCTGAGATCGACAACCTCACCAAGCAATTAAACAACCTAATAGCCACCTCTTTCTCTCCATTCAAAGTAATTCAACACAAATGCAAAATATGTGGACAAGAGAGCCATATCACAGTTGATTGCTTCGTAGTGAAAAACAACAACATGCAACAATTTTACTTCAATGGAGGACAATGTGTAGGGAATGTAATAATCCTTGAACACATACAATCATGAGTGGCAAAACCACCCGAATTTCTTTTGTTCTAATAATGCAGGGACACAAATGGTAACTTAAGGTATATCGGGATTTCATCAACACGAGTCCAATTCATGGGATTCAAAATTAGACAAACTCATGGACATAGTAACAAGTCTAGAAGGGAAATTTGAGCAAGTGGCAGAAGATCATGCCCTATTCTATTTACAACCTAAATAGCCTTCCGAGCAATACCGAAGCAAATCCAAAAGAGCAATTTAAAGCTATCACACTTGGGAGTGGGAAAGAGATAAAAGAATTAATGGAAAAAACAAGTTGAAACCTACCTTGTAGAAGACTAAGAGGAGAAAAAGAAAAGGATGAAGATAAGAATGAGGATCCTCCCTATGTTCCTCCTCCTCCATATACATCGAAAATACCATTCTGATAAAGACTTCCAAAGAACGAATTTGATATACAATTTTCAATGTTTGTAGAAAAGCTTAAGAAATTGCAAATTACATTGCCCTTTATGGAAGATTTAAAGAGCATACCCACGTACGCAAATTTTCTCAAAGACATCTTAGCAAACAAATGGGCATGGGATGATAATCAAATGGTCCCCATAACGAAGAGTTGCAGCTCCACAATTACCAACCACATACCCTCATAGTTGACAAATCCAGGGAGTTTTATCATGTCATTACTAATTTAGAGTTTTCTAATTGTTTATATGAATTAGGTGTAAGTATCAGTCTTATATGTTTGTCTATTTTCAAAAAATTGGAGCTAGGAGATGTGAAGCAACCTCTATACTTATTTAGTTTGTAAATCAATTGATAAAGAATCCATTTGGCATAATGGAGGATGTGCTTGAAAAAGTGGACAAGTTTATAATTTCTATGGATTTCGTCATACTAGACTTTGAAGAGGATAAAAACTATTCACTAGTTCTTGGTATACCATTTGTGAACACTGGAAGGGCTTTCGTAGATGTCCATGAAGGCTACCTCATGCTTCATATTGGTGATGAATAAGAGGAATTCAATATGAATAAGGCATTAAAGAATTCGAAGGAGGGCAACTCGTTCACAAGAATTAATGTAGTCGAATCTTTAAAGGATGAAGAAGAGAACGAAGAACAAATGACATAAGACATAAACCTTCAAAAATATAAGGAAGTTCTTTTCAAAAAGCGAACGAAAAAGAGGAAACGAGGGAGATTGTAGAAGAAAGAGAGCAACTCACCTTCTTAAAGGACAAATAGTTGGATTTAACTAAAAATTCAGGGACTTTCATCATTCCCTATTTTATTGATAGTTTGTTAATAAAAAGGACATTATTGAACTTACTAGGTTTTCTTATTTTGATTAATTATGTCCATCTAATTATCTTGCAATAAATAGGTCATTTATGAAATTAGGTGACACGGGTGGAAGCAAACCACTCATTATAGACCCAAGTTAAGTGAAAACATGAAGAGTATGTCAAGCTAATAACGTTAAATAAGTGCTACTTGGGAGGTAACCTAAGAACTAGGATAAGTTTTATCTCTATTTTCAGCCTATTTTGTCGGTGCTTTTTTATTTTATTTTTTATGTTTATTTTATAGGGAGTGAATTGTTGGAATTTTATGGCATTAAGTATCTCTAAATTCCATCACCCATAACATCACCGTCGAAACTGATAACGATAACATTATTGATCAGAGCTAACAGTGGCTTAATCTTAGGACTAAATCACTTGATGGTCAAATATCCCAAATATGCTGCTATAATTATGGATAGATTTCTGCTGATTGTATACTAAACGTTAATACCTTTAAGTGTATATAAACTGCATTACCTCAATAATACAAAACACGCTTTCCATTCTATCCAACTCTTATATGGTATTAGAGCCATTCTTCTTTAACGAGTTTTGTTTTTCCGATCCATGGCTGACAAAAACCCACCAGCTTCTCCTACAATATCTTCAGGAACAAGCCAAACAGTCAACACAACACCTGTTGCCCTTAGCACAACCAACATTCTCCACCCAAACCAACTAGTCTCCTTTAACCCAAGCTCTCAACTTCCACTAAACCTCACGGGAGCAACCAATTATTCCACTTGGCAAGCCCAAGTCAGCACCTTATTGCTTGGCTATGATCTCCTTGGCTACATTGACGGTACCACATCTTGTCCCTCTCAATTCCTTGACACTGAACAAAATACCATCAATCCCGCTTACAAGCTTTGGCTCAGACAAGACAGCCTTGTTAGGAATGCCATCATGGCCTCAGTTGATCAAACTATTTCCCCTCTAATTGCTCATGTCCAAACTTCATATCAAGCCTGGGACACTCTCCGCATCACATATGCCAACAAATCCCAATCTAGAATCTACAGCCTTCGGGAAATTCTGTCCACTCTTCGCCGTGACAGTAAACCAGTTGCAGAATATCTTCGTGAGATAAAGAGTATTGCTGATGACCTAGCTGCTAGCGGATCTCCACTCAACAATGAAGAGTTGGTTATCAAAGTCTTAACCGGCCTTGGTCCTGAATACAAAGAAATTTCGGCGACAATTAGGGCCCGTGATAATCCAATATCGTTTGCTGAACTCTATCACAAATTACTCGCACATGATATTTTTCTAAAGCATGCTGAGACAAAGAGAGAGACACCTACAATTACAGCTCAATTCAACCAGAGAGGCAACTTTGGTAACAACAATCGAAATCGTGGCAATTATAATCGCTTCACTCAAACACCAAATCCTGGCTATTCAAATAGGCAATTCAATGGCAACAACACTGGTAACAAAAGCAGTTCAAACTATCGGCAAAATGGACAAGCCAAGATCCAATGTCAACTATGTGACAAAATTGGCCATGTGGCTAAAGTATGTCAATCCAGGGGGCATAATCACCTTGAAGCTAGGGCCAATTTTGCTGCTAAAAATACCAACACATCAAGTCCTTGGGTGTTTGACTCCGGTGCTTCGCATCACATGACGGACAACCCCAATAATTTAACTTCTGCATCAGAATTCACAGGCAACGATGATATTATCATCGGTGATGGTAATGGTATCCCTATCACTCACATAGGCACCAGACCTCTAAATTCTCAATTCATGCTTAATCAAGTTCTTTGTTCTCCTATGATTCGTTGTCATTTAATTTCAGTTAGTAAATTCTGTCGTGAAAATCAAACTTTCATTGAATTTTTTCCGTACTTTTTTTATGTGAAGGATTTACGCACACGGGCAGTACTTCTTCGGGGCAAGAGCAAGGGTGATCTTTATGAGTGGCCAATTCCGAGTGACAATGTAGCGTGCTCTACATCCACTCCTACTGCCAACTTTGCCTCAGTCACACTTCCATCCTATCATCTTTGGCACTCTCGTTTAGGTCATCCCCAACCTCGACTCACAAAAAGTTTCATCTCTAGTTTTAATTTACCAGTGTCCTCTTATAGTTCCTTTACTTTTTGTAATTCATGTCTATGTAATAAGAGTCACCGACTTCCCTTTGGTGACAACTCTATTCACAGTTCTTGGCCTCTTCAGTTAATCTATTTTGATGTTTGGGGTCCTGCACCTATTACTTCCTTTGATCAATTTCGTTTCTATGTGATTTTTGTTGACCACTGCACTAAATACACTTGGCTATATCCCATGAAAACAAAATATGAGGTCAAACAAATTTTCATCAATTTTCGAGCCTTAGTGGAGAAGCATTTTAATTCAAAAATCTTAACATTGTACACTGATGGTGGAGGTGAGTATCTAGGATTATGGTCCACCCTTCTTGAATATGGTATTCAACACCTAATGAGTCCACCTTATACTCCTCAAATTGTGGGATCTGCTGAGAGGAAACATCGACATATATTGGAAACTGCACTAACTCTTCTTAATCATGCATCAGTTCCTCTCCAATTTTGGTATTTTGCTTGTCAAACAACTGTTTATTGTATCAATCGACTACCTAGTCCATCCATCAACAATGATTCTCTATTTTCTGCCTCTTTAAAAAGCAACCCAACCCTCACAAATTACGAGTATTTGGATGCTTGTGCTATCCATGGCTTAAGCCATATACTGATAATAAATTGCAAGCAAAATCACTCCCTTGTGTTTTCCCAGGATACTCCTCATCCACCAACAGTTTCGCATGCTATGATTTTTCTACAAGTAAATTTTTTATTTCTAGACATGTGGTCTTTGTAGAAGATTACTTTCCATTTACTTCTAATTCCATCAACTTAGCTAGAATCACGTCACACACTCTACCAAATTGGGTCAATCTTATTAACTCCATTCCATCAACTACTCCATCACCACATGTCCCCATAAATGATGATCTCATTCCTACTCCACAATTTCAACATGATACTCACTTCCATTCGGGATCTCCCATTGATAAGAGAAAATCATTGCTGACCTTTGAAGAATTTTCTCCCGTGGACCAATCCTCACAGGTATGTTCGTCATCTCTACCTTCCATAAATGACTCCAACTCTTCTCCATCTAAAACACTGTCAACTAGCTCAACCCACACACAACTTGTTGGGCCCCGATTTGCATTAAGCATGGTTAAATTATTTGAGAATTTTAGTTTGATTAATTGTAATTTGGTTGGAA
>JANVCL010000212.1:20013103-20024837 GCA_026546855.1 Erythroxylum incrassatum | reverse complement strand
ATAACATTTTAAGATATAATGTTACCGTAGATAGGTATTTTATAACATATTATCAAAAGTGTTACTGTCTAGTGTTATTATATGTCATTTTTGTTGTAGTGGCACTTCCTGCAGACAAACAACTCTTCCAACAAATTGTAGGGGCTTTGCAGTACCTAAATCTCACCAGACCAGACTTATCCTTTGCTATCAATAAACTAGCTCAATTCATGCACTGCCCCTCTCTTAAGCACATGCAAGCTGCAAAGCGGGTTCTCAAGTATCTAAAGGGTTCAATACATTATGGTCTCACCATTAAACCAGCGTCGCAACATGTTCTTCAAGTCTACAGTGATGCTGACTGGGCTGGCGATTTAGACGATCGAATGTCAACATCCGCCTATCTAGTTCTTCATGGTGGCAATCCAGTCAGTTGGTCATCCAAAAAATAAAGAACGATCGCTCGCTCTTCAACAGAGGCCGAATATCGAGCCTTAGCTGCTGGTGTAGCTGAGGTAAATTGGATAGTCAATTTGCTAGGTGAGCTACGGTTCCCACTATCTAAGTCCCCTACTGTGTTTTGTGATAATGTCGGAGCCACCTACTTTGAGCAAGAATCCTGTCTTCCACTCTAGAATGAAGCACGTTGCCATTGATTTTCACTTCGTAAGAGACCAAGTTGAAAAGAAAAAATTGCAGGTCTGTCATGTGCACTCAGGTGACTAGCTTGCCGATGGGCTCACCAAACCGTTGGCCAAACGACAATTCATTACTAGTGTTCACAAGATCGGTGTCCAGCCTCTACCATCGATCTTAAGGGGGCATGATAACAATAACATTATTGATCAGAGCTAATAGTGGCTTAATCTTAGGACTCAATCACTTGATGGTCAAATATCCCAAATATGCTACTGTAATTATGGATAGGTTTCTGCTGATTGTATACTAAACGTTAATACCTGTAAGTGTATATAAACTGCATTACCTCAATAATACAAAACGCGCTTTCCATTCTATCCAACTCTTATAGAAACCCCATAAGTATTTTTGCTCTAAATTGTATTTATTAGTCTTTATTTATCTTTATTTGTATTGTTTTGTTTTCCACATTGAGGGCAATATGTTGATCAAGTGTAGGGATATATACGCAATTACATATCATGTATGTGTGAATTTTGCATTTATATATATCATATGTGTGTGAATTTTGCATTTGTATATATCAATTGTATTTTTTTATTAAGTTGGTGTTGTGCAAACATTTTGTGGAATATGTGTGAATTGTGTCAATGGCGAGAATTTAATGGAATTAGTTTAGCTTTGAATATGGTCATTTAAATTTTAAAGGTATAGTAACTTGTAAATTTTGTGTTTTAGGTATCTTTGTGATGAATATGTAAGTTAATTAGAATATAACATCTATTCTTTCACTTTATAAAGTTTGTGGTATGTGTTTATAATTATCAGTCAACTGAATTGGTTAACATTATTAATACACTTTCATGAGAAGGATTGACTATAAAGAAATGAGGTTGGATAAGAAATGATTTAAACAAAGGTTTGTGTTAAATTTTCATGAAAATTGGGTTAAGAATAGAGCTAGCAGCCTGTTGTGAGTTGTGATATAGCTAAGTAATCGGGGCCATTCACAACAAAATATTTATCTTCACATCAAAAGGCTAGAATGATACTCCAACCAAGCTAAATAAAAAATGTGACCTAGTTGAGTAATTGGGGAACATTCATGATAAGGTGTTTGCCTTCGCGTCAAAATACTAGGTTATCATTAAAAAATGGTGTTATAATAAATGAAACCTACTGATCTTTTAAAATAACAAGAATTCTTATGAACGATTACTTAGTGATAGTTTACCTTTTTGATTGATTAATAATAATAAATGCATGCTTACAAGTGTCATAGGTGTATGAATAGGGTGTTAATATTTTGATTGATATGTATATTCAAATCAAAGCACTTAAACATGAAAGGAATAAGTTAGCATGTTAACACATTTTGAGTGATTGGTGTTTGAGGTTAAGTAAATTTCATAAGATTTGATGTCATTGTACCATTATTGTATTATGGCATGATTGTGTGATTATATGTTTTTTTTGTGTTTTGTATGTTTTTAGCTTTAGTTTTGCTTGGGGACAAGTAAAGGTTTAAGTATGGGGATGTTGATAGATGTAGATTATACTATATTTTGCTAGATGTTTAAGTGTGTTTTTAAGTATTTCTTAGATGATTATCATGTATATAGGCTTAAAATTATGTTATTGTTAGTATTTGTATGTATTCTAAATGTTTGTTTAGTTTAGAGCAAGAATTAGATCTTAATTTTATATTTCAAGAGGTGTTTGATGTGTTTGTAAGTGTTTGGAATCAGGAAATTAAAGAATCAAGAATATAGAGGAAGCTTCAAGGTGTAACTCATTTGTCATGATCGTAACAAAGAGTTTCCAACCGTAAGTTTTTTCATCTGTTTAAGATTTAAGGGCATTTTTGGAACTGAACAAAGTGGGAAAACCTTAGTTGCAACCCCAGACCCTAATACACTATTTAAGAATGTGAAACTCACCAAAAAAAAAATGTAGCATTGCATCAAAGTGAATCTAAGTAAAGAGACCAAGGAGAGCATTAGAAAATTCCAGCATTCTAGATTCAAGCGTCAAACATTTTTTCTCTTTTCCTTTTAGTTTCTTTCATTATTCTTGATGTATAATATGATTTTCTTGATGTAAACATGTTTATGGAGTTCTAACTTCATATTAGGAATTATTCTTGATTTATTTTGTGACCTTATTCATTATTGAATTTAATATATTTCTAGAAGATTATGATAATTATTGTACATAAATTTGATAACAAATCCAGAGAGTGAGTCAAAATTAATTAGTATTAGATTGTACAATAATAGTTAGCAGCTTAATAGACCCATAATTATCAAGTTAATAATCATTCAAAGAGAGATCTTATTTGAAAAATCGATTATATTAGATAGCTTCAGATCTAATTGAAGATATCATAGATAATTTTATGAATTGAAAGATTGCAAATCTAGATATTTCGAATTCAATTAGGATGTATTGATTGGATATTGAGAGAGAATAATCATACCTTAAGAAATCTAAGATCAAAAAAATAAATTTATTTAACAAGACTAAGGAAATGAAATAGAGAAATAATAGTTCCTAAATATTCAATCTTGATCAATCGCACTTTTTATTGGCAACTCACTCGTTAATTGTTTCATTTTATTATTTCTTTTAAATTCTTTTATTTAATTTTGTTCAAATCAATTTTGTATTACCTTAGACAAAGTTGTGTTCAAATTGTTAGTTATTGCATAATCCTCATGGGAATGATAACTTATTATACTACAAGATACCATCTCTATACTTACAGACATTGAGTATTTTATTATTAGATATAAAACTTTTATTATTAAATATAAAACTTAACACCTAACCCTCTCTGCAACAATTGTAGAATTCTCTTAACTCGTTCTGTTAATATTGTTAGAGGTCAAACACTTGTACCAATACAATAGTTGAGATTAACTAATTTCACAAATGGTTTAAGAGATATGACAAGAAAAAAATCAAACTTTAAAATAAGATATGAATTAATATTCAAGTTTTATTATAATTTATCTGTTAATCATTTTATAGAATTTAAAGTGATTTTATGTTTTAAAAAATCAAAACGAAAAAAATTTCATAATTATTTCAGTAGACATAGGTTGAATCCCAGTCCAATTTCCCCAAGTACTCATCTCTATTCATTTGCTTCCATATCTCTCTAGAGTTTCAATGAATCCTGTAATTGGTTAAGATTTTCAGTATGGAATTTTGTTTCTCTGGTGCCCACCGAAAATGTAATGCAGGTATCATGAAGTTTCACAATTCGATGATTCAAAAGGAAATTGTCGGAATCGGTTAGCTTACCATAACCAGCGCCGGAGACTGCCACCAAGTGAACAAGAGTTCGCTGAAGATGCGGGCAGTTCAAAGTAACCCGAAATTGAATAGTACCAGGAACTCCCGACGGGCAATTCCGAACTGGATCACTACGAGTTGTTCCTTGGCATCACATTGATATCTTCAGTTCCTACAAATGTCTATTGAAGACTCTACATTTCATCTGTATCAGGATCACAAGGGCCTTTGTGATCAGGCGTAGACTAGTTCGCTTATATGTAGCCAAAACAGATGGTATGAAAGATGCTATTTGATCAAGGCCACCTAAATCACTTACAAATGTCAATATGTTCTACAATATTGGTGAAATCATTGCCTTCTATAAATTACTCGAGTGCACGTCTAACAGTCTGCAAATCTTGCATATTCTCCGTAAATTATTTGGTGAACCTGTAAACTGAATCACGGTGGCTGCTAACTCGAACATGTTGAAGCCAGCTTGGGGAACCTCCTCCACCAGTTGGACACCTCTTAGAGCACAATTGTTAATATTTCATTTTATATCAGCATCACACTTGCTGTATGTTATCTGTGGTTAAGCAAATCCATGCACATATAATACCATACTCCACAAGCTAACTGTAATGCAAACTTTCTTGTCTTTTCAAACCGGACACAAGGAAACTAACTTCACAACTATGTCTCTTTGTAGCTTCATTTTATGCAACTTTGATTGCATATCAGGTCAAAATTTTTCAGTAGATCAATGATCAAGACTCGAGTTTCTTAACCACGAGTCAACTAGAAATTAAATAGAATGCTATATTCGTGCTGCTTTTTGATTTGGGTTGAAATTGTTCAAGCCAAAAAAGGGGTCTCATTTTCACCAACTACTTGAAAATGAAGGATGACGTGACGAAAGTACCAAATAAGGAAAATATGGGAAGCAAAAGGTTCCAAGGAGATCGCCCAACTGCTTTAGAAAGGGCAGCTGCTAATGCTGTGAATCCCATTCTCATTCTAAATTAGCTATGACTGCATCAACGACCTCCTGGGTGGTGCTAGTTCCTCCCAGATCCTTTGTTGGATACTGGCCATCAAAAATCACCCGCTTCACTGCAGTCTCTAAACGATCAGCAAATGACGGGAACTGAAGGTGCCTTAGCATCATGGCAGATGAGAGAAGCAGTGCTACTGGGTTTGCTTTCTTCTGTTCCAGTATCTTCTCATTACCCACATTTCCCGCAGAGGCACCTTGCTCAAAAACAGCATGATCTGCCCCAACATTGCCTGCAAAAACAGTTCAAGTATTTTGCATGCTTAGGACTTTGGGATGAAATAACATAATATGGAACACCAGCCAAGATAAAAAACGCACATTCTAGGATTTACCAGCATTAATACCTCTTGGAGATATGTCAACAAGATCTCACTTGAAATGTAACAGGGTATTCTTTATATTGCACCTAACCTACTGCTGATGTGAGCATCTTTCTATGGGAATGCAATTTATGAGTTATTGAAAATTTCACTGCTAGGTGAAGAGATACATGTATATATTAAATGGGGACTATCAAAAATGTTTAAATCATACGAAACAGAAAAATATGCAATGACAGGTGAAAACTAAATAGAAGTTGTCAACAAGATCTAGGTATCACCAACTGGATTCTGGAAATAATATGCTAAAGGCGAGTGATCAGTAAAACCTATAGGTTTAAAGTTGAATGCTCATAAATTATGCACAACAAATTCAAAACTCCTTTAAGTGTTTAATTGCTGGTTCCAACAATCAGCTACAGCCCATGAAATACTTGTGCCATGTTTAACAGACATAGAAAGCATGCAAAAGTCAGTGGTCCAGAGCTTTCCATAGCCATTTCTCTTCAGTATTACATCAAAAAGCAACAATTCGAGAACAAACTGAGATAACAAGCCTCAGTTATCTGTCATATAAAGTTATCGTACAATAAATGGTAGAAGATACAGGTTTCCTACTAAGTTCCAAACTTAAGAATTTCCGTAGACATACCTCCAGGCATGACTCCTGTACCACCAGCTATACCTGCAGCTGTATTAGCAACTAGATTGCCATAAAGATTTGGTGTCACCTACAAGTGAAACAAGCAATATTATTAACTGGTCTCCTTTTTGTGTCCCTTAAATATGATCTTTTAAATTGTTTACTGATTGGAGCTCAAAGCCCCCATTGTTAGTCAGGAGGAGATTTGCAGCAGATTTTTGCAATAACTTTCTACAATGAGAGGAAAACAATTGATCCCAGTAGTCTACTTGACACAAAGCTCTGGTCTGCGATTACCAAATTCTCAAGGGAAAGTTTTAATGTGCCTCTCATCCTGATGGATGTGACTATAGTGTTACAAAATCAAATTATAAGGGCTAATCTAGGATCAATTGGCCTTAACCAACCAGTTTCAGAACTTAAGTCACTACAACAAACTCAAAGAATAAACTACAGTTCTTCATGGTTAACCTGATAAAGATTACAATATGGAAAAGGACAGCAAGTATGCTTGCAACAACACCATAGGTGTTCTTGAAACATATTTTTGATGAACTAAAGCTTAGCTATTCAGAGCGGGATATATTTCTTCTCACTAATGCCTGAATTCTGATGACCAAAGAGAGCAGGGAATTAAATGATACATCTGGTTACCTTTAGCAATTATGTTCTTCCTGGTTTCTCTATTTGAACAGAAAATCCGTGTCATTTTGGTAAAAGGCATACATTGAAAAGAGTTGCTCAGATGCATACTGTCATACCATGACGTCAAATTGTTCAGGCTTTGAAACAAGTTGCATGCAACAGTTGTCCACTATAATTTCGTTATATTGGATTCCAGGATATTTTGTTGCAACCTCACGACAAGATTCTAGAAACAATCCATCAGCAAGCTTCATAATATTTGCCTTGTGCACAGCAGTCACTTTCTTCCTGTTGTTCAAATAAGCATACTCGAATGCGTACTTTGCAACTCGCTCTGAGCAGAACTTTGTGATGACCTAATAAACCACTAGTATGAGATATAAAAATAAACCTCACATATGTAGAACCAGAATTTAGTAAAAAAAATCACAAGAGAAAAGCAGAGTACGTTCAACAAGAATAGTACCCTTCAGCAACATCTACAATACCTATGTCCACAGCAAACAAAATAATAATTCATTTCCGCGGACGGAACGCCACTTTGCCTGTTCACTTCATCTTACTTTTATAAAACCAAACAACACAAAACAACCAGCTACACTCTTACAATCAGGTATGGTTTTCAACTATTCCTCCCAAACTACAAGTTGCCAAGAACCACTATAATGCTCTTAAAGAGAGTACAAAAACAAACTTTCAGATATAAGTATTCCAACATAGAACACTAAACCATTCACTCATGGCTACAATCAAAGCCAACGGGATCGATAACAAAAAAAAAAATCCATTTAAGAAGCTTCGAATCGCACAATGACACTAGACAGCATCACAAAACACTACATCAAATCGTTTAGAGACAACAACAAGCATACCTTAAGACTCTCAACGACGCCAGGAACCACCTCGTGTTCAAGCCCCGCGTACTCTCCTTCGGTGTTCTCTCTGATCACCACAATATCAACGTTCTGGTGACGAGTGGGCAATCCAGGCAAATTAAAACAGTTCACAAGCGAAGCGTACAAATCAAGCTCTTTCCTCAACTGCACATTCAACGAACTAACACCTCCTCCCATCGGTGTCGCCAATCCACCCTTCAAGCACACCTTGTTCTTCTTGATCGAGTCGATCACCTCCTGAGGAACCTTCTTCATGTCCCCATGGACCTCGTACCGCTCAAAGTAAACCGGAGCGTGCATAGCCGCCATCACTTGCTCCACGGCACCGGTCACCAGAGGGCCGATGCCATCTCCGGGGATCAGCGTCACGGCACGTGGAGCTCCGTCCCCTGGTCGCGGCATGTAGGTGACAGATCGGTGGGAGGTAAATCTGGAGCATGGCTCCGACCAGGAGAGAAGTCGCTTGAGGACGGGTACGGATCGTCTGGCCATCACTTTGGTACAGTACTCGGGTCAAATTCTAGGTGCGAAGATCGGACGGTCTGGATTGAGAGTTGATCGTTATGTTTATAATTGATTAGAGGAGCCGAGGAAGAGGGCAACGAACAGAACCCGGGGGGGTGATAGAGAAAACGATTTAATCATAGTTAATAATAACAACAAAATAATTTAATACACATGCAATTTAATTGTAGCCAGTTGGTTTTCGCCACGTGTTAGAATTATTGCCAATTAGGATAAAGTTGACTTTAATTTTTTCAATGTTCCAAAGTCAAAGGGTAGAGAATCGATATTCGATACCATCCCTTTTTTATTTTTTAGTATTTACTTTGCAGGAACTTCCTTCATTTAAAATTAAACTTATAGCACCCTTTTTTGTTGTTGCTAATACTTCAAATTTATACAGCAACGCTTTTAATAAAGGCCACACGGCAATGTCACCGTCACAAAAAGCAATGCATATTGCAATCATTAATTTTTAAAACATATATTTTAAAAAAAATACAAGGGAAAGGAAAACTAGAGAAAAACTAAACTAAAACTAAAAAACACAACCTTAAGCGCTTCCTAGCCTAAGGCGCGAGGATATTACACACCAGTCATATCATGATATAAGGTGTCACGAAGACTCATTGACGGGTCCTGCAGAAGCTAAAGTCCTAGCGGGGAGCGCGCTACTAAGGTAGCTAGTTAGACGACACATTGGTTCATTTCTCGACGGATATGTTGTATATGAACCTCCTAATTTCAATGCAGCAACTTACGGATACCTGTCAACAAAGGATAAATGTCAATTTTAGCTCTATTGGAAGTGAAAAGGATATTAATAACTTTTAGTGAGTCCACTTCAACCACCACTCGCCGGTAACCTCGATCCCAAGTAATCTTTAATGTACAATAAAATGTAATCATAATTATTATTATTTAAAAGCTTGTATAAATTTTGATTTAAAGTTTTTCTAATTCATTATAATTTCAAATTTAATTACTACTCACATCATATATAGCTATAATATTATCAATATAACTAATTTTTATTAAAAACTATAACATGTGAACAAATCTTAACATCAAAAATTAACTCAAGAATGTTGAGATAAGAATTAGATAAAACTTTCAAACTTTGCTTTAAGTAGTAATGTGTATAAATTTACAAATTTAGTTGGCAATTTGGCCAATTTCGGCATACACTATTTCTTAGATCAAATAATTCATAGAACCTCGAAAAGATGTATTATTATATAACTTGTTCTTTTTCTCTAAAATATTATATGTTCTATAAATGTTTGTTCAAGTTTTTAATGCTTTCTAGTATTTTCTATTTTGTCAAACATTTTTATGATCGTGTCAACCTTAAGGGCCACTGAATAATCTCTTGCTATTACAATTGAAATTTAATGAAATAGAGATCCAACTCTTATTCTCTATTAGCACATTTAAATAAGAACCTAGCCTTGCTTTTAGCCATTGCATTATTGAATCCACAAAATTTACTCTTAATCTTGGTCTCTACTTGCAAGAACAAATTGATGATTATATGGAATTTTATTAAGCCAAGCTTGAAATACAAGGATATTTCCTTTTATAGGGAGCTAACATGATATTTCTTTCATGCATATTTTATTCCATATTGTTAACAATTGCACTAAGTATTTGCATGGTTCAATACCATACTTGATGTTGGAAGAATTTATGAATTGAAATTCTAAGAAATATTCATATCGTGCTTCTAATTTCAAAACACTACCTGATTTTTTCAACAAGGTACCTTTTTTTGTTATCAATTATTTCACAAGATTCAAATTCTTTCAAGATGAACTTGATTTGATGAGACCAATCCATTTTTGATCATGTATGCCTAAATGTGGATGTTCAGAGCATTTGGAGGTTGTGAGAAGTTATTAGGAGACAAATTATGTAGTTAAGTTTTTAAAAATTCCCACTGTTTCCTTTATGAACTTCAATTTCTAAGAAATGGGAGTTCTTGCTTAGAGAGAGAATGCTTCTCTCTAACTATTCTTTCATGTTCTTGTAGTTACAATAAGGCATCGCCTTTAGTTTGTTCATGCATTAAAATCATGATAATTCTTCTATTCTAAGTGGATCTTCTCTCTCTAACTATTCTTTCATATTCTTGTAGTTACGATAAGGCATCGACTTTAGCTTGTTCATGCATTAGCACCATGATAATTATTCTATTCCAACTAGATCTCTGTTTGCTTATAGTTGGATCTTTGCTCATTCCTAGCTTTTGCTCAAGATGTAGGTCACTAAGGCCTTCACACCCTATCTTCCTTCAATCTTTTGGTTCCCTAATTCCATATTATCCTTACCCTCCTTCTTCTTGTTTAACCCTTCTGCTTCCCTCAATCTCTCTTTACCATTTCTAGTAACAATTTCCTTTCAAGACTTAACCCTAAAAAATTTTCCTTCTCTCATATCCCGCCCATAAACCATGTACTTACTTTAGTTCCAATTCTTTCAACCACTTTACCTCTCAGATAGTAGGGTTTCCTAACCCAAGGCAGTATAGGATCCCTTTAGGCTCTTTTCCCCAAGGCCCTAATCACAACAATCTTTACCCACCATGTCCTAAAATAGACCAACCTATTCCCCTCCCCCCTCTCAAAGAGACCCTCACCTATCATAAAACTACAATAATGTCCTACAAATGCTTCTCAAAGCCCCTCTTAAATACTATAGGAAGGTGCTTAAAAATGGAATGGACGAAGCTTGATAAACTCACCACCATTGTCTGAGTACAGTGACTTAATTTGCAAAGAAAAGAACTTTTCGACAGTAGTTTTGAATTGTTGAAAGACAATAAAGACGTCAGATTTATTTCTAAGAGGGTAAAGCTAAATATATTTAGAAAAATGATCAACAAAAACTACATAAAACCTATAACCATTTAAAGAGTTAACTGGAGCAGGTCCCCAAACATCGGAGTAAACCAACTCCAGTGGCCTAGAGCTGGAAAGACGCTGACGCGAAAACGGAAGCTTGTGGCTTTTGGCGCATTCACAAGATACACAAGTTGAAGTTTTGGTGGAGCTGGGCTTGAGTACTTGTAACACCTTATTCGACGAGTGACCAAGAACATGATGAAGAATATCAGGACGTGAAATATTTGCAATAAAGATGGTGGGATTGGTGGGAAGGTGGATGTTGTATAGATCACCGTGACAAGGTCCCGAGAGAAGAACCACCTTCGTCCGCAAATCCTTCACCTGAAAAGAATCAGGAAAGAGTTCCACCGAAACGTGATTGTGAGTACAGAATTTTTTTATAGAGATAAGGTTGCATTTTATATGTGGAACAAGAAGGATATCATGAAAAAAATAAAGGTTTGTGATTTGTAGGGACACGAAGACTACCTGTATGAGTTATCGAAAGAGTATATCCATCACCCACTTGAAGTTGCTCATTTCCCGAGTAAGGAGCACTAGCATTGAGGTTTTGCATCTCGTTTGTGACATGGTGTGTGGCCCCTGAGTCTAGAGTCCAGGATTGATTTACAGGAGGATTTTGAGTAGCTACTGATGCAAGCATTGAACCATTTGGTCTGGTCCAGTTAGCTGCAGCAGGAGGTCCGTTCCATTGCATAGGTGCACCAGGCGATGGAAGAAGGCCAGGAGCGGTTGCCTCAGTCCTGTAGCTAGCATACGGTGTAACAGGGGCTGCAAAGTGAGCAGCTGGTGGCCTCCAATGTCCAGGTGCAGCAGCTGACCCCTGTCCAGTGCGTCTTCTCTGGATGGGATGACACACC
>JANVCL010000212.1:19966705-19979347 GCA_026546855.1 Erythroxylum incrassatum | reverse complement strand
TGGTTCTTGTAAAGTATTGCTAAATGATAGTAATACCTATAACTGCAAAGATTTACTACTGTTTACTGCTTATTCCGCGTGAATGTGTAATAACTGAAACTGCTTCCTTTTAACGTGGAATGTGTCTGAAAAAAATTGTATACCGAGTTTTACTGATTGATGTAGTACGCCACCCTCGCGGGGCACGGACTCGGATATCACTAATGATATCAGGTTCGGGTCACGTGGGAGTGGGGTGTTACAAGTTTGGAGACGACTGAGAATTTCACTATAACAATGAGAGCATATAATAGTGTTTATAACTCAATTTCCCAAGAGACCCAAAATTAACCCAAGCTCCTACTAGAAAAGAGAAAACAAAACAATATAAATAATTTTTCTTTTCTCTCTCCCTTTCACTATGCTTCTCTCTCTTTTCTCTCGAAATTTTGCTCTCTCTCACTAACACTCTTCTGCTCTCCTCTCACAACAGAAACGTTGTGCTCTTCTGGTGCTCTTACCTCCTCCTTCATTTGCTTTTCTTTTATAGAGAATTTAATGGGTGTGAAAGCCTCCAGCTGAACCATCGAAATCCATGAAAAACAAGACTCTATTGTTGATCAACATTAGCTGCACCAACCTCCAATCAAGCCACCATTGTTGATCACCGAAGGCATCAATTTCTAACTACTTTACAAGTTTCCATTTGACTTTGAGAAGTTGAGACAATATTCAACACATGAAGCTTTCACATGTTCCCTCGTTGAGTTGTAAATGATCCTTAAGGAAAATTATAACTATATAGATTGGTGGATTGACTCCATTAGTTTCAAATATGGACTTCGTCACCTCGATATTTCTTTGAGGAAAGAACACCTCGTCTTCTATCCTTGATTTACCATTGTAAGTGGTGTGATTAGGTTTGGGAATTGTCAACACTGTCTTCAATGAATGTGAATGCCTCAACAACAATAATCTTCTCTGTCGACTCAATAAGGATAACTTCCTAATCCACCAATGCATTTCTCTTACTCTTTTTAGTTAGGCAACATTGCCCTTGTTTATTAAGATGACCATACATCCACAAAAAAACCTGTAAAGTGGTTAGAAACCTAAAATAACATCAACTTCTAACGAAACCTCTCTCTTTAACATTGCATTCTAAGGGCCAGGGTTAAATTGCTTTCCAAAATAATCTTGGGCTAATGTTCCAATATTGCGTGGTTTTCGTTAAAATAAGGTTTTGTCCCCTCTTGTAGACCTAAAACTCCAATTGTTTATGAGTTCCTAGGAGAGAGATTAAATATTTATTGGTAGGCCGAATTTGGGTATAAATATGTGGATGAGATAGATTAGAACATGATTAAAATAATATTTATAAAATATGTAATTATGGTGTATATAGCGAAACAACTTTATGAATGACTCATATGTCTAGAAAGTGGCAAGCCAATTGAAGTTGGCTATAATGTCCTAGGAATTGGGATGCAATTGGCTAGGGAACGAACTTGTATCCTTGACCATACTCTTAACCATATCATGAAAGGAGAGCCTCGCACAATTTGAAAAATGTCATAATAGGCACTGATTTCCCCAAACCTGAGAAAGAACGTCCTTTTCAACTCACACGGTTATATTATAGGATGTTATATTTAATGGATGTACTTCTTTCCTGGTATTTGTCAGCAGCTAGATACTTAAGGCCATTTTACCACGTTCCCTTCCCTCCTCAGGTCTGCCTACATTACCGGAAGAAGTTGACCTAGACCTGGTCCAGAGGACCCTGAGCTACTCACCGGCTTGCTACTGCTAGAACGAGACACGAGTAAACGTATCTTGGGAGATAAATTGCAAAGAAAACTACAAAAGGAAGGAGCACTCGTAGATTACAAACTGATAAGTGGCTCCGTTAACTCCCTTTTAAGTCACAGGCCACCGGTTTGTCTCGTATCAGAGTCGAGTGTAAAGAATGAGTCATTTCCAGGTTATATACTATATATATAGTATGAAATCAAAGCAAAATTAGTTGCACGTATTGTATTGTCGAGAACATTAGTCTCTATTAAGACTTGGCTTGCAATACGGAATATTTAATTTGACTTCTTTCCTAAATTTGTCATAACGTCTAATTGCTAGAGTTAGATGAGAGAGTAATTTTGCAGAGATGTCAGATGATAAGGAGGTAAGGTGATGTTGGGATGTTGAGCATGAGGAGTTTGAACAATTGCTTATTTAGATCAAGGTTTCAAAATGAAATCTTCAAGTCTCGTTTTTGAGGGATTGAAGAGTGATGAATCACCACACGAAGTAGACGATGGTGATCAAACAACTGATGATGTGAAGAAGGTTTATGGGAGAATTGAAGGTCCGAATAAGGAACTCACCCATTCACCATTTATTTCTTTTTAACAAACTTCACACGTTCAAGATTTGTTTTCTCTCTTGTTTTTGTTATTGCTTGTGACCAAAGAACTCCTTTTCATGCTTTTCTTCTGGGTTGTTTGGTGGGTGATTGTCAAAATTTGAATCACACAAACGCCAAAATACGTCATCCACCTCATACCTCACCCCTGAAAGTTCCAAGCCGCCATGTTTAATGTTCCAAAAGAAGAGACCCTTAGCCAGATCTTATTCAAAAGAATCTCACAGTTGTTTCTCTGAGGTTAACAGAAGTGAGAGCAATGAACCGTGTGATAAAACCACCATTTTCACTGGCAACAAAGAACTCCATGATCGAATTTATTGCATCACCTTAGCAAATTGAACTTACATAACAAAAACTAACATGATCACATGGAAATCGCCCACCAAATGCAATCAGAAAAGCAATTGCCACCAACCATTGACTTGAGATCAGAAGGAAAAAGCAGAAATTCTAGGTGTTAAAATAAGCCTAATAACAGTAGCAATAATAACTGCTGTGTAGAAACCCGATATAGGATCTTTGCAGCCCAATGGAATGTAGATGTTGTTCAAAGCAATGTTTCTGTTTCAAGTATGCCTTACCTGGAAATCCTTCATGAAAGCAACCAACTTCTCCACTCCAGCTAAAGGCATGGCATTGTAAATACTCGCTCGCATGCCTCCCACCGACCTGTGACCCTTAAGCTGCACCATCTTCTCCTTAGCAGCTTCTTTGATAAACTCAACTTCCATGTCAGACTTCTCAAGTGTAAAAGGAACATTCATCAGCGACCTCACAGACCTGTCAACAGGGCACCTGTAGAAACCATTACTCTCATCAATTGCATTGTACAGCAGCTCTGCCTTCTTCTTGTTCTTCTTCTCTACCTCCTTCAATCCACCTTGGGCCAAAAGATCCTCAAACACCAATCCACACATGTAAATGCAAAAGCAAGGAGGAGTATTATAAAGCGAGTTGTTATCTACATGAGTCTTGTAGTCCAACATCACTGGTGTGATCTCTTGAGCATTCCCGATCAGACCTTTCCTAACAATCACGATTGTAACCCCAGATGGCCCTACGTTCTTCTGAGCACCAGCATAGATCAGACCAAACTTGGTAACGTCCACAGGCTTGGAACAGAAATTGGAAGACATATCAGCTATCAGAAGCCCATTTCTTGGAGTTGGGTAATCCTTAAACTCAACCCCATGTATGGTCTCATTTGCACAAATATGCAAATATTTGGCATCTCGGCTCTGTTCCAAACCGTCAAAAGACGGTATCTTTGTGTACTTCTGTGATTTTCCAGACCAAATCACCTTAGGCTTGCAATATTTCTGCGCTTCCTTGAATGCCTTATCTCCCCACGACCCAGTAACCAAATAATCAACAGGATCATCGGGTTTGCACAGATTCAAAGGGATCGCAGCGAACTGAGTGGTGGCGCCGCCTTGGAGAAACAGAACAGCGTAATCTTCTGGGATATTCAAAAGAGCTCGAAGATCGTACTCAGCCTTTTGAATAATCGAAAGAAACTCCTTTCCTCTGTGGCTCATTTCCATGACACTCATGCCCGATCCGTGCCAGTCATAGAGCTCGTCTTGGGCCTTTTTGATGACGTGTGCAGGCAAAGTGGCGGGACCCGCCGCGAAGTTGAAAACGCGGTCGCCAGAGTCTTGTGTCTGAGCTTGGAATGATGTCGTCGGGGCTGTTGATGTGGCGGCGCATCTGATGGAAAAAGGTTTAATCTTGGCGGTGAAAATGGGGAAAAAGGCCGCGCCTGAGGTGACGTTGGGTACGGAGAGATGGTTTCGATTAGGGTTTTGGAGGAGAACAGAGTTTGACGTTGAAGTGAGCTTCGCTGCCATTGTCGGACAGAAAGAGAGAGAGAGGAGCTTGTGTTGGGAATGATAATGAATGCAAAAAGATCCGAAAATAAAGGGAATATATTAGACAGAGAGAGAGAGAGAGTGAGAGAGAGTTGGAAATAGCCGGTGAAGGATGCATCCACTATCAAAGTTTTAGTATGTTGGGCGACCCTTGCAGGCCTTCTTCACCCAGGCCTTAACGTCCTCCTCCAGGAGCCACACCAGTCCAGGAGTTAATCCGCACATAGCAAGGACAATTGTATTCCAGAGCGTTGCGTTAATTTCCTTTTTTTCCCTTTTGTATATAAAAAAAAGTTTTAGTATCTTTGAGACAACAACCTTTTTAACTCAAAATGAATTCATTGGCTCGTGTTCTCGGCGTATTTATGTTGTCATTTATGTGCATCGCCCAAACCCCAAGTCTCTCTGATTTGCATTGTCCAACTTGGTATTTTGTCACAATCATACGGCTTTTATGACCAAAATCAACAGAAAAAGAAAGAGAAAACTCAATCTAATTGAATTATAAGCTGTGGAGGCTACATACAGGGTTCACCAGATTGATATCCAACTCTGACCTAAAAGTTGCTGAGTTATTGTGTGCAACTCCACCAACTATATCATGTAAAGTCAGTACACTAGCTGTACACATTCCCGGACTTGGTTGTTAAACTTTGGTTTCTAACAGGAAAGCTGCCGGTTCCAATCCTGATGCATGCCCAAACTTGGATGTATTGTACTTTCTGTATACCCCAGTAAGTTTCCCTGTTGCTGCCTTCTGATGAAATCCAACCATTAGTCTTGAACACTCTCTGTCACATTGAAAGAGAGTATAGTTAAGCAGTATTTTCTTTGATCAAGTACGAAACACATTTGACATAAGGAGACCAACAGGGAAGGTAGAAGAAAACTCACAGGAGCTGTTCTTCTGAGTATTTGGTATGCCACTCGCAGGTCCTACTCCACTGTTTGAAACCGTAGAGAGTGCACTGAGCAGTGTAAATAGCTGAGGCCGCTAACAAAGATGGAGGAAACTTGAGCATCTCATATTCCACAAGGGAAAGCTCAATGAAGAAGAACGACATTTGCTCGAGCTGCATTTGTATCAAAGGTGCAAAAATTTAGATACTTTCCAGAGAAGTTGATTCACCCATGACTTACCCTACTCGAATCGGTTATACATGAAAGGATTTTTACAAACCTTCTTATCAGAATGAGCAGCCTTTAGAAACCTTTGCATAAACACATATTGTGTTGGCAATGACATATTAAATTGTAATTTGTTAAGGATCAGATTTTCCTGCAAGGAACAAATGCTTACTTAAGTGAAGTTAGGATTTTACTGGACTCGAGGAAAATTCAAACACTTAAGAAAAAGTTTACCATTTCAAGAACTTCTTTCCTGGTATATGCTTTATCTGCTATAAGAATCAGATCTCCCACTACTGGAACAGAAACCTCCTCATACTTGCATGCTAAGAGCATAGCAACTAACCCAACTAACTGAACCTTCTTCCTTACCACCGCATGTTGGGACAAAAATCTGTCAATAAGATTGACAGTTAAAAACAATGTCTCCTTCATTAGGTCAAACTTGTCATGAACCTGTTGATTCAACCAAGAAATTAGTGATGGTTAACTTAGAGAAACGGGACAGCCATTTCATAGTGGTTTGTAAGAAATGTAAGGATCATATCATGAATAGTTTCAGGGATATTGTTGAAAAGGAACTTCAGAATCACCTCAATAAGCCAGTCAATCAATATAGCTCTCATCTTCTCATTGATATCAAACTGCTGTGCCATATATGTTGGTGGGACACAACTTAAATTCTGCAAGGATTAATTGTTGCTTCAGAAACAACTTCCAATTAAAGAAGCTGGGCATGCTATTTGAATTAATAAGGGGATCAAATTTCTTAGTTGAGATAGACCAAGCATGCTTTTAGCTGGTGTATATATATACACGTACAAGTTCATACTAGATTATCTTGCTTATTAAGACATTATGTTAAGCAACCGAAATTGAACTTTTTCCTTATTCATGCATGTAAGATTGTTTTCTAACATAATTCCCTTCTCAGCACGTGTTAAGACTTCTTAGTTCTGGTTACCTCAATTCTTCTGTAATGGGCATACAGATCTTCTACATAATCAACAACCGAGAGTGGATTCTTTCCATCACAACCATCAATATCCAGAATGGGTTCTTCAATTATATCCTCCATTTCAATCTCCTCCTAGAAAGTTTGCGTCATCCATTTAAAGTTCCGGTATTTGGAATCAAGATATTGCCATGAGAACTGGTGGTTTATTTGAGAGAGAGATCGAATACCATTTGATCCACTTCACGAGGGCTTGCTTCTGTGTGTTCTAAAAACATTGGTTCTGAGAAGTCTGTCGGTTCCTTAGTGTCTTCAACATCTATGAATATACAGTCTCCAAACGCATTGCTGCTTGGAGCCGATTGCTTCTGTTTCTTAATTTCCTGTTAGAGAGATACAAGAATTTACTTATGCGGCCCCTTATCGAGAAAGAAAATTTGAGCTACTCCTCGAATAGAACAGAACATACCTTGGGAAAATCCATATTCGTGCCTGACAATTGTGCGGCAAATTTCCTGACATGACAAACGAATATTAGTAGAGTCATTCAGAAAAGGGTTATATAAGAACTGAAGAGGTACAACATTCATGCTTTATCTCGGACTCAATTACTTCTTGTTTAGTTGTTTTCTATCTGAGGATGAAAATTGGATTTTATTTCTTTCTTTTTTCTCTTTTGCTGCCCCCTTACCCTTTCAGCAGGCAATGAAGATGAAAGTGGGAACATAAGGAAAAGCAGGTCCATGACCATCTCAAACCTTGTAATTGGTCGGTGCACAGGATTGGTTGGGTTCGGTTGACAGGATCTATGATTCCTGAGCAGGAGAAAGCAAAATTTGTGTCAAAATTTTAAGAAGTATACTATCTTGGAACTTCACATTTAATTAGTATCAAGAAAATTACTCTGAAAATCCTCTCTTGCTGACAACACGAGGGCATCCTTCTGCTCCCACAACATTCTGACTTAACATGCTTAAAACTCTTCTGTTGTGTCTAATCTCTTGTCCGAACTTTCTGCTGCCCATCTCTAGACCTCCAACTATAGTAAGAAGTAAACACGTAACCTTATTAGTTGACAAGGAAAACGGCAAAAGAACTCCAACAATGCCTCAGAATATCCTACGTTTTCTACCTGGGAAATTTGCGGGTTTGATGATGTTCGGATTGTTCTCATCAGATACATTCATTTTTTTTTGCAAGAAACCAAAAAAAAGGTATCTTCAACAAAATAACCGAACAAATCAAACACCAAAAACACCCAATGAGAATCTGCAGAACAGTTTAGTGTGGGGGTAGGTGAGGAGGTGGCAGCATTTAAAGGAGGAGGCTTAAAACCAGACAGTGAAATGGAAGGAGGTATGTGTGTGTAAACGGTAGTAAAGGAAGACGACTTAAAAGAAGGGGCATGTGCCTAGAGTTTAGTAGCTTTCCTTTTTTTCTCTACTCTTTGTGTTTTTCTAATTAGTTTAAAAACAACGGCTAGTGAACATGTGACCGTTGGGGCAGCAACTCTCGACTCTCGACTCTCGACTTTCCTTGCGTGTCCTAGGTAGCCAGCAACGGTCAGTTTTATTGTTGGCATGTGGCGTTGTTTTTTTCCTGCTCCCATCATATATTCCTATTGGCTTGCTTCTGCTGCCGCTCCTAGCGCTCTTCCCCACTCTTGGCATTTGTGGGCCTCAGTTCTGATGATTATGAGGAACTCATAATTCATTTGCATGTTTTGTCTCTTTTTTTTTTGGATAATAAATGCTAAATATTTCAATGAAATACGCCTCTTAGCATGTAATCGTGCACGCATTTCAGACAAAAATGTTCATCTAAGTTAACGTTCAGAAATTTCTTATCATTGGATGTACTGAAATAAGTCAACATTCAGAAATTTCTTATCATTGGATGTACTGAAATGCTTTCGAATACTACAGGATTTTGGGTAATTAATAAAGCAAAAAGGACGCCTTAGTGAACGTGAAGTGCTCATTTCTGGATTAATCAACCGACAATCTCAGTTTCTAAACTTAAGTTTACAGATTTTTGCATCCTTTCCTGCACCGGAGAGGACTAAAAATGGAATGCTGCTCATTCATACCCTTCCCAGTATCCTACCTTTTTGGTGGTTTTTAACTATGATTGTCTCAAACAGCGCAATTGACAATTCAACAGTTGTTGATGTTTCCTATAACAAGCTAGAGTACATTAACAATTCACTCAAGTCGGGGGAGAGCTGCTGCAAAATGAGTGCTTGGCACATGGAGGAAAAGAGTATCAGTCCTTTCTTAATTATACATGAATGCCATCTTTTTTTCAGTGGCATCATTTGACGAGACTAGATAGCCAAGGCCGATCGCTTTTCTTCTTAACAACTCCTGTTCTCTATCACGATTCATCTTCTTCGTCACCTTCTGCAATAAAGAGTGATCTATCTTCTCGCTCAACTTCATTTTCTCTTCCTCGCTCAAGTTATGCTTCTCGCATGACTTCTTATGCTACCTTGCTTGATCCTGATATATCCCACCCTCCACCTCTCTTTGATCACATATCTCTCGTACTTCACAATTTTCATCCTGGTATAAACTACTCCATGACAATACCGTCTTTACCAACTGTCTTTCTTATCCATTCCTTTCTCTGATTCAGGACCAGATGGCAAGAGAAGTCTCATTTTGTCTTTCTCGATCATAACTTGGTGATGTACTCAGTTAGAGAGACTCAAATTACATTACTCCCGAGTACGCTCTGCCTCCTCCTCAGCAGCCTCTACCCCTTCGAAAAGCCCATCACCTAAAGTTTCCAAAATAATTCTTCCCAGAACAAATCTAGTCTCTTGCAGATTTCCTTTTTCAGATAAGGCGTAGTCAATTGTACATTTCCCTTCCTTTATTGAAGATTCCACATTATTCTCCGAGTCCAGATCTTCTGTCCAGTTTTTACGGTGTCTTATTGTGTCCAGTGAATCTCAACCATTCATTTATGCGGGTCCTACGTTTATTTATGTGGAGCTTACGCGGGACCCGCATAAATGAATGGTTGAGATTTACTGGACACAATAAGACACCATAAAATTGGACAGAAGATCTTGTTCGTCATTCACCAGCACATTAAAAAGTTCAATAACACTATTCCTTGTTTTCTTGAGAACAAATAACTGATGCACCACGGCTTAGATGTCAGTAGAAAACAGATGTATGTGCTAGATTTGGAACTTTTACATTTTTCATTTAGCACCAAACCATAATTTTAATTTATTACTGCAGATTCGCAACTCCAATAAAGAAACTCAAATCCATTTTGAACAACAAAACTTGATTGTTGGATACAGTTATTCACACTTTTGATTGTTAATTTAGCACGTTGGTAGTGTGGCAGTGCACCCTTATTCACACAGCCCAATATGCAATCTATAGTTTAGCTGCCTATTCTCTAGCTGGCTTCCTTGTTCCCAATCTGGCCTGCATTCAAACATTATGCAAAATACTTTGAACTCAGATTTTTCCCCTCTTTTGTCCTCAGTTAAAAACCCTAATTTGAACCTAATACTCATCCCATCCCAAACCCAAACCCTAATCCCAACCTAAACAACCCCAGTCTGGTTGAATCTAAGAGCTATATGCAGCAGCTGTTGCAGTAGATAACAAAGCAGATGGACCCAAGAGAACTTGGAAACAAGTAGTGGGTGATGGATCTGAATCCTCATTGGAGTTCAGCCCTCCAGTGGAGTTTAAAGGCAAGCTGATGGTTGCTCCCAGTATTGAAATTCTTCAACAAGGAGCTAAATCTTGGGAAGCTACTCTAGTTGGATTCTTTATGGAGAAAAGGCCTGCTTTTCCCATCATTTAAGCTTGGGTAGCTAGGAATTGGAAGGGAAGAGGACTCTTGGAGGTTATGTTATCCGAAGAGGATAATATTATTTTTACCTTTTCTTCCAAATCCGAAGCTTTAAAGGTCTTAGAAGAAGGTCCTTGGCATATTTCTCAGCTTCCTCTATTCCTACAAAGCTGGCATCCAGGAATGGAACTGGAGAAAATCAGAAGAAAGAGTATTCCTTTATGGGAAAATATCCACAATATTCCTTTAGAATATTGGACCACTAAGGGGCTGAGTATGTTGGCAAGCCATTATGTATGGATGAGAACACAACCATGAGAAAAAGGGTAGGATTTGCACGGTTATGTATCAGCATGGATATCACAAAAGAATTGCAAGAGAGCATTCCTATACTTAGACTAGCTGATGAAAATTCCCTTGGAGAAGATAAGGTGTTTGTCTCCTACCATTGGAGACCATCCCTCAAGGATCAAGGAAAGGAATGGAAACCTACGGGTAGAACTTTTCTTACAGGGGATTATTGAGAATTGATGGGGCTGGAAAAATTAGAGCAGGAGGTTCCACAGCAGAATAAGGAGACAGAACAAGTGGAGGAGAATCCAGGGCTGCTTCAAACACATAATGGATCTTTGGACACTCTAGTTCATAATCAGATGGAGAACACTATTGAATCAGCTCAACAAAGGGAGGAACAACCTAATATATCTGATGAAGAATGCAGCAGCTCTATTAACACTAGACGCAATGAGATGGCATATAGTGATCCCAATCCAGATGAAGTTGTTGCTACTAGTAGTGAATTAGCTGAAGCAACTCATCAAAAGGCAGAATGGTTAGCTAAAGAAACTCATCAAAAGGCAGATCAGCTAATTGGTAATAACCTTGAGGACAAAATTGAGCAGATCATGTCTAGGAAAAGTGTTAGGAGCAATAGGAAAAGCTCCAAAGGTAAAGCTGCTTGCCTATGACTTTGTTAGTTTGGAATGTTCGTGGAATAAATAGTCCCTCCAAGCTCAATGCTTTAAGGGACTTTGTCATAACTGAAAAGCCTAAGGTTTTTTGTATGTTAGAAACTAAAATTAGAGAAGCTAATTTGAATAAACTGGCATGTTTAGGAAGCAATTGGCACTTCATTACAAATCACCAATGTCATGCCTATGGTAGGATTATCTTAGCTATTGATGCTGATTTTGTGGAAGTGGAAGCTTTGGATTTTGGCCAGCAGCATATTCACACCAAGATCAATTTCAAATTGGAAAATTCACGGATCCTAGCAACTTTCGTCTATGGTTTCAATACAGTTTTCCAAAGATCTCAATTTTGGAATGATCTCTGTCGGATTAAGGGTTTGGTTTCTCTCCCGTGGCTGGTGTGTGGTGACTTTAACACCACTGCATTCAGGACAGAGGTAGAAGGTAATTACAATCTGCTCAACTACTCCCCTGATTTGTATGATTGCATGCAGGAGGTGGAATTGTTAGATCTGAAAATGGAAGGACACCTTTTCACATGGTCCAATAAGCAAAACTCTTTGTGGCACATCAGGAAAAAACTTGATAGGGCTTTGGTTAATGAGGAATGGCTTTCTACCTTTCCAAGAAGCATTGCCAAATTCCTTAATCCTGGTATCTCTGATCACACTCCTATAAGAATTGATGCCTTGTTCACTATTACCATAATGTTCTACCTGTTTAGATTTAACGATTTCCTAGCAAGTGTACATGGGTTTCAAGAAGCAATTTCCAAAGGGCTAGATCATCGATGTTATGACACTAAGCAGTTTGTATGTATTCAGAAAGTCAAAGCTATTAAACAGGAATTGAAGATTCTTAACAGTATGAGGGGCAAGGATCTTAATAAGGAGGTTGCTATGTCAAGGGAGAAGCTCAGCTCCATTCAAATTTCCCTAGCAGCAAACCCCTCAGATGGGAATCTAGCTATGGAGGAAAAGGCAACCCTTAAGAAGTACTTGGAGATGGTTGATAATCAATGCTCATTGTACAAACAAAGAGCTAGGGTTAATTGGTTGAAGGATGGAGATAGATGCACAAAATTTTTCTTCAACTCTTTGTTATCTCGAAGGAATATCAACAGAATCTCCTCCATCAAAACTAAAGAGGGATTGTTAGTGCACGGACAGGACAATCTAGCCAAAGAGGCCTCGGACTTCTATAAAAAGCTTTTAGGTACTGAAGCTAATTCACTAGAGAATAACCATAATCTTGCCCAATTCATCAATGCTAGAATTCCTGAGTATGAAAGCACTTAGCTAATAAGACCAGTAACTGATCAAGAGATTGAGAAGGTAGTCTTTAGTATGGATGGATCTAAAGCTCTAGGTCCAGATGGTCTAAATGGATTTTTCTACCAGAAAACTTGGCCTAGTGTGGGGGGGATAGTTAAAGAAGCTGTTCAGGAATTTTTCCTAAAAGGGGCCTTGTTGAAGGAAATTAACAAGA
>JANVCL010000212.1:19919182-19932869 GCA_026546855.1 Erythroxylum incrassatum | reverse complement strand
TAATTTATAAAAAATAAATAATAATAATAATAATAATAATAATAATAATAATAATAATAATAATAAGAAGAAGAAGAAGAAGAAGAAGAACTTAATAATAATAATAATAATAAAATCAAAAATATTTTAATTTTTAATTTTTATTAAAATTTTAATTAAACAGATTTTTGTTTTAAATTTTTATGTTGTAAATCTTAACCAAATAAATTTTCCGTTTTAAAAAAACAAAAACTAAAAGAAACAAAAATCAAAAACAAAATTTCATAAATAAAAATAAAACCGCTACAATTTCTCGACAGACAAAGACAGATTTACGTGACGCACTCGCGATCCGACGCCCGTGAGTTTCACACGCCTATTTCGCAAACCCGAAGCTACTTTTTGTTTAATTATACCTTGCTCACCCTAGTCTCCTAATCCATCCCCAGGATTCTTTACTCCTGGCATTTCTGTTTCCAGTTTCCTCCACTTTAAATTAGGGTTTTTGGATTTGATCTGTTCATTTTCAGCTTCCAATTAATCCTTTGTAGTTGTAATTTGAGTGTTCCTTGGGAAGGGGGAGAGAATATGGGAGGAGGAGGTGGAGAGGTCAATGAATCGAATTCCGGTGAGAGAGAATTAGTTACGGTCAACGTCCGTTGCTCTAACGGCTCTAAATTTTCTGTTCGGATCAAGCTGACATCCACAGTCGAAGCTTTCAAGGTCGTTCTTGCTGAGAAGTGTGATATTACGCCGGATTCTCAGCGGGTCATTTATAAAGGTCGGATCTTGAAGGATGATCAGACTCTTGAAAGCTACGGTATGTTTTTATTATCTTTTGTTGATTGAGACGTGTCGAGTTAGCGTTTTTTGTTCTTTGTGGAGATCTAGGGTAATCGAGTGATTCTGAATTAGGGTTGGGTGGAGGTTCTTGAACTGGAATAGAGAGAATGAACTCTGTTTCGCGTTATGATGATTGTTCATAGGTTTGATGTTGCATTTCTTGTTTAAGATGGTGTAGTCTAGCGAAATTGTTCATGTCTTCTTGACATTTAAAGCCTTTACTTGTTGGGGACGCATATGAAAAGTCTCGATATGATATACTATTTGTGCATATGGTGTTGTTTATCGAGTAAGTAAATAATGAGAGCAATTGGACTCCTGACTATGTTTGGATAGAGGTCAGATGGTAGATGTTTGATGGCCTTGGTTCAAGGGATTATTTGTTTTAGCCTTTTGAAGTCCTTGTGATTATATTGCCCCTTTTTGGTTGTTTATCTGTTGGTAAGCCATCCGTACCCTGGTTTCTTTATTGTGTTGGTTGGGAGCAGGAATGAATTAGGTCTCCTGTTGTTTTGTATTGACATCGACCTTTCGAACATCCTCTATAATTTGGTTGTTCCTCATTTCTTTACACTTTTTTCTTTTGAATTTTATCTTCTTTTATGTGTGATATTTTATTGAAACTTGTAGATATATGGGTATTCTCTGCACCATGGGTAAACTGATTCAGGTTGGATATCTTCATACCATATTTAATTGTTTTTAGAGGACGAAATGAAAATGCTGAAGGCTGGCCCACAAACAGTGCTGTTGGTTGACCATCTCATCTCATGTATCATAAATTCACTTCATCATATAAGGCTTCACAGGATAAAGCTTGTAGTAGGCAGTTGTTGACAGTCAGTAATACAAATGAGTATTTTACCATCTTTATTTCCTTGTGATTTGTGTAGCCTTGGAAGCAGATCAGACAGTCCACTTGGTTCGTGGTATTCCACCAAGTACATCAGTCAACCCAGCTGCACCGCCAAATAATGGAGGTGCAAATGCTAGTCCAAATGATCCACATGCTACTGGTACTGCTGAAGGTGGTTCACTTGGAGGATCCGGGTTCGGGGCTTCACTATTTCCGGGGCTTGGTTTAAGTGGTTTAGGTGGCAGTGGTGGTATGTTTGGAGCTGGACTTCCAGAGTTTGAGCAGGTGCAGCAACAGTTGACGCGGAACCCTAACATTATGAGAGAAATAATGAACATGCCTTTAGTGCAGAACCTTATGAATAACCCTGAGGTTATGAGGAATTTGATCATGAACAATCCCCAAATGCGTGAAATCATTGATCGAAATCCTGAGCTGGCACATATACTTAATGATCCCGGCACTCTCCGCCAAACTCTTGAAGCTGCACGAAACCCAGAGCTCATGCGAGAGATGATGCGCAACACTGACAGAGCAATGAGCAATATTGAATCTTCTCCAGAGGGATTCAATATGCTTAGGCGCATGTATGAAACTGTTCAGGAGCCTTTTCTGAATGCAACTACAATGGCTGGAAATACTGGAGGTGATAATGCAAATCCTTTTTCAGCTCTTTTAGGGGCTCAAGCTGGGAATCAAGCTAGAGAAGGATCAACTAACCCAGCAACTACAAATACTGAAACAACTACTGGTTCTCCTGCTCCAAATACCAATCCACTTCCTAACCCGTGGACTGCTGGAAGTAAGTAGTTGTGCTCCTACAATGTAGGCACTTTGCAATTTGTTATGAGCATTTCCCTTTCTCTTTCTTCATTGTTCTATCATAGTCCTCTTTCCATTTGAAGAAAGATAACCTTATGAAGTTCTCTCTTTAGTTACTTGCCAAAATTTCACATGGATGCATCAGCCTAAATCTCAGTATATCCTCCCCAGTTTTTTTTAATGTCCTTCCTATTCACCTTGATATTCTTCTTTTACATGCTTCTACATCTCCCCTCAAGATTGGATCAATCATTTAGTGGAACGCAGACAGATTTTTTTTATTGAATGCTTCTATTGCATAAATTACTAATGCACATCTTACAGCTGGGGGTGTCCAAACCAATACCACAAGGTCTGTTCCTGCTGGGGATGCTAGGCCACAGGCACCTACTGGAATAGGTTCTCTTGGTCTTCCAGAGCTTGACAACATGCTTGGTGCTATGCCAGATGTGAATTCAATGACCCAGTTGATGCAAAATCCAGCTATTTCGCAAATGATGCAAAGCCTTCTGTCAAACCCTCAGTACATGAACCAGGTCTAAAAAATTCTGTTAATTAGTAAAACTCTTTTGGTGGAAAACTTTGCTGATTGATGGCAAGTGATTAACATCTGTCAAGTCCCAGGTTCTTGGCATGAATCCCCAGCTTCGTAACGTACTGGATTCCAACTCTCAACTAAGGGAAATGATGCAAAATCCTGAGTTTCTTCGTCAGTTGACCTCTCCAGAGACAATGCAGGTACAGGCGTTCTGCACCCACCCCCAACTCCCAAAAAAAGAAAAAAAGCAGAGGAACATAAAGAAAGAAAAAAGCCTTAACTGTACTGATGACCATATAACACCCTTACCCAACTAGTAATATTCTCTTGTGTAATTTCCAAAACGACATTTTCTTGTGCAGATGTGGGCAAATTCTTTCACAAGCATATGGAAATGATTACTAACTGAAGTCATTCATGACATTTTTCTTCTTGACGGTGATTTGTAGACTAATATTTATAATAACTCTGTTTTTGTTCTTCAGCAACTTCTTACTTTCCAACAAGCTATTTTGTCTCAGCTTGGCCGGCAGCAATCAACCCAGTAAGTAGTGACATGATTTACGTGTTCTTTTTCTGAAATAGAAGTACGCATGCCCTTGTTTAATTTGTTGTAGACCAGTAGGAAGCAACAACTTGCATTATACTTTGTTACCAAATTTTCATGAGTGATTTTCCTTTTGAGTTATCTAAGATGAGATTATCTTGCAGGGAGCCAGGTCAAACTGGTACGGGCACAGGTATTGGACACTGCAAAATATGCCTTCTACTTGCACTGTGGTTTTATTGTAATTTTCTATGGCTCTTGTATTATGACTCCATGATTGAAGGTTTTTATATGTAGGTATAGGATTTAGACTTTATTAGCAGCAACCGTTTAATTGGCCCTACAAGGTTGCTGCTCCTAAGTTGGACCAACTTAATTCGTGTGGTTAATTTACTTCGCAAACTAAAGTTCTCAAGTATTAAACTCAATTCCATATAGAATCATGGGCTTTCACTTTTCTATCTCCATCTCATCTGTTGTTGCTTTTTCTCTTTTGTTTGTTTTTTTGCATTTTATTGGTTTTTATGTTGATAATGGTTGCAGGAACAACAAACAATGCGGGCTTAGCGATGTTAATGAACATGTTTGGCGGACTTGGGGCAGGCAGTTTGGCAGTTCCCAACAGATCTAATGGTTAATATTCCTTCCTTGGGCTTCTTTTTTCCTCTACCTCTCACTTTTTCTCCCTACCCCCAGTCTGAATTTATTTCATTATTTTTTGCAGTACCTCCTGAAGAATTATATGCAACCCAATTGACACAGCTACAGGAAATGGGTTTCTTCGACACCCAAGAGAATTTAAGGGCACTAATTGCAACTGCAGGAAATGTACACGCTGCAGTAGAGCGACTTTTGGGCAATTCCGGTCAGTAGGTTATTCTTATTATGATTTGTGTCCGTTTTGGACTGCTTTGGTCAGTTCTGACCCGAGTTGTATCGAAGCCCTCTTTTTGGGTGCGAATAAGTTCGAATATGACGGTAAGGGAAGTGAACATTCACGTGTGTCAATGATAGTTGGATTATTTTCTTCTCTACTCCAGTTTCCGTAGTGGCATCTATCGAGGCCCGTACGTCTTGTACATACTTACACTTTACCATTAAGATTGATGACACCAATTTACTTTCCAAATTCTTAAAAAACTTTTGGTTCTTGTAATAATCTTAAGTTATTCTCTCCTTTTTTTTTATTTTCCATTTCTTTTTAAAATTCTTCTCGAGTTTTAGATATAATAGTGTCTACTCTATCTTGATTAGAATCGAGTAGCAAAACACTGAGAAATAGTGCAAAAAGGTATTGAATTTGGGTGATGTTTATCGTTCCCATTCGGTACTTCCCATAGTTACTATAATCCATGGTGTTTGAAGTCGGCGGTGGTGCTTAAGGGTGTTCAAGATCCATTTGATTTGAATGGTGGGCAGAGATAACCAGTTTTCTTGCCATTGGATAACCAATAGTAGAAAACTGAACAGAATTGTAGGCTTTAGATGACGAACCATTGAGTGTGTTTCGGTGGCTTAACAGAAGCCTCTACTTATTGTTATTCATTATGCTTCCCGTTCTTAAGAAAAGCAAAGCAGGGAAGGTTTGTCGATGGCAGTGAGAATTAGTTCCAAACATCCCAATTTCTCCTGGGTTGATTAAAAAAATTATAAGCTTTGCTCAATTTTGAAATTATAATTCAAAATATAAAAAGTGATAATTAAATATTTAAGTTTTTATTTTTTTTTAATTTTAGCTTAGTGCTGACAGGCAGCAAAAAAGAAGCTACAGAGTAAGACCGCACTTGGCCGTAGCAAGAGTCCACATCCCTGGCCGGATCGACCAACAGTGCCGATCGTGGGTGCAAGGCTATAGAAAACTTGTTTAAATACAATAGGACTCATCAATTGCAACTCCAAGCTTTAAGACACGTTGAAGAACTACTACTAACATACTTGCTATGAACTTGGTTAACTAAATTCATCTGATGATTCCACTAAACCATGACAAACAAAGTTACTAAGTCATAGTAACAAAAATAATTACAAATTTGGATTACTATCAACATCCCCCTTCAATTAGCTTCAGTTTGACAAATGCTTCAGGCTTTTAGGGCTCAGTAAAGATACCTGCTTATTGATCTTCAAACTTGCAATATACCAACTCAATTCTTTTATTGTAAACTTGATTTCTTAGAAAATGAAAGTGTATTTGTATATGTTTGCTCCTCCCATGAATGAATGGGTTTTTTTGCAAAATCTATTGCAGATTTATTGTCCACAAAAATTCTCATAAGTCCTGCAATTGAAACAAGAGTTTAATTCAACAAATTTTGCAACCAAACAGCCTAGCATGCACTTATGGTAATAGCTACATATTTCACCTCACAGGTTGAAAGTGGAACAATGGCTACTTTTTTTATAACCATTACATAGCAGTAGAGCCAAGCTTGAAGACATAATTGGACATGCTTTTACAGTCGTCTAAATCACAATCCCAGTCATTATTTGAGTAGTCAATAAGAGCCAAATCATCACATGAAGTATAGAATAAATTGTGATCAGGTGTGCCCTTTATATATCGTCAGATCCTCTTAACAGCTTGCGTATGAGACTGCTTAGGGAACTCCATAAACCTGCTAATCAACCCAACTGCATAGCAAATTTCTGGTCTTGTGCACGTGAGATACCTTAGGCTTTCAACAAGGTGTTTGAAGTACGTAGAGCCAACTTGTGCATCATCTTCCTTAGATAACCTTGTGCTGACTTCCACTAGGGTCTTCACAGGGTTGCAATCACTCGTCTGGAATCTTTTCAAGAGTTCAGTGGCATACCTTTATTGACATATAAATATACCTTCCTCCATTTGATACACGTCAATAATCAAGAAATATGACATCAGTCCCAAATCTATCATTTCCAATTCATGCATCATGGACATCTTGAATTCATCAATCATTTCAGAGTTATTCCCAGCAAATATTAAATCATCAACATAAAGGAAAATTAGAAGTATATCACCACAATCATTAACCTTCACATATAGAGCATGCTCGAAAGGGTATCTTTGAAATCTAATGGTCTGAAAGAAAGTGTCAATACACTTGTTCCATGCTCTAGGTGCCTGTTTTAGTTCGTATAAAGCTTTCTTCAATTTGTATGCTTTCTGTTCACAACCTTTCTTTATGAAGCTTCGTGGTTGCTTGACATAGACCTCTTCTTTAAGTTACCCATTCAAAAATGTTAACTTCACAACCATTTGATGTACTTTCCAGTAATTTTGAGCAGCTAAGGCTATCAAAAGTCTGATTCTTTCAATTCTCGCAATAAGGGAGAAAACCTCTTGGAAGTCATAACCTGGTCGTTATTCGAATCCCTTAGCCACCAACCTCGCCTTATGTCTTTCTATTTCTCCATTTGACTTCAACTTCTTCTTGAAAACACATTTAGCATCAATAGCATTGTTGTCTTTCAAAAGGCCAGTTAGTTCCCATTTCTTGTTTCTTTCAATTGTCGTCAGCTTCTCCATCATGGCATTTCGTCCATATGGGATCTTCAAGTGCTTCCTCAAGTGTAATGGTTTCATTATCTGAAAACATGCAAAATTGCACTAAGTTCCCTTCATCGTCTAAAATATTGTTAGGTATTACCTCAAAATTTCTCAATGTTGCTAGTAGTTGCCGATTATTTTCTTGGCTGCTCATTATCTAGATCTTGCTAAAGTGCAACTGGATGAGGCATATTCTCCATATTTTCTAGTTTAGCTTCAACCATATCCTCTCCAATGACAAAGATAACTGGCCTGTAAGGGTCATTTTCGATGTCCTTCTCCCATTTCCAAGCTTCATTTTTAGCAAAGACCACATCTCTGCTCAAGATTACTTTCTTTGTTGCAGGATTATATAGCTTGTATCCTCCATTCTTGTAACCAACAAAGGTTACTTTCTCGCTATGATCCACCCACTTTCATCTCCCTTGACTTGGAACATGTGCGTAGGCAATCAAACCAAATACCTTACGGTGTCTCACACATGGTTTGACACCACTCTAAGCTTTAACGGGGGTGATACACTTATCATCTTGAGTTAGGGTCCTATTTATTAAGTAGACAGTGCATGAAATAGCTTTAGCCCAAAAATAATTTCGTATACCTTTGGTTTTCATCATGCTCCTCGCCATATCCATTATAGTTTTATTCTTTCATTTTGTGATTCCATTATATTGAGGAGTGTAGTGATAAGTTGTTTCATGTTGTATTCCCCACTCTTTACAATACTGAATGAACTCGTTAGAGGTATATTCACCCTCTCCATCGGTTCTTAAAGTTTTAATCAAGTGACCACTTTCTCGTTAAACATGAACCTTAAACCTTTTAAAGTGATCAAACACTTTAGATTTCCTCTCCAAAAAGTACACCTAATTTTCCTTGTAAAATTATCAATAAAGGTGAGGAAGTATCAATTGTTACCAAGGGACATGTCATTCACTAGACCACAAACGTTTGAGTGAATAAGTTCAAATGGTAATTTTGAATGTTGGTTTCTTCTCACAACAAAAGAATGTTTGTGTTGTTTTTCAAGAGTGTAGGTTTCACATAACTGCTCGGGGTGTTCAATGTTAGGCAAGTCTTCATCATATTCCCATGAGCCAATAGCTTTAAATTGCAATAATTCAGATGTCCAAAACGCAGGTTGCCACAACGAAGACTCATCTTGGATTACAATATTAAGATAGTGATAAACATTGGTAGCAATATTGATGTGAAACATTTGATTCTTGATCAAAGTAGCCTTAAGAATAACTGTACCTTTCTTGTCTAGCAGGACCATCTGATTGTTGCATAAGTTCATGACTTAACCTTTTTCAAGAAGTTGAAAAATGCTAAGGGGATTGCTCTTCATCCCTAGTACATAGTGATAAAGAACTCAAAACAATGGATTGAACCGTGAAGACTAGTGGCCCAGCTACAAGCGGAATTGTCTTTCTCTCTTTTTGTCCTTTTCCTAATTTGTCTTTTTCTCCTCTTCATCTTGTAGTGTACAGCTAGCAAATGCACATGTCAGTAGATAGTTAGAATATTTTTCCTTGATTCTAGGAGACTCAGCCAATAGCCTTTTAGACAAAGTAGTATAAATAATACTCTGTACATACCTTGCATAGTGAATATGATTATTCCCTCGAAATACCCTACACACTACCTTTTCTCTGCTTCTGTTTTCATGGTATCAGAGCAGCATCCTTGATTTCTACCTGCAAACCTACCAATGTCTAATACCCCTGACAACAGTAGCTCTAGTGCCATAGACCTACCCACAAAAAATGTCTATGAGCCATACTAAGTCACCAATATAGAAAACCCTGGTGCTATTCTTATCACTACATCTTTTAGTGGCAATAATTTCATTACCTGGAGCAAGTACATGACCATTGCCCTGTGTGCCAAGGACAAGTTGTCTTTCATTGATGGGACCTGCACCATGCCCATAGAAGATGCAGCATTATTAGCAAAGTGGAAAAGAGCAGATAGCATGGTAAAATCTTGGATCCTCAATGCTATGATTAAAGAACTAAATGATGCCTTTTTATCCTTCCCTACTGCTAGAGAGCTTTGGGTAGAATTACAAGAGAGGTTTGGTGAAGCAAATGGGCCCCTGCTATACCAAATAGAGAAGGAAATAAGCTCTCTCAAACAAGGTACTTTAACAGTGTCTGCCTACTATACTAAGCTAAAGAAATTATCAGATGATCTCTACAGCCTAAGTCCCATTCCTATGTGTACTTGTGATGCCTTAAGGGCCATCAGTGACAAAGAAAATGCTCACATGCTTGTTCAATTTTTAGTGGGTCTTAATGATGAGTTTGAGCATGTAGTTAATCAGATTATGTTAATGGAGCCATTGCCTACCGTGAATAAAGCTTTTTCTATGTTGCAAACTGTTGAAAGGCAAAGAATGGTGAATGCTACTGCAGACAGCAGTTCTAACATGGCAATGTGAGCTAAGCAGTCAAATAACTTGAGGAAAGGAGGCAAGAGCAGCAACAATTCCAGTAAAGGGGCTTACCTCAAGAAGGAAGATAAGTATTGGAGACTTGCTTCAAAATTCATGGGGTTCCAGACTGGTACAAGGAGCTTGCTGCACATGGAGAAAAAGGAAAAGCCAATATGGTTCAATCAGATGAAAGTCCAGCAGAAACAACACAAGAATCGAATGAAGAAAAAAATGTGGAATGAACAAATATCTCCTAGTATTGCTAATTTCATTCAACAAGAAATAGGCAAAGCAATGGAAGGCAAAACTACAGCAGAGGTAAAATTTTCAGGTTACCACAAATATACAGGTAATGTCACTCATTCTGTGGGCACCTCTTACAACTACACTGACTCTTGGCTTGTTGATTCTGGTGCCTCTACACATATGACAGCAGATCTCACCCAATGCACTAGCTATACAATTAACAATGCATATGACCCAGTGACTCTCCCGGATGGGACTAAGCAAGAGGTTGCTCACATTGGGCAGTCACATTTAGGTGATTGAATTTCCCTAACTAATGTTCTACATATTTCTAATTTCTTCAAGAACCTGTTGTCTGTCAATAAACTTACTACTCAAAATGAAGTTGCTGCAATTTTCATTTCTAACAAGTTGTTTTTGCAGGACTTTCGGACTAATGATGTTATAGCTATTGTCAAGGTAGTAAATGGATTGTATGAGCTAAGTATAGAGGCTCTCCTAACCCTAAAAAACCTAAAGGTCCTTCTCTAGAGTTCTACAGGGTTGAGAATGTTGTTTTTAGTGTTTCTGTTTCTTTTGATCTATGACATTCTAGAATAGGGCATGTATCCAAAGAAAAACTGTAGCACATCAATGAAATTAATGTTTCTATTCCAGCTAAACATGATTGTCAAGTGTGTCCTCTAACCAAACAACACAGAAAACCTTTCCCTAAACATGAAATACATTCAGCTAGACCTTTTGAAACCATTCATTTGGACTTACGGGGACCTTACAGTATATCTACCATGGGGTGGTTCACATTATTTCCTTACAATAGTGGATGATTTTACTAGAGCCACTTGGACCTTCATCCTAAGACACAAGTACCAAACCACACAAACCATTGTGCAATTCCTTAAAAGCGTTAAGAGACACTTTGACACTAAAGTGTTAAAAGTACACACTGATAATGGAAGGAATTCATCAACCAAGAGTGCACCAAAACCTTCACAAAAATGGATATTCATCACCAAAAGAGCACCCCCTATACACCACAACAAAATGGTGTTGTGGAAATTAAACATAAACACTTCAAATCACTAGAGCCCTTCTTTTTAAAGCCAAATTACCTAAGGGATACTGGGGAGAGGCCCTATTAACAGCTACATACTTGCTGAACCGAATCCCAACTAAAACCTTAGGATGGAGAAGCCCATTTGAGAGACTGCACAATAGAAAACTTGACTATGAACACCTAAAGACCTTCGATTGCCTTTGTTTTGCCTAAACAAGACTCCAAATAGAACCAAACTAGATCCTAGGTCAAAAAGATGGATCTTCCTTGGGTATTTGCCTGATTACAAGGCCTATAGAGTTATGGATCTAGCTACCAAGACAGTATTTGTGTCAAGGGATGTAGTATTCTCTGAAAGTGTCTTTCCTTTTACAGAACAAGTTACAAACCCCTCACAAAACCCAGAACCTCTATTCACAAGTTCCCTAACCAATACAAACACTGAATACCCTATACAAATGCCTACCATAACAACCACACAACCAAATGACTTATATGACAACAATTCAGGTCAAAACACACCTGAAAATGACTCACTAAATAACTCATCAGACCACACCACATTACCTACAATTCCTACACAGAGGAAGAGCAACAGACCTCACATACCTCCCAAATGCCTACAAGATTATGTCCTCCAGACCTCAGCAAATCCATCCATTTACTCCTTTGAGAACACTGTCGCATTACAAGTTTGTTGTCCCACAGGAACAAATGAAGACAGTTTGAGAGAATTGCACATCAAACACAGTAATGCATACAATAATTTCATAGGTAATGTTTCTGTAATTTTTGAGCCTTTATCTTATGAGTCTGCAAGTAGGATGGAAAATGGGTGGAATCCATGAATGAGCAACTATCAGCATTGGAAAGAAACAAAACTTGGATCCTAACAGATCTACCTAAAAGAAAGAAGGCTATAGCCTCGAAGTGGGTGTACAAAGTCAAGCATAATCTAGATGGTACCCTAGACAAGCTAAAATCTAGACTTGTGGCAAAGGGATTTAGCCAAAGGGAAGGTGCTGATTATTCTGAGGTTTTCTCTCCTGTGGCAAAGGTTGTGACCATAAGAATGTTCTTGGCCATTATTGCCTCTAAACAATGGCCAATACATCAATGCGCCATCAATGATGCCTTTTTGAATGGCTATCTAGAAGACGAACTATATATGTTACCCCCTCAATGCTACACTAAGGCTAAGGAAGGGTAGGTATGTAAATTGATCAAGTCTATTTATGGCTTAAAACAGGCAGGTAGGAACTGGAATAAAGAATTATCTTCCAAACTGTATTCAATTGGCTTCACTAAATCTGAAGCAGATCATTGCCTAGACACCAAGGGGACAGAAGAAGATTTTATGGCAGTGATCATTTATGTCGATGATATTTTAATTACAGGAGCTAATGAAGAACAAATGGAATCAGTAAAGAAAACTTTGAATGCAAAATTCTCAATTAAAGATTTGGGATATGCAAAATTCTTTTAGGGAATAGAAATAGTAAGGGCAGAGGACGAAATGCTACTTACCTAGAGCAAATACATCAGGGATATCCTCTAAGAAACCAATTTGTTAGACTGTACTCCCTGCACAACACCCATCGTTCCTGGAACAAAATTAACCATTGAAGAAGGTGAGTTACTAAAGATGCCAGAAATATACAGAAGAATAGTTGGAAGATTACAGTATCTAAGGTTTACCAGATCGGATATCACGTACATAACCCAACATCTAAGTCAATTCATAAGCAACCCTAGAGTATCCCACTGGGAAGCAGCCAAATGCGTACTGAAATACCTCAAAGGAACCCAAAATTTGGGGATTTTTTACGGAGCAAACGAAAGCCCTCACCTTGTAGCTTTTTCGGATTCAGATTAGTGAAGTTGTACCTTCTCCAGATGATCTTTAACCAGCTTCTGCATATTCCTCGGTGGATCACCGATCTCTTGGAAAACAAAAAACAGACTACGGTGAGTCGATCCTCAGCTGAATTGGAGTACAAAAGTTTAGCCTCAACGACTTGTGAGCTAAAATGGATCATACAACTACTTCAAGCTTTTAGGGTTAACATTCGAGAAACCATACCTCTGTATTAAGACAATTAGGCAGCCATTTACATCTCAAAGAACCCTATTTTTCACGAGAGAACAAAGCACCTTGAGATAGATCTACATCTGGTTAGGGATTGTGTGAATCTAGGGTTACTCGAGTTGCGCCACATGAACACCAAAGAGTAGATCACGGACTTATTTACCAAAGCTTTATCTGCATGAGTGTTTTCGGGTTTACTTAGCAAGTTCAGAGTCATTCACAAAGCCTCCGACTTGAGCAGCGGATAATAAAGAATCCAAAACAATGGGTTGGACCGTGAAGACTAGTGGCCCAGCTACAAGCTAAATTGTCTTTCTCTCTTTTTGTCCTTTTCCTACTTTGTCTTTTTCTCCTCTTCATCCTTTAGCCTTTGTTTGGATCCTTATTTGCACAAGGGAAAGGAAAGGAAATATTGAAGAGAAAGGAAAGGAAAAGAATAGAAGAGAAATAGAATTTCCTTTTCCCTGTTTGTTTTCCTAATTTATCAACGGAGGGAATTGAAACTTATATTGGACAAAAGAATTTTTTAAGACCTTTACGCCCTTGATTATAGAACTTGTTTATCATTTCTTGCAGAAAGACTAAGATGCTGTGTCAAAGTGGTTTGGTGACCTTGAGCGACTTCATTTTAGCCTTTAAGCTTTAATGTATTCATTGTTAATATAGGTAAGAAGGGAAAAGATTAGTGAGAGGATGAAGTTTCTACAAGACCTTGTCCCAGGTTGTAGCAAGGTCGGTTGT
>JANVCL010000212.1:19892725-19905556 GCA_026546855.1 Erythroxylum incrassatum | reverse complement strand
TGTAAAGTTTTTGAGCGAAAGTGAAATCTCAGAAAGTCATCTAAGGACTGGACGTAGCCCACTGTTTGGGGTGAACAAGTATAAAAACTATTGTGTCGAAATCTCTCAACTCTCTCTTTCTCTTAATCGCGATTTTTGATATTAATGTGTTACACAAGTTTAAGGAAAACTTTTATACGTGATTTACAGTAGTTCTTTTGAAACGAACAAGTTTTGTTTTAAGAGAAATAATATTTTTTTAAAAAAAGGGTTTAACGAAAAGTTTACCACAATTCAACCCCCCCTTCTTGTGCATCTATCTATCATTATTGAGTATTGTATTAACGTGTGATTCATTTCAATGTGGACTATCAATTTCCCTACGTATGCTATGTTGTCTGGATGAAGCACAGTAGGGAAATTGGCTTGTCCTTACTATAGCAATGATTCTGATGTATTTTATCTTCCTAATAGGGCCAAAATATCTTAATTTGACAACCACAGGAAACTTCTTCCTCTAGATCATCCATTTAGATGCAATAAATAAAAGTTTATTAAGAATAAGATGGTACAAACAACTCCTCCCCCTCACAAAGCTGGTGAAGAGATACTGTAAGAGATTGATGAATTAAGGTTGCTGAAAGTTACAAAACTTGAAGCTAATGAAGTTAATAGAAGCATTAGAAAAAAACTTTAGTTGGAGAAAACATAATTTGGTTGCCATATTAGAAAAATAATTTGATACATCATAATCTAAATGTGATACATATTGAAAAAAATATTTTTGACAATTTGTTCAACATCATAATGAACATTGAAAGGAGGACAAAGGACAATGCAAAATTACGAGTTGATTTGAAATTTTTTGTAGAATGAATGAATTAGATAAAGATCTTTGCATTGGTAAATATCCAAAAGCATGTTACACTTTGGACAAAAAAAGAGGAAATTTTGTGTGAATGGTTAAAAAGTCTAAAGTTTTCCGATTATTATGTTTCGAGTTTGGCAAGGTGTGTGGACATGAGGAAGTATAAATTATTTGGGATGAAAAGTCATGATTGTCATATGTTCATGCAAAGACTAATTTCAATTACATTTCAGCAGTTGCTACTGAATAAGGTTTGGGAAGCTATAATAGAATTAAGTTTGTTTTTTAAAAGCTTAACATCATATGAAATAAAATTGGCTGAAATGAAAAAGCTAGAAAGGAAAATTTCATTTATCTTGTGCAAATTGGAAGGAATTTTTCCTCAAAGCTTTTTTGACTGTATGGAGCATCTACCCATTTATTTAGTGCACGAGGCTAAACTTACTGATCCGATTCAATATCGATGGATGTATCCATTTCAGAGGTAATTATAGTTAATATTTAAATAAAATTTATAGCATGTTTTAACCACATAATTGTAATAACCCTATTTGTAATGGAGGTATTTAGATCTCTTGAAGAAAAACGTCAAAAACAAGGCTAGAGTTGAAGGTTTGATATATAATGCTTATTTAGTGGAGAAAGCAAGTACATTTTGTTCATATTATTATAAGTCGTATGTGCACACAAGAGAAAGAAAAGTTCCTTGTAATGACAATGGGGGAGAAATTAGTGATGTTAATGGTAACTTGTCTATTTTCATATATCCAAGACGAACATATAGATGTTTAATAAGAAGAATGTTAACAACAGAAGAAATAGAGGCTGCTTGTGGTTACATTTTATTGAATTTTCAAGAGATTCAACCTTTCGTTCAGTAAGTTTAAGTTGATTTTGAAATAGATTATTTGAGTTTCTAAAGTTACTATTGTTTACAACTAAAATAGATAATAATGCTTTTAGATTATACGGGCAATGGTTACGCGAGCTAATGCCAAAAAACAGGATAATATCAATAAAGAAGTTGAAAGACACTTTCCTCGATGGTTCAAGAAATATGTAAGTTTTCACTTTGTAATAATTGAAATGTTATCATATCAAAGTGATTAGATGACATTATATTATTTAATAAGATAAATTGTTTTTTGTGTAGGCCTCAGAAAACCCAATAAAGAATAAGTTCATATGTGATCTTGCAAAAGGACTTTTGTAAACTGTTAAATCGTATCTGGTGTATTTTGTTAATGGATACAAATTTCATAAAGATATCATGGTTATAGCAAGGCAATAGTAAATAGTGGGGTTTGCATATATGAAGAATTAATGGATTATTGTGGCAAAATTATTGAGATACTTGAAATTGAATACATTACATTGCCAATAAAATGAAGTGTGATGTGTGAATGGTTTGATCCAACTCCTAATGTTGGAACAAAAGTGCATAGCCGATACAATCTAGTTGAAATCAACCAGTGAAGAAGATCTAGGCAATTTAAACTTTTCGTGTTAGTGATGTAAGCGATCTAGGCAAAATATGTCCCCTTTTTCAACTTAGGATGAGATAAATCAAATTGGTTAGCAGTATGCAAAGTAAAACCTAGAGATATTTTTTTAATTACATGAAAAAGGAGAAAATAAAAGAATTGAAAGTGAAGCGTTTCAGGAAGATGTTTATGAAATAAATGCATCTGTAACATATGACGAGAATGAACCTTTGAACGATTCAAATAATGAATATGTTGAAATTTCATCTAGAGAGGATGAGGAGGGCGAGAGATCTGAAAAGGAGCCTGAGTTTGATTTTAGTTCTTCAAAAAAGAAGAAAAAGATGATGATTTTGAATTACAATTAAGTGCTGATAGTGATTAATTTGTGTTTGTAATAGAATATTATATGAATAAATCTATTATTGCATCAACAATATGTTGTTATATATTGAATTTATATTGTTCTATTATATACTGGAAAATTCAATAAAATGTGAATTTCAGGTTTAAAATATGCCACCAAAGAGAAAACAAGATATGACGCGACCAAGGTTCAGGTTACAACATTTTGGAGAAGCCAGTGCATTTCCAGGTGAAGCATCACATTCTGCAGATGCTACTGCACATTCAAATGAGGCATCATTTTCTGTACTTGCTGTTATACCATCTAGCATGCTCTCTACACCATCCAGCATCCTTTTTACACCATCCACCACCAATATACCAACAGAGATATCATGGTAAACATTGTAGATGAAGGAGGCGACCTCCAGCCCAGAGTTAAGGGAGTTGATGAAAGAACTTATATCATAATTGTCAATAATTTGTAAGTAAAATTCTAAAAATTTTGTAATACATGATAACACCATAGGTTTATACTAAATTTATAGGTTTTATTATGAAAATGATCTAAAATAACTTATATATTAGGTTGATTCCATCTAGAACGGGCTCAACAAATATCTCATCCAAGTTCAAGGAGAGGATAAATGTTGAGGGTTATATATGGAATAATGTTTTTCAACCGAAAAAGGATCTTTATTATCAAGAGTTTGAGGTACACAAAATAAATTCTTTAATTTTTTATTTTATCTAATTTTATACATTAATTAGATCAATATTTTCATTTATAAGTACTTATAATATGTTTTTCTTTTTTTCAAAAGGAATTTTTTTTATCCGAAATTTGATGCTGTAATTTATAATGTATGGGAGAGGCGAGCTCGTGACGTTATAGATACTTTCTTGCTCCAATACACAAGAATGGTGTACAATCACCATATATATCTGAAGAAATATGGAGTCACTGGTAGCAGTATTGGGCATCACCTGAGGCAATATCCATTTTCAGAGCACAATTTTGCCAACAGACATGGAGGACCAGATGGAAAGACTTTAACTCTACACATTGGAGGATCTTTGACCCACCAGAAGTATGCATTTCAACTTGTAAGTATCAAACTTTACTCTTATATTCTAATTTTTGTACTTTGATGTATGAAATTTGATTTCAATGTAGTTTGATATATGAAATTTAAAATGAAAATATGTGTGCATTATGGAGAATAATAACGTTATAAACGTCAAGTGGCATTAATGACTGTTGTTAAGTTAAATATTTTTGTCTAAAAGGAGGTAAATATCATAAAAATACAAGAAATTCTGTCGAAATTTTTGAAAATTGTAGTTAACTTATAACAATTTATTCTGATACAGGAAAAGTCTGTAGGTAGGAAACCTACACCACGCCAGCTCTTTTTGCACACTCACATCAAGAAGCATGATGGTGTGATCTTCGTCAATACCCGATGCAGACAAGTTCATGTATGTAAAATCTGTACTTTAATATTAATTCTTAAAAACGTATCACTTATTAACATAAAAAGTATAATGATAGGATTAAATACAAGAAAGAATTGAACGACAATCTCAAAACTCCGAAATTGTTGATGAGAGATAGGCGTATCTTGATGCAATGGGTGGTAGGGACTGTCGTGAAAGGATTTTCAGCTTAGGTTCATTTGCAAACACATGTTATTTGTAATCCTCTACATCTACTATAGCTGGATCTAGTAGGTGATCTGCATCAAATGAGAGAGTCTTTTAACTTGAAAGCCCAGTTTAAAGGCTGATGGAGTGCATAACTCAGCTCCATAATGAGGTGGATGAGTTGAAGGGTAAGAATAAGACCTCATCGCAATAGTCAGAGCGTCCACCTTCACCACCTGCATAGCTTCTGGATAAGTGAATGTAATGATAGTTTGCTATTCTTAAGTTTTTCTATAAATTCTTAATTGGCAGTAATTTCAAGATACTTATTCGTGTACATAATAATTTTTTATTATACCATTCAGGATAATGTTTACTTTACATTGATTAATCAATGTTATATATTATTTACAAAAACTAATTGTACAAAAAAATCATAAGATTATTAATAATAAACTCGAGTAGGAAGTGAGAAATGGTGATTGAAATTTATCATAATTAAATTTATCAATGGAAATACAATATTTCGTTGCTAATTAGTGACGGAATGTTATATTTCTGTCGATAAATATTTAGCGACAGATAATATTTTTCGTCGGTAAATTTAGTGAAGGAATGTTTTATGTTCGTCGGTAAATTTAGTGATAGACCTAGAACTTACTGTTGCTAAATTCATTGACATAATATTTTGATTTTGTCAGTAAATTAGCAACAAAATATTCTAAATATGTCAATTAATTTACCTGAATTTAGCGATGGAAATGCAAAATTTCGTTGCTAAATTTACCGACGGATATACAAATTTCCTTCGATAAATTTGAGACAGATTTATCTTATTCATCACTAAATTTTACCTACGGTCGTTTCTCTGACAACTCTTTTCTTCGATAATTTCTTATGCCAAATTTGTTTCCCGACGGAATATCTGTATTTTCCATCGATAATTTCTATCACTAAAACCTAATTTTCTTATAGTAATCAAACAACACTCTCATTTGGACACTCCACCTGATGTAATTTTTCCTGTCCAAAATGAGAATGGAAGCCTGTATTGAATTGTTCATCATGCTGCAGTAAAGGATTGAGTTCAACACTTTCATCAAATAGCTTTTAGACACCAAAAGTTAGTGCCAGAGTTGAAGCTTGGGATGCCAACTCTGATACCACTTATATGCAGCAAAAAAAAAGAGAAAAGATGTTCAGAGGACAAAAAAAATTGTTGCACGCTTCATTCAACAGAAAACTTGTTTAAATACAGTAAGACTCCTCAATTGCAACTCCAAGTTTTAAGCCACGTTAAAAAACCACTAGTAACATACTTGCTCTAAACTTGGTCAACTGAACTTATCCAATGACTCTACTAAACCATGAAAAACGGAACAATAACAACAAAGTTACTAGAAACGGAATAATTACGACAAAGTTACTAAGTAACAGTAACTGGAATACTAACAAATCTGGATTACTATCAACAAATGTTAGTGTCTCTATTAAATTTGTTGACGTGACTTGTCACGTGTTTTAGAAATTTTATTTAAATGACACCAGATTAAATAATTTTGGTTAACAAAACTACTATATTGTTTAGTTTTGAACCAAATGGCGTAGTTTTGATAAGAAAGAACTTAAACATTGCCCTTTCTACTTTTGAAATCATCTGCTTTTGAAATCGACAAATTAATTAAATGAGTAGCTTATTTCTTTTATAGAATTAGAATAACAGTAAATTGAATTATATTATGGTTATGGAATGAGATAGGTTGAGGAGAGGATAATCAGAGAACTAAAATTCTCCAGGAAGAAGCTAACCTACTACTATATTTCTGTTGTTGCGATTTTAATCACGCCTAAAGACTCAGAGTCTTGCATATCCATTACCAAGAACTCTTTCACTTCAAATATTAGTGATGACTTGTTTAATTTTGCTAGTTCAAAGGAAGAATTGGAGAATGGCAATTTCAAAAGCAAAAGGAAGGGGGCGATTTCAAAAGCAGAAGGAAGGGAACAATGTTTACGGCCTGTTTGGTAGAATGGAACATCCATTATATTCCTTACCCATTTCTAACTAATTCATAAATCTATGTTTGGTTAAATGGAGACGGGAATAACAAAGCATTAGTAACAACTATTCTTAAAATTTGAAGAATACAGAAACCCCACCCCAACCCATCTTTACCTATTCGAAGAATACCTTTTCTTGTTGAAGACAACTTTATCCTCTCATGTTCCAGCCTCGGAAACTTCTTGTCCTTCTTTAACCTTGAAACATCTTCGAGCCTCCTCTTATCCTCTCACGTTCAAGCCTCCAATAGACCAACGTCACCCTTGTTGTCACCGGTTGCCGTCACCTGCTGCCATCCATCTTAAGCTCCAATTTTCCAAAAGGAGTTAAAGCTCTTTTTCTCTTCATTCTGTCTTGCTCAAGCTTACCGCCTCTGTCTGGTAATGTCTTTTAATTGTTCTTCATTTTGATTCTTTTAGCCTCGTTCCTCTTGTTATTTTGTCTTGTGAGGTGGTGTGTTTAGGATTTTAGTTTGCTCTTATGTTCAAAAGTTGTAATGACAAAAGCTTCATTCTTGTTATACTATGGGAAAATGACCTGAATGTGTTTGGTAGCTAGTCTATTCGATCTTGTGTCAACATTTTGGGAACATGTTACATTAAGATTCTAACTACAACTTTATGATTTCCTTAGTTTTGATTTGACACTGTTTATATTTAGCACCTTACACAGAAAAAAGAAAAAACTTGATCTGTTAGTCAATATGTATCAAAAATTCTGTTGGAATGTATTCTGAGCTTTTAAAATTGTTGTTTACTAGCTCAACTGATTCCTTCCTCCTGGGCTTGTGTGGAAGGTGTGTATTGGTGTCATTTTGAACTTAAAGATTGAATATAAAAAGATTGTGTTAAGTCAAAATGACTTTACAATTAAGAATTTTGATGATAAACAAAAGCAGACGCAAAGTAGGAAAGCAGACGGAAGCTATTTGAAAAGCAGACGAATGAAAAGCAGACGCAAAGTAGAAAAGCAGACGGAAGCAGACACAAAGTAGAAAGCAGACACAAGAAAGCAGACGCTAGAAAGTAGACACAAGAAAGCAGACGCAAGAAAGCAGACGCTAGAAAGCAGACGCAAGAAAATAGACGCTAGAAAGCAGACGCAAGAAAGCAAACGCTGGAAAGCAGACGGAAGCATCAGTCTGAGTTAGTTACAGAACTCAACTGAATAACCGTTTCTTTAAAGAATCAAGAAACAGTTATCAAGATGCAGTTGAAGACAAAGGCTATAAATACGAGTCGGAGTTGAAGATTGCATACATACATATGATATAGAAAACAACCGAAAATCTCAAAAGCTAGAGAGAATACTGTGCGAATTGTTAGAGCTATTTTTTCTCTAACAAGTTCATAACACTTTTAGTGTGAAAGTGATACAGATAGCCTGAAGAGGCTAAAAGTAAAAGAATACTGATTGTATAGAGACCTGAAGAGGCTCGAAGAAAAAGAATACTTGTAAAGTTTTAAGAGATAGTGAAATCTTAGAAAGACATCTGAGAACTGGACGTAGCCCACGGTTTGGAGTGAACTAGTATAAAAATTGTTATGTTGAAATCTCTTAACCCTGAATCTCTCTTATCTTTCAATTTTAGAGTTTACTGTTTTAGACAAGTTTTCTAAAACTCTCTATAACTTTGTTACTTAGTAGTTTTTCGTAAAAGGAACAAGTTTTTCTTTAACGAACGATTTCTTTAAAAAAGGGGATTAACGAAAAGGATACACAATTCGACCCCCCTTCTTATGCATCTATATATCGTTATTTAGTATTGTTTTAACGTGTGATTCACTTCAGATTCTAACTCTTCTAACCTAATTTTTGACTAAAGGTATAGGGCATCATATCAATACTCGCCCCTAAATCTGCAAATGCCCTCTTTATTTTAACTCCATTGATACTGCAAGGAATGTAAAAATCCCCTGGGTCGTCTTTCTCCTATACTATATTAGGGGTTTTCTTCCAATATGCACTCCTTAACCTTCTTTTTGATTGATTCCCTTAATGTGAGCCTCGTTTTTATATGTTTCGATATGTCCTCAACATTGTTTAATTCAACCTCCTTAGAATTCCATGTCACCTTACTTGAAATTAGCTTCCGTTGAGCTAGGATAGGAATGAAAATTCAGGTTGAGTTCCTTGATTGGCTTAATTACGAGCTCACTTGGAAGGAATTCCATAATTACTTATCCTTCTCCATTACCTTCATCTTCTTTTGTATGTTTGAGTTTCTTTTCCTAGGTTTGAGTAATGGCCATGATTTGTTCCTTTAGGTTAGATTCGGTATTGCTTAGAAGGGTTACTACATTCCAAGTTGAAATTGCCTTTACTAGTTGACCTCTAGATTGTGTATTGAAGAAGTGTGGTTCTTAGTGACTTGCTCGAAATTGCTTTCAAGCCTCATATGTGCATCCTCCATGCCTCTAATTTTATCTAAATCTTATCCAAATTGGACTCCATTGAGCTCAGTTTATCTTGTTGAGAACCTGGTTTTCCCTGAGGTCTGAATTATCCTCCAACATTGTTCATCCACGAGAAGTTAGGGTGATTCTTACACCTAGGGTTATATATGTTGGATTGGGGATTGTTTCCCCCTCCTCGTACATATTGAGCTCCTATATAATTAACTTACTCTAGATTGTTATCCTTCACCAAGAAGCAGTCCACTATATCATGGTCTATCTATCCACAGAGTTCACACTTTAGTTGCACATTTTTTACCGAAGCCGAGGATGAAGCCTTTATGTTGTTTAGCTATCGAGTTAAGTTGTCAATTTTTGCATGCATGTCTGTCATTTGATCAACAACTACAACTCCTTTTGCTTCTCGGAAGGTAATGGTTTGTCTACTCCTCTCATTTGTCCATAGGTAGCTACCACTCGCCATCTCCTTTATCAACTCTTTTGCTTTATTTATCATCTTTTTCATCAGTGATCCTCTTGAAGCTATGTCAATCATGCCTTTCGTAAGTGAGGTTACTCCATTATAGAATGTTTGCAATAAGAACTCCATAGGTAAGTTATGTTGTATGCATTTTCATTGCAAGTCCTTGTATCGTTCCCACACTTTATAGATTGATTCCCCGTCACTTTGATGGAAGCTGGTAATCTCCTTGATAATCTTCGTGGTCTTGGTAAGGGGAAATACTTGTCTAAAAAGGCACGAACTAGTTGATCCAAGTGGTGAAATTAGCTGGGTTTTGATAGTGGTACCAAGCCTTTGCTCTGTCTCTTAAGGTGAAAGGGAAAAACTTAATTCTTGCAGCATCCTCTAACATCTGGTGGTACCGAAAGGGATCACAAATTTCAAAGAAATTTGTTATATATGCATTGGGATCTTCATTCATTAATCGATAGAATTGCACATTCTGTTGAAGCATATTTAGGCAGGCTAGTTTAATTTTGAAAGAGGCTACTTATATGGGTGGCCTAGCTACTCCTTGGTTAGTCGCATTAGACCCTGGTCTCATGAAATCTATAGGGTACTTTGTTGACATCCTTGGTTCGCTCCGTGATCTAAATCTTGTTGAAATTCCTCAACCATTGTTGCTTTTTTGCTTTCTTCTTCTTCTTCACGCTGAACTTTCCTAATTGATTGTTCTAATCGAGTGATATCTAGCTCTAAGCTTCTAGCTAAACGACTGAAACTTCTCGTGACTCTTGTGTCATGCAAGAGCACGAATTCAGAAATAGCAATAGAGAGAAAGAATAGGAAATAAAAACTAACTAAAACACCTTAAACTAAAGAATTAAACTAATCACCTCCCCAGCAACGGCACTAAAAACTTGATCGAGTAGTCGGTTATGTGTAAGTCTTAATTATTAACCTTCGATAATCCGCAAGCGCATGGTTCATTAGTGCGGTAACAAAGATGTCGATCCCACGAGGTGAGAGTCAATCTAATCCTAAAATATAAGGCCATAAATAATAATAGAAATTCAAGATGCAATGAAACTAAAAACTATAATTTAATTCAATCAATCCAATTAAGAATAAAGTACGAATATACTAATTATAAAGCAATTACAACACACTCAAGAATCAACCGAAAGAAACTACCAATTAAGATAAGGGAATTTTACCAATCTTTAATGCTAACCTAACTGATTATGAATTATTAGATTGTTGGTTCTAGACTATCCTAGGGTTAATTACTCTCTTTCGAGTTATAACCATTAACCCTCAATCATAAACCTTAATCAGATTATGAAAATTGCAATTTCTCAATTCAAAACCTATCCCAAACCCTAATAGTTCTGAAGTTCTCTAATAAAATATCAAAAACCTATGCAAGTTCTCTCTTTGCACAATTTCTTGATCTGATTCAATTCTTGTTTTATTAAATCACCTAACTCTAGTTAGTCTAATTTAATCATTTTTCATTCAATTCACCCTCTTAGTTTATTACTGAATTATGCAATCATAGAATCAAACCACAACAAATCCAATAAACACATAAACAATAAGATTTTCATTAATTCAAAAATAAAATTTCGAAGGTGAGTTTAGAACATCCTCAACATTCTATATCCTATCATTAACTTTTAAATCCAATTCTATACAATAATAAAACTGAAATTAAATAGGAAATACAATTTAAATGGATGGTGGAAGGCAGCGACATTGGGAAACTCCTAATCTGGGAAGTACTTCAAGTCAGCTTCTTCTCCTCTTCTCTCTTCCTTCATCTCTTCCTCTATCTCTCAAAGATTTCTCTCTATGGTTTGTCAAGGTGGCTGATGCAAAAGCTCCCTTTCTGCCTCTCTTATTGTTCTTTAAATATCCTCTTGTGTTCTGAGCAGCCTTAGGGCTTTTTCGGGGTCTAAAAGGTCCAAAAATCCCTCGAAACTTGACGCTCTTGAGTGTCTGCACGTCTACTCGATATAGGCCACGATCATAGGCCACCTCTGAGCCTTCTGTCAGGAGGCCACAATCATGGGCCATTAATAATTGTTTTTGCTCTTTAAATATTTAATAGCACTATTTCTTCAATATGTTTGTCGATCTTGATCAAATTTCTTTTATATTTTAACTACTTTAACTTAATACTTGACACTTTGTATCTTGTATTTTTGGATAAATGATTTCTTTTGTGATTCCAGAAAGGGGGATAAAGATTGATAATATTAGTTTTATGGAAAGTGATGACATTAGGGGGTGAATTTTACATATGTGGTGACTTTTGTATTATGACATTTATATGCTTTAGTGAAGTTATTTTATCTAAATATATGGATAATTTTTTGAATTATCTCTTTTATTCTTGATATTGAATTATTTTTTTGCATTAATTAAGGGGGAGCTAATCATTATCTTGATATAGATAGTTGATTATATGCTTATTTTATTATTACTCTCTAATATCAAAATTTTTTGTCATCATAAAAAAAAGAGCTTATTGAATCAAGTGAAGTTCTAATCGATGTTTTGATGATAATAAAGCATATTTACTACTAGTGGGTTTGTTATTTTAATGAGAGGGAATATGATAATAAGATGTATGCATAAACTCAAGAAAATTGTTCATAAAGTTGATAAAAGAAAACATGAAGTTTGCAACTTACAAAGTGAAGATCAACTCAATAACAAAAGAAGAATAAGGAACGTCAACGTCATTCTTTAGTTTATAATGTTAATTTTGATTTCATTTAGTCACAATGTTTTAAAAGGCTCATCATGCTTAAACATTTCATATCTTCTTATTGTATGAGTCTTTTCATTCATCAAGAGGCATCGAAGATCTTAATTTTAGTTGAGGGCCTTATGAACTTTTAAACACTATTAAGGCAACATTTTGGGAAGTGTTTAAATCATAATTGCATTAGAAAATTTAAGTTTAAGCATTTGAAATTGTTAAAATCATATTTTCATATAGATTGGTCGATCTCTATGGGTTAGTAGTTAACCAATATAAGTTAAAGTTCTTAAATATGATGTTCTAAGAGTTTTTAATAACATTGGTTGATGTATTTATCGACCAACATTGTATGTTTACTATTTGACCAATACCTCAATGGCTAATAAATATATGCATTAAATGCACACAATTCAACCTATATGTTATAATAATTGACCAGTACTTTTTAGCTAATCATTGTAATGACTAGTTTTTAGCTCCAATAGTTGTTAAGGGTCCTAAAACCCTATAAATACATGTTTTCTAATTTTCCCTTGCAATAAAAAGTATTTGGGTGTCTTTTACACACAATTGTTAAGTGTTTTCAATCATTTGAGCACCATTATCTCCTACTTGTGTAAGTGAGCCTCTTTGGAATTATCAAGAGATAAAGTGTTGGGCCCCATTCCCGAAGCCCAACGATCGATTCGGAAACAAAGCACATAAACATAAGCGGGTTTCCTAAACTCTTTAACCCTCACGAAAAGCCATCAATCTAACAACAAATCAAGCCACAAAGGCGAGCCTACAAAAAGAGGACCACAAAAACTACAAT
>JANVCL010000212.1:19848404-19880139 GCA_026546855.1 Erythroxylum incrassatum | reverse complement strand
AATGTCTAAAGTTTCCAACGCGTCTCGCATAGTTTTTCGATCACGCTTCGTTACTGGATGTCGGACACTTGTTTTTTCGATTCGCTGCGATTTGTATTCCGAATCGTGACTTTCCACATCGTTTTTTATTTTTCGTTTCCGTTTTCCGGTTGGGATCCGGTTCCCGGATCGGGTCCCAACAGTTATGACACAGACATTTGATGTTCCTGAAGAAGCTAATCTCTAGGATATTTCTGATGTGCCCACCATAGTTGTAACCCAAAGGGGTGTTAGGATGAGTTTTCAGAAATCACCTGCATCTAAAGGGGTTGAAGTTGTGGAGTTCGACATTCTAAATCCAAGAGAAGTTGTGGAATATTTTCATGATCGTGGATACCTCTGCATGTTGTGGGAGTGTGATGGGACCTTGACTGCTTCTGCTATTTCAATAGGAGTAATACACAAGGTTTATCCTACCCTCACCCAATTCATTTCTCATTTCTCATTTATCATTTTCTTTTGACTCTAGGACACATGTATGATTGTAGATGACCTTCCTTTTCTCATTATACTAATAGTAGTTTGTATTGATATTCAACATTTAAGAATGTTCAACATATGCTACCTTATAGTCTATAGTTCTAGTATGGTATTGACATCTATTTAATCATAATTTACTTTATTAGAATAATGATATTTATTAATCATCAAAACTATAATTATTAATTTTATTTATTACTCATCTTTTATAAATAATTAATCATTAACTTGGTTAATTTTATGTTTTTTAATATAAGCAATGATATATAAATATGTTAAATCCAATATATTAATCTATTTTACACATACCATTGATATTGTTTGCAAATTTACCATATAATTTTAAAATGTCAAGTCAATAAAAATTAATGATGATTATGATGATGATAATAATAATAATAAGAAGAAGAAGAAAATTATTTTTTTATACTAATAAATAATAATAATATTATTATTATTAAGAATAATAATAAGTATAAAATTTATAATTAATAATAGTAGTAGTAAAGTAAAGTTAATAATAATAATAATAATAATAATAATAATAATAGTAAGGACATTTTGGTCTTTTTGTTACTTATTCATTTCTTATTCCAAGTTTATATTTTCGAACCAAACATTGAAATAGAAATTCTTTATCTATTTTATTTCTTAAACCAAAAAAAGTAATACTCATTCTGTTCTATTCCTCTTCTTTTCTCTTCCTAAAAATAACTATTCTATTTCATTCCTTAAACCAAACAGGCTGTTAGGTTCTTTCTTATCAAAACTACATAGAATAATTTTCTTTAATTTGTCACTTTAAAATGAAGTAGTTTTGTTAACTTGAATTAACTAATTTGACGTATATTAAACGATGTTGTTTAGTGAGGGTTTCTGGAACACGTTATAAGTCACGTCAACAAACATAACGGACACTAATATCGGGTTATAATTAAAATTTTTTAAAATTTTGAACATTAAATTGACGCTTTTAAAAGTTTAAGTTATATTATAAAATTGAGCAAATTTTGAGATTTTTTTTATACTTAACTCTTTCTCATGATATAGTTTCCTAATTCAATAAAATTTTAAACGAAGAATGATATGATGCTTGATTCTTCTGCAAGACCTAGTGGTATTTGGTTTCATCCTGAAATTCGCAATTTCACGATTTTAAACAAAATTTAATCATTTAAAAGTAAATTAAAATTTTAAAAAGTTAAATATTAAATTAAAAATATTATTATTTGAGTGTCTAATATCTAGAAATAACTAACAAAATAATCATTTTAAGTTAAAATATTAATCACTTAATTAAATTTGAAAATTAAAAATATAAACTTTTAATTTATTACATCTTTACGGAAAAAATAATAATTAGCAATGTCCCAATGTTGTCTTTAATCCAACCGTTATATTAAATCAATATCTAAGCAGTTTTGTGGCTTATGGGAAAACCACTATATATTAGCACGTTTAGAGTTCTTCATTTTCTTCTTGTGCATATAGAAACTATTAATTCTTTTACCATACATTATTAAACCTGGACATATACATGCCCTAACTACCAGTTTCCATTTATATTTTCACCATTTCTGAATAGAAAACGACGTCGTATCAACGATGTTTCTTTTAACGACACGAACTAGGGTTTCTGCAACGAACCCAACTCTTTTTTTAAAATATTCATCTATGTTAGTTAACTTAGCCCTACCAAACGCCCTCCGATATGCTTCCTTATATGTTTAGCCTCATTATCTCCCAATCTTTGTCTAGATGCGATGGTTCTCAGGAAATTTATTGGATCACCACCGTTTATTTTTTGCATCAATGGTCATGAATGATAGGTCAAGCTTCTTCCTAGTTTAATGTATGAACAGTCGTGTCCTTTCGCTTGTAATAGACCACCATAAGGATTTGCCTTCCAAGTTCAAATATTTTCCCAACCCTCTATATAAAGCTGCACGCCATTGCAAGCTTTTGTGTGCCTTGCATTTCCATGCAACACTATTCAAGCCCTCACTTCCCTCACCTGTTGATTGTTTTAGTCTTTACCTGTTTATCACTGGCCATGTCTAGCCCTAATAAGAGCTCTGAAGCTAAGTTCTCTGATGGGCTAGAAACGAGTCCGAAGAATGATGAACTGAATGAAAATGTTGTCCCTAGCCATGAGACTGCGAATGTTCCTGTTGAGATTGAAGGTTCTAAGGCTGATCCTAGTCCAGGACATGACGTTGGAGGATCTTCTGATAAGGCTGAAAAGGATATTGGAATTTCTGATGTTATTAACGATCCTTATCATGACCATAATGAAATAGAAGGATCTCCAGTTTCTACTAAGCCTACTGCTCAGGAAATTGGAAGTTCTGATGATCATCCTAACCCTAGCAATCCTGAATTTGAAGGAAGTCCTAGCACTGATACGATCAAAGGATCTCCTCCTGCCACAGAAAAGCCTACCCTTGAAATTGAAGGGTCTTCTGGTATGGTTAGTCCCGGTGCTGATAAAGAGACGACGCATGCTGAAGAGGGTAGTTCTGAGAAGAGGCCAGAGATCACAAGCAAGGGCAAAGAAATATCGAGCAGTGAGGCTGGTGAAGAGATAACTCTAGGCGAATCTGATGCTCCTACGCTACCTTCTGATCTGGTTTGTCCTGTTTGCAGCAAGACATTTTCTTCAAGAAGGGCTGTTTACGGACACTTACGTGCACATCCAGAACGAACAAAACGTGGCCTGGCTGGTCTTCCTCCTCCTGTCCGCACCCCCGCTACGCCAAAACCTATTTCTTTACTTGATCGCCAGCGAAAAATTCTGGCGAAGCAATTGGCTCCAACTTTGCTGCATTTAGGTCAGGCCGCTCTTGAGCGCTTAAGTCAAGCACAAGCGAGCGAGGAGGGTCCTGTTCGACTAGGTTCTCTTCCAAGTGGCAAAACGGTTCAGGACTTTGACATTAATTGTACGCCACCTTCGGAGGAAGACGAAGACCCTTCTGATCCACCAACATCTCCGCCGGGGAGAGTTGACCGCGGCTTTGATCTTAATCTGCCTCCTCCTCCAGAAAATGATGAGGAAGATTACGATACGGGTGATGGAGATAATTAAAGAAGAAATCTAAACACAGTTCTCTCAACTAGACTCCCAATAAGTGAATTTTTTATGCCATGCAATCGAACTAGATCATGCATGGTTGTGAAGAATCTTTCCGGTCACATCTCTGTTAGCAGAGTCCATTGAATAAGGGAACCCGAGCTAGTACACTCCGGTTCTCGAGAATAATGTCTAGTTGATGTTAACGTACTTGATGTTTGCTTCTTTTTCTTTTAAGAACGAGAACTTGTTTGATTTGATAATTTCGTGATATTGTGCAGTCGATGATGCATGGTTGTTATAAATAAGACATGTATACTTCGAGATATAATTTTAGGTTAGTAGGCATATGGCTGAACCAACGTCTAGAGTTTTTTTTCAGAAAATTATTTGTTTAGGTCACTATAGATCTAGATGATCATCAGCTATTGAGTGAGATTTGCTGGTACAGTTCGGTTTTGATTGTCGGATATATGCGTGCTAATTATACAAGTCTAACATCACTTTTTATGTCGTCTAGAAGTCCATACTGAAACCTTGTGATCAGCACTGCTCTAATGTACCAGTGGCAATTGGACAAGAAGATGTCTCATGGAAATGACAACGGAAAAATTAGAAAACAGAAGGAAAATGATGTGGCTAACAAAAAAGAAAGTGAGCTTTTGTATCAACAATACCTTACCTTTCCTCTCAACTTTGCCTATTGCATATTGCCAAATTTTAATTATGCTAACCTAATTCTACTTTCAGTGGATATTGCGTAATTCATCTCCACCATTCTTGAAACGTTTTTTTTTTATTCCAACTCCATGAAACCTAATCCTAGAGTTTGTCTTTGTTTCGAACTATCCAATAGAAATTAAGGTCAAGCTCTAATCACTGAGAAGGGGGAGATTCACGCATGTAAAAATAATCCCAGAAAAAACTGAGGGGTGTATTTATCGTTTAGAAAATTAGGAAAACAAAAATGGATCAGTATATACGAATAAATATATTTAAACCCTTCCTTTTAATTTTGGCCATATGCTATACATAAAGTGTCAATACTGAAATCGGGACTTGATATTATATGAACATTTGCACTATATTACGTATTTAATCTTGATCATAGCCGTATGCAATGTAAATTTTCGTAAGATTACGTAGTTTTAATAACAAGCATGCCATCGATTCTCCAAAAAAAGGCTGTGATCGTTTCATGGTGATGGTTGAAAACTCAAAACGCTAGAGATAAAGAGAGAGATCAATTAATGAAGAGTCGACATTTAACCTTTAATTACTAAACAAACAGTGCAAATTTCTGACTCTGTGTGAATCGTCATAATGCTTCACATTGTTTCTCAAAAATTGGTTTCGTCCGTCTGTCCAAACTCCAAACTAATCGTCATTTCATGTTTAAGTAAGGCTAGTGTTGTATGGCCGTCCTACGTTTACACCCAGTCTTCACGCATGCCATGAAGAAACATCGTACTGTTTCCAACATACCTCCAAAGGTAAAACCAAATGTAACTTAACTCTCAATGATAAATTCACAAAACGCTTAACATCACAAATTCCTTATGCACCCCGTGAATCTTCAGGCACAACACATATGAATCTTTAATATCTCATTTTCCGTTTTGTCCCCCAGGACAACTGGTTCCCTGACACCTGCTTTGGCGATGCTCACGATAAGCGCAATGCATCCCTCAAACTGTCGGAGAAGACTTTGCTGCTCCTCTGCCCAGTGAAACCGATGTGGCTGTTCATGAACTCTTGAAATGCAAAAGATCACGGCAAGAAATGTTGTAAGAGGTGGTGCTGGATGTTGTTCTGTAACAAATAACATAGACCTTATTACTTGTCTGGTATCATTTATAAGAGGGTTAAAAATCAAGAAAATGTGAAATGCTTAATTTTGATTTTATTTTGACTTCTGAAGTGATATTCGTGGCTAAAATAGTTCTAATCTTCTGGGACCTTCACAGAGAACGTTCACTGATATGTGGTTAATGTCTTTCTACAGTTTTCTCAATACGTAGGCGCTCTTAGCAGGTTAAAGGATCTGTATGCTTACGAATTATATGAGGAATTGCAGGAGACTTTAACTTTTATTATATATAGCTTCCATTTCAGGCTTCGCCATCACAAGTTCGATATGAGTCCAATCCATACTAATCGAGATCTATTTTCTTCTTAGACACTCATTAATTTAGATCATTTATTAAACTACTTTATCACCTTTATCTGAATCAAATTACGTAACTTAACCGATAAGTAATTGAAAAATCGAAAATTACAATTAATAGTTGTCCAACATAATGATAAAGGACAAAATTGTCCAATATTCTCCCCCTTTGACAATCATTAATTACATTTTAATTTGACTCAAGTTTAAAAATAGTTTGAAAACTCGGTTAAGTCATACTACTGTATTGGTACCAAATTTAAAAAATAAAAACATTTAATCCAAAGGTTATGAAAGTCCAACATGCCGTCTTGCAAGGTTTTTTATACCAAAAAATATCAAACACATGTGTGACACAGGTCCAATATAATCACGAATATCTAATACCTTACTGATATGAATGAAAAAATAGAGTGTGGCAAATTAGGATGATGCTTGTATGATTTAATACATCATCTTCATTTATAGGTCTCGATTTCTCCAACTTTATGCTAAACTGTATTTGTTAAACTATAACAGAGAAATCTTATTTTCTCTTACTAAATGCTAAACAACATTAGAGAAAACCTTGTTTTCTCTCACCAGATGTTAAACAGCATTAGAGAAAACTTCTAGGTTCTCTAACTAAATGATAAACTGCATTAGAAAACCTTTATGGGATTATAACTTATATCTCCCTATGTCATGTTAAATTTATGGATATCCGTGCTAAACTATATGTGTCTAACTGACATAGGCATAAGGTTATTCTTTATATATGCCCAATGACCTTTAAAATACTTAAAATCAAAACAAATCTTAAGGCTTTCATATGTATTATGACTATACACAAGAACAATTATTACTGAGGATAAAAGATGGTCATCTATATTAATAAACAACGATAATGTCATAATACATTAAAATGTACAAACATTTAAGGAGCAAATACAATGTTCCCTAACTACTACTGTCTAAGGACCTTAACACGCGCATACTGGATACATGTTTAACAAACACTAGTAGGTGAAGTTCTTTAGTCAATTGATCAGCTAACATCTCCTCAATCCTGATATGTTCCACTTTAACGTCACCTTTCTGAATCAACTCTTTTATGGTCAAGTATTTGACCTCTAAATGCTTAGACCCTTTGATATTCTTGCTGTTGTTACTCTACAACACTGCAGCAAGATTATCACAATATAACCAAATAGGTCTAGCTGTCGAATCTACCACAGATAACTCAGAAATCAAGTTTCTAAGCTAAACCGGCTATGTAACAGCTCCATAACATGCAACAAACTCTGCATGCATGGTCGAGGAAGTTATCATTGTCTTCTTGACACTCTTCTATGATACTGCACCATCTATTAACATAAAATTGTACTCTAAAGTGGATTTACGATCATCCGGACACATAGCAAAATTAGAGTCTGTATACCCTGTGAGGTTTATTGACTTTTCTGTATGTCAATGTATAATCTTTGGTACCCTTTAGATATCTCAACACTTATTTAACTGCATTATAATAGTCTACACTTGGGTTAGCCAAATATTGTCCCAACAGTCCAACAACAAATGCAATGTCCGGTCTAGTATACACCTGGGCATACATCAAGCTACCAACTGCATTAGAGTACAAGACATTCCTTATAGTCTCTCTCTCAACTTCACTCTTTGGACACTATGCCAAAGATAATCTCTCACCAAGAGAGATAGGTGCCACAATAGGTTTACATTCAGTCATATTAAACCTTTGTAGCACTCACTTAATATATACTCTTTGTGAGAGGCTCAATGAGTATTGAGATCTATCCCGGTAAATCTGTATACTGTGGACAAAAGATGCTTAACCTAAATCCTTCATGTCAAAGTGTTTGCCCAAAAGTTGCTTTACCTCATGCAACATGGTCAAATCATTTGACGCGAGTAAGATTTCAACCAGGTATAGTAATAGGAAGATAACTTTGCTCCCCCTGACCTTATAGTATAAGCATCTTTCAACTTTATTTTCCATAAAGCAACGAGGTCAAAACCTTATTAAATTTTAGGTACCATTGCCTAAAAGTTTGTTTCAAACCGTATATTGATTTAGCCAACTTACAAACTTTGTCATTTGCATCTTGATTCTAAAATCCTTCAGGTTGCTTCATATAGACCTCCTCATAAAGATCACCATTCAGGAAAGCAATTTTAACGTCCATTTAATGCAGCTTCATGTCATAATGAGCTACTAATGACATAATCACTCTAAATGCATCTTTCGAAGATACAGGAGAGAAGGTAACATTGAAGTCAACTCCTTCTCTCTCAGTGAATCCTCTAGCAACCAAACGGGCTTTAAACTGCTCAACTTGACCCTGTGTGTCCTTCTTGGTCATAAATAATCATTTGTAACTGGCAAGCCTGCTATGTTAAGGTAAATCAACAAGTTCTCATGCCTTATTATGCCTCATATATTGCATCTCATCCTTCATTGCTTCCCACCACAAGTTCGCATGGGGTCCAGAAACGGCTTCTGTAAAAGTAACTAGATCTACATGTCCTATGCGATAGTCATGCTCACCCAAATAGACTATGTAATCTAATGAGATACCAGGTCAGCTCTCTTTGGTAGATCTGCATAACTGTATAGGTTCTTGTAGCTTATAAACCTCTTTTTAAACAGGTATAGGCCCCTGTGCTTACATAGGTATAGTGCTCGAACCTTTATCCACTGGACTTGACTGTACGAGATGTGAATACGAAATAATCGTAGTATCCATCCTACTATCTCTTGGAGGATGTGAAGATCCTTCCTAATCATGGACATCATATTCTAGAAACTTAGTCGTTTATGATTTTGTTATTTCCTTCTCTACAATAAAATCTGTAGCTCTTAGAGTGGTCAGGATAACCTACTAAATATTAACAAGTGGAATGAGGTTGCAATTTGCTCTCATAAGGATTAAATAATCTTACCTCAGCAAGTTAGCCCCACACACGAATGTGTGCAAGGCTTGGCTTCCACCCTTTTCAGAGTTTGAAAGACGTCTTAGATATTGACTTACTTGGGACTCTACTCAAGATATACAATATCATCTTGATGACTTCGCCCCAAAGGTATTCAGGTAGGTTAGTCCTGCTCTGCATTAACCTTATCATGTCCTTTAGGGTGCGATTATGCCTGTCGGCCATATCATTTTGCTCAGGACTACCTAGCATAGTGAACTGAGTCACTATTCCAACTTATTCCAAATAACTAGCAAACGAACCATTTTCTTGTCCTACAACCCCATGTCTGCCATAGTATTCCCCTCTCCTGTCAGATATGGCTATCTTTATTAATTTTTCCAACTGGTTCTCAACCTCAGTCTTAAAGATCTTGAACTTATCATGAACTTCAGACTTTTCGTTAAGCAAGAACACGTAGCCATGGTTGGAATAATCATTTATAAACGCCAAAAAATATCTAACATTGCATAATGCAACTGTATAGGGACCCCTAACATCTGTATATATAAGGTCCAATAAACCAGAAGCACGAGTTGACTCCTTTTTCTTTATCTTGGTCAACTTATCTCTACAATAATCGATACATGTTTCCAAATCACTATAAGTCCAGAGTTTAGAGAATGTTATCCTTTATCAACCTCTCAACATTCTCCCTAGAAATGTGGCCAAGACGTTTATGCCACAACATGTGCAATATTTCCTTTATGAAGGCTCTCTTTCGAGTAACAAGTTCGGCAATATAAGAAGAGGCATATATTTCGTTAGGAGTAAGACACATTCTATATAATCCGTAGGATAAGAAGTCAGTTTTGATATGTCTTGCATTGAAAGGTATGTTTACAACCGAAGTATCAAATACAAAATGATAGCCCTCTTTATCCAAAACTAATATAGAGATCAAATTATATCTAAAAGACAATATATAAAACGTGTCTCGTAAAACTAATACAAACCCCGTATTGAGGTTCAAGCCTACATCTCCTACAAATAAAACATCCACCTCTTCATTGTTGTTGGCCATCAGCTTCTCCTCTTCTTTAGTTGACCTTCTCATAGATCTAAACCCCTACATTGTAGAAGCAAACATGATTTGAAGCTCTACTATCTAACCACCAAGAACTTGATGTGGTTATAGCTACATTAGATTCATGAATCATATAGGCCGAGGAGTTACCTGACAGTTTCTGCTTAACCTTCCACAGCTTATACTTCAAGCAATCGACCTTCCTATGCCACTTCTTCTTACAGAAGAAGTACCTCATACTTTTACTCATGTGCGCCCTTAGCAATGTTGGACTGTCCAGTCTAAATTTGTGGAAGGGTTTAAGTTTATTACCCTGACCTTTAGGCTGTTAGGGTTTAGCCTTCCCTTTACCTTTGGCAGCTGTATACAAAGCTATATGAGGAGAACTCTTAATCTTCTCCTCAGTTGCAGCATACTAAAAAATCAAGGCATTGACGTCCTGGGCCTTATCCTGAGAGATGTAGGACGTTTCCAACATCTCAAACTCTCATGGGAGGATATTAAGTGCCTGATACACTATGAGCATGTCATGAATAGGTACATCAAGTTCCTTCAGCTTACTCTAAAGGTGAACCATCCTGATAATGCACTGTCTAACTCATCCTTCTCCTATATACCTTATGGAGAATTACTCTTTAATCAAGGTGCTCTGCTTTGTATGAGAAGACACCTTGTACCTCTGGGAAATGCTATCCATAAACTCCTTCGCTATGACTGTATCCGCTAATCCACTAAGCAGATGATCTAGGGTCGACCTCTTGATGGTCAAATAACATATCCTATTTGACCGTTCTCAGATTGTCATAGCTGCTTTATCAGCTTCTGAGCTTATATCAGTAAGTGGAGAAAACCTCTCTATATGCATTACCATATTGATGTCAACCATCTCCAGTGCAAACTCAGCATCCTTCTTCGATTTCTTGAAATTGAAATCATTTAAGGCCTCAATCGTGACAACATTGTTGTTTACAGAAAAGTTGACTGCAAGATAAGAAAGACAATGTAAAGATCAGTATAAATGCAGAATAACAGTGATACTTGAAGCATTAAAGCAGTATCTATATAGAGAATCCGATCACATATATTATGAAACACCTGTGGGCTGAATACATAATATATGCAATTAGACCTCTATATGAAAGCGATTATAATACAAACCATCAACTCTCATGACACTACCAACTATGAGTAAGTAGATCATTCAAGCAATAGCTTTCCTCCATCTAATGCCTTTATGTACATCTCAAAATCTCATATAAGGTCAACACCTGTAGGCAGAATAACCAAACATGAGATTAGAGACATCCCCTAACATACAAGCGGTACAATTCAAATACTGACTTGAAAGGCCACTGCAGCGACCACAATCTTACTGGTACCCAAAAAGACTACAAACACAAGGGATACATCCTTATATTATCCTCACATTCTATATAGGCATAATGTATGTGAAAATCAGTTATAAATGCAAAAACCAAATACACAGCCAAATAATCACATACTAGTACTAAAAACATTGTCTTTAAACTGTATCTGAGACTTTTATTTAAAAAATTATCAATAAGAGCGACTATCGTACTTTCCTGAATACCGAACCTACCATACAAGACACTAAACCTTAAGTGTCACCCTTATGTGTAATTCGGAGCATAAAAATGCACTCAAAATTAGCTTAAAAAAAGTTTAAAACCTTTTTTCATAATCAAATTACCAACAAAATAAATCCATAAAAATTAAAAATTCACATTAGAAATTCCCCCGACCTAGAAACTGGCCCAAAAGGACCCGGGGCAACTTTATGGGAATTCTGAAAATTTTTCTTTTTTTAATTTATGGTGCTGACGTTAACATGACGTCAGCAACATTGTAGTGCTGACGTCAACAAGTGTCACGTGAGTGGCAAAGGGGCACGTGTGCGTTTCATGGGCGCATAACGACGCGTGCCAGATGTGTCTAGCCCATGCTTCGCACGCACCTACCATGCGCATACGCGCTTTCACTATACGAACCATATGTTGCACACGCCACACGTGTCTGAATCATTATCGTCTGCGTGTCGGGACAAATGACAAGCCCGTGCGACAAACGAGCCAGCCATCCCACACCGTGGGAGAATTGACCATGTGAGACGCGTGCATTGCACGCGTCACACGTATCTATCACCTTATGGAGTCACGTGGGATGACGTGATTGACGCATGCAACGCACACGCCAGCCAAAGCGCTGTATGGCGGTTATTGGAGCACCGTCATGTGGTACATGCACCTGATGGTGCAATCACCCTCTACTAAGGAGGGCAATTTTTGGTGATCCTGGGATCTTTTTGTTGCACTTTTTGGGCCCGTTTTTTATAGCTAGTATTAGTTATATCACTTTTACAGAATTATATACACATTAATAAATGAATCAAAAACTGATGAAAACTATAATCGATGGAAAATCAAAACTTTCATTTCTAGTAACCCAATCACATAACTGGTTTGATACCACATGTAACACGTAGCATGGACCTCATTACATGTCCCGGATCGCTCATGAAAGGGTTACAAGTGAAGGAAATATGGAAAACTTGATTTCGATTCAATCTTGACTTCTGAAGTAGCTTTCGTAGCCAAAACGAGCTCCAATCTCCCGAGACCTTCACAGAAAACGTTCACTAAGGTGATTAATGTCTTTCTACAGTTTTCTCAACACAAAAGCGCTCTTAATGGGTCAGAGGATCCGTACGCTTACGAATAATATAAGCAACAGTAAGAGACCTTAACCTTTATATATAGCTCCTATCAGGACTTCCCTATCACAAGCTCGATATAGGCTCGGTCCATACTAATCAAGATCCATTTTCCTCCTAGATTTCGATCTATTGATTTAGATCATTTATTAGGCCACTTTATTACCTTTATCTAGATCGAATTATGTAACTTAACCCATAAGTTATTGAAAAACTAAAAGTTACAATTAATAGTTGTCCAACATAATGAGAAAGGAGAAAATTGTCCAACAGTTCCTGATCATCTTGGTGCTACTCAGAAGTCACTTGCTAAACTTCACCACAAATAACAACCCAAGATTTTCGACTCCGTATTGGATCTTATCGAGATAACTAAATTGAGTTTAATTAAAGTACCATTCAAAAAAATTTAAAATTTAAAACTCGAGTTTAACCTACCTACAAAATAGACCTAATTTTTAAACCTTCCATATATTATAAAATTTTTAAATTTAAATTTGACTCATAAACTCATAGTTTATTAAATAACAATGATTTATATCTAAATATGAAATATATATATATATATATATATATCATTTGTCGAATAAAAATAACTATAAAACTTGTAGTAAAATAAATAAATATTTTTAGAAAATTCATAATAAAAATTAAATCAGTAAATAAATATAAAAATAGGTAATACTAAATAATAAAATATTTATTTGAATATTAAATAAGTTAGAAGTTCTTCAACATACTATTATTTTATGATCTTCATCTTTTACCGTGATAACTAAATTAAAATAAAATAAGCAATTAAAAAATATAAACACTTTCCTAAATAACTTTGATTTTTTCTACTTTCTTTTATAATAATTATGTGAATGTTAAATTATTATATGATAATTGTTAGTTGACTTAAAGTTAAAAAATTTATAAATACTGAGCTAAATAAGTTTTTCTGGAATCCAAACTCAACCTAAGCATTTTTTTAACTTAATTTTTAAACCTAAATCTAATATATGGACTAATTCTTAAAACTCAAATCCTTTAATTTTTAAGTTCTCATTAGATCATCTAGACTGGATCAATTCATACAGGCCTAATGAACATCCTAATGCTACACCGCCATTGAACCGTCTTCTATCAAGAAAGTCCATACTGTTTTTAACCTGAACTTGTCCCTTCCTCCTGAGGAGAATGAGGATGATCCGCTTGCCAATTAATTGAAAAAAAATTGCGTGTTTGTGAGTTAATTGATGGTAGATCTTGAAGAATGATTCATACATAATATACAATGTCAAGTACCAACATTAGGACATAATATTACTTAGCTGCCTCATAATCCTATCTTCATTTTCTCTCTATATTTTATATGATTCCTTTTTTTAATTCAATTTTTTATCAATTGATTTTGATGTCAATTTTTTTTCTTTTTAGTTTGATGTTATACCTATTTAAAGGTTATAAAAATTTGTAGCAAATTCTTAGAAATTTTTATTTTTCTTCCTTTACATTTTTATTTTCTATTTAAGTTTTTTTATTCGAGCAAAGTAGGATCAAAGTTAAGTTTTTTTAATTGAGTGTACACTTTCATGGAAAATAATGGTATTAATGTGAATATTTCTCAACCTACAATTTGTTATTTCAAATGTGAAATATTATTATTTTGAGTATCAAGATAAAGATGTTGTTTAAATCTCAAGACTAACGAAATTTGGTTGAGCATGAGTATATTAATCTAATCTTGAAAAAGAGGCTAAATTAAGAGGAAAACAAGAAAGATTTCAAAGCCTTACCTTTATTAAAAAGTAGTAGATAAGAGAATTTTTTCAAGAATTGTAGCAATAATCATGATAATGGAGGTATGAAAAATTCTACATAGAACTTTTAAGGTTCTCCGAAGATGATCACTGTTAAACTTCAATCCTTTTATCACAGCTTTGAAACTTTATTTATGAAATGTGAATGATCTGTTCAAGATTTCTTATTTAGAACATCTACAAAATGTCGCTTAAATGAGGTCTTTTATATAATAAATTATCAATCAAACAATAGTTACAAAAGTATTAAGGAGTTTAACTCTGAAGTTTGATGATGTAGATGTTTCTATAGAGGAATATAAAGATTTACCCCGCTTCTCCCTAGATGAACTAATGGGCCTTTTACTAGCACTTGAAGTTAAGATTGAATATGAGAAAAGAGAAAATTAAAGAGAAGGCATTTTGTGAAAGGAGAGATATCCAACTGATAAGATAATATGAGAGAAGTTGCAAGTAGAGGAAGTAACTAAAGAAATTATGGCATAGGAGGCCAAGGAGGAGTTAAGGATCAATTGGAGAAAGGAAATCCATTCAAAATTATTATTGTGAAACTTTTGGTCATGTGGCAAACTATTAGCAAAAGGAGAATCATATATGAGGAGGAGGAGGAGGAGGAAGAGGAGGAGGAAGAAGAAGAAGAAGAAGAAGAAGAAGAAGAAGAAGAAGAAGAAGAAGAAGAAGAAGAAAGGAGGAGGTAGAACATAAGATCAAGTTGTTCATGGCTAGACAATAAACCTAGAAATTTCTACTGATATTTGGTTCTTAGTTAATGGTTGCTCAATGTGAAGTTTGAAGGTGACAAACAAATGCAAGTTGAAGGTAAAAGAAACTATAAAATAAAAAATGGTTATAATATAGCTAAATTTCTCCATAATTTTTACTTTGCTCTTATTTTGACATAAAATTTATAATAGTATTGGACAACTTATATCTTTTTTTTTTACATTAACAACTTATATCTTTTAGGTAATCTATTTAGTTTGACGAGGGACTATGTATAATTAAAGATAAGAATTCAGATCAATTAGTGATTAATATTTGTATGAAATAAAAATAAGCTCTTTACTCTTTAAGTGTCTAGCATAAAACACCATGCTCTTACTGTTAAAGAAAATTACAAGTCTGAATTATAAAATCTTATATATAGGCATTTGAATGTTTAAGGAATAAAGTTGTCAATTACAAAAGAAATAATGTTTGAGTTAACTAAAATTAAATCTTTAAATTTATGTGAGGATTGTGTTTATAAGAAATAAATTAAAAGACATTTCCCGTATGAAATTTTTAAAAAAAGCATCTAAATGTCTTAATCTTATGCATAATTAAAAAACATTTCCCGTATGAATTTTTTAAAAACGCATTTAAATGTCTTAATCTTATGCATATTGATTTATGTGGTCCTATAAATATGGAGTCGTTTGGTATAATCAATATTTTTATTGTTCATTAATGATTATAGTTGGATAAGTTGGATTATTCCAATAAATTAAGTGAGAAATATTTGAGAACTTTAATAAGTTCGAAGCATTCTTAAACACATATAAGAAGAGAGTTTGTGTCATGTATCTCATTTATTTAATCATTTTTCATATGACACTTGGTATTCATAAGAAATTGATTATGTTATGCTAACTACAACAAACTAGACCCTCCCCTTTGAGAAATATTTGGATGTATTTTAAACCACTCATCATCTTCAAATCAGTATTCAAATTGATGCATCTAATTGGGAGATTAAGTTAAACTTAATGATTCTCTTTATGCTTATAAGATAGCTTTCAATAACCCCCTTAAATATGTCTCTTTATCGATTGATGTTTGACAAATCTTGCCACCTTCTAGGTGAGATTGAGCATAAGGCTTTATGGACGATAAAGAAAATCAACTATGACTTTAAGTTAGTTGGTGAGATGAAGCCTCTCTAATTAAATGGGTTAGATAAGTTTTTAAGAGATTCTTTTAAAATAAAAGGAGCATTCTAAGACTTTCCATAACATAATTATCGTGAGGAGAGAATTTGAAGTAGGAAGAAAGTTTTTACTTTTCAATTATGATTTTAAATTATTTCTAAATAAATTAAAGTCATTATAATGGAAATGCAAACCTATGGTGCCATCAAAGTTAAAGTTATAGATAGGAATCAATTCTTGTTCGATGGATAATGATTAAAGCACTATTTGAAAAGTGATAATATTTATGACATTCATACAATTTCTTTCAAGTACTAACCCCATTTGGTGATCTAGTCTAGCTAGCTGAAAGACTTCTAAAATTTACATATTAGGAGGCAACCCAATATTCTAACCCTAGTTTCTTTTATTTTCCTAGATTTATATTTTTATTAATTTTTAATTTATTTTTTATAGGTAATCGTGTGTTGGACTTTTGTAGATTCTACACACTAACTTGGTATTCATAAAAGGGAGAATTCTCTACCTTTTTTGTATTTTATGCATGTTCTTATGGTTTTATTTATTGGGCATTAAGGATAATGTCCAATTTAAGTATAGGGTCAATTTATATGAATTTTTGAAAATTTGAAATTATATTTTTAGTGTTTTAAGTTCAATGTTTTATTTTTGTTTTCTTTCCTTTTATGTTAGGCTATATGTTTAGGTTCTTATAGCGGCTTTAAGTTGATGAAATTAGTTTATACACGATCCAAGTTGAGATTGATTAAGGAAAATCAGATGCATGATATAATTAAGTAATTGCTGTGTAAATCTTCTCTATGAATAATATGAAAACAATTTTTTAATTGATTGTAATTTTATTTGATTTGAGTGATCTCATGAGAAATTAGGCCTTTACGAAAATAAATTTTCTTTCTTATGTGGATATCTTCATCGATTTTGAATTTCTGGAACTTGAATTCAATCTTTTTGAGAATGCATTTAAGATGTGTAGAAGTGTTAAGCTGATAAAGGAACTCAAAATTTGAGTCTAAACCAAATTATCTACCCTTTATAGATTAATTCATTAGTAAACTCCTTTAAGCCTTATATAAATTTTAAACTTTTTCTCGATAACTCTTCCCTAAAGAACCTTAAGCATAAAAGAAAAATAAGTATTTACTCCCTAATTCATGATTAGTAGTTATTTAACTTTTTTTAATATATTTCTAGGAATAGGATGTAATAAAATAAGTGTTGGAGAATTAAGTATGTGAAACAAGCAATGTAAAATAGAGAATCTCATGTTAATTTAAAAGGTTAAAACAGAGAAAAGTAGTATTGAAAATTAATTGGCACAGATACTAATGATTGGAAAGAATAAAGGAAAATAGGTGATTGCAAGAATATAAGGAGTTAGTGAAATGACAATCAATTTATTTGTTATTGCTTTACTAATGACGAATATTTTTATTTCTCGTATTCTCTTTCCTTTATAGCTTACTTAACTCTTTGGCCCTATTATAACCTTATTCAAATTCCTTTTGATTTTTGATTGTAAACATTTATTTAAGTAGTGAAGAATAGATGATTTTCAAGCTTATGGTAAGTTCATTTTTTATAAGAAGATGATGTGAGAACCTCACTAAAATTTTAAACACCTATATGATTTAGTGATATCTTGTAAAGATATGTTAAATTAAAGTATTTGAGCTTAATGAATGAGGTATAATACTATTTATATTATTTTTTATATTGCTATTCATTTTACAAATATTGTGTGTTTAAGTTTTGTAATTCAATTGAGACATAAATTTATATATCTTGTGTTATTAACTATGAAGTTGACTAATGTGTTTAGGTTAATATTTGAAGGTAGTATTTATCTAAACTCTTAAAAGACTATAACTCCTCCACTAAGGACACCTAAAGGTTTAAAGACTAATGACATATGCTAAATGTTAATGTATACCTACGAAAACAAAGTTATTTCTAAGGTTTGAGGACTAAAATGACAAAAAGGATAAACCATAAGAGGTCCAGGTTTAATTAACATTTATAATTTCTAACTCATTCTTTAAAATTTTCTAATTACTTTACATTAAGATTTTTTATATTTTTAACAAAAATTTTAAGTTGTGTCAAAATAATTTTAGGTAGACATATAATTGAAAATGATGAGTGTCTAATTAGAATATCATGTAAAATTTATATTAAAAACATTGTCAAAAATACTAATATAAAGTGATTAGCAAAAACGAAAGATTAAATTAAAAAGTTTAATAATCAAAAGATTAAAATAGATGACTGAGTTAAGTTCCACGACTGAAAATATGATTACTCATAATGCATATATAAAATGATGGATAATTTATGGAATGCTACAAGAAGTAATCATACAATATATTCTTTTTTTATTCTACTTGGGAATTCAAACATAACAAATAGAGTTTGTCGTGCATGGGCAAAGTTTAGTATAAGAAAAAAAATATGTATAAGACTTGATCTTAGTTTGTTTAGTACACTACTTCTTGCTATATAATGAGGCTAAAGTTATAAATGACCTCCAGGAGTCTCATAAAAGGTCTAAGTTAGTTCTTATCATTATCTCTAGTACCTTTTTTACATTATTATTTATAAAATAATATTATTTTCACCATAAAATCTTAATCCATTAGGTTTCTTAATGGTCTTCATTATTGGACTACTAACTTATCTAACCTAAAAGGGGAAAGCCTTTGGAAAATACACAATAGACCGTCTTTCTCTTTATTCTTATTTCAAATGTTAAAGCTCAGGGAATCCTTTGCTAAGAACAATAAATGTATGGTAGGAAATGGTGAAACCGCTTCTTAGTATCTTTATAACTAGAGTAGAGTTAGGCCTCTGTGTAACAGTTAACCTATGCAAACAAACATGAATAGTTTTCCTATAAATTCCAGTATGAAAGTTTGGATTAACTTTAATCAATATATGAACGTACTTGTAAATGAAGCTCACATCTTGCCAGAGTATGAACCTACTAATGATAAATAAAAGCATTTATATGTGTGGCTTGCACACCCCTCAAGTAAGAAATGAGATAAGAAAAGGAGTGCTAAGAACCAGGGGATTATGCCAAAGTTGATATAAAGTGGTATAGTCTAAGAACATGTCATTCAAAGTGTCTTTCTTCATATGGTTGGTTACCAAGACCAAACATGTTATTCTTGATTACATCAACTACTTGAATATCACTAATATTTATTATCTATGTAAAGAAAACTTAAAACACATCTACTTAAACAGTAAATATTACCAGGATATTTAGAAAGGTGTATTGGAGTTATACCATCTTAACAAGTTGGGCCTTAATATCTTTGAATTCAAGGAATTGTTGCAAGTAGAAGGAACTTAACCAAAGGTAATAAAGGACTGATTATAACAACACTTGAATCTTGTTTATGCAATTTATAGAAGTCAAGGAATGTTAAGTGCTTCATGGATGTGGAAAGTACTAAGGAAGAGTTATAAGTCGAGATCATTTTGTGGATTAAAGAATAAATTATACTCAACAAATAGGTTAGGGACTACTATGATAGACTTGCACACTTATAATAAGTTAGCTGGGACTAAAGGTCAGTTTAGTTATTGTTTCTTCTAGTTTGAGAATTTTGTTAGAAGTTTTCATTATTGTAACTTGCAACTAGCCTTGCTTTCCCTATTAGGGTTTCCAATATTATCTCTTTACCTTAAAAAAACTTATCTGACTTATCAAACCAAAACCTAGACCCACTTAATATTGATGTAGATTTTTTCAAACTTAAAATTTTGTTTAAATTTTATTTTCTTAATTTTAGTATAATTTTAATTAATAAAAGTTAAAAAATATTATATTCTATTAATATTATCTCCTTTCAATTTCCATAACCCATCTTCGACGAAAACTTCTTCCACTCTCCTTTAACCCACCACCATCTTAACCTCAAAATGCCACCACCATTATAACTATACCTCCTTGCCTCCAGAGGGAAGGTTCTTCCTTTTTTAGCCGGTTATGAGAGAGGAAGGATTTATAACACCATGTTTCATAGCCACGTGCTCTAATCCTCTAAGCTACGGGCTCCATCTAGTCTCTACTAGATATGTCCCCAAGAGTACCTTAAAAAGGAACCTTTCCTCTTCCCAACCATTCTATCATTTTCGATTAGACCAAATAAGATTCTCAGATAGAGATGAAAGAAAGTAGACAGGAAACATTAAAAAGAAATTTTAATTATAATGAGGAATAATAAATAAAAGCAAACTATAGGAATCCATATTTAAAGACTTCAACATTTCTAGTAGAATACAAATTAAAGAAAAAGAAAATGGCACAAAAAGATCTTAATCTCAAAAAAGAAGGGGAGATATGGCAAAATTGGTGAACACTACAGACTTAATTAGATTGAGCCTTAGTATGGAAACTAACTAAGTGATAACTTTCCAATTTAGGGAAACCATGTAATTAAAAAAATGAGTAATCCTAAGCCAAATCATGTTTTGCAAAAGCAATCAAAAGTTTATAAAGATAGAAAAAAATATAGGTTCAAATACTCAATGGAAGTTGTTTTAACAAAGGGAGTTAACTGTTTTGCATTAGTAAAGTAAAGTAAAGTAAAAGAATCCTTCCGCCAAAACTAAAAAAAACAGAGAAAATAAAGGCTAACTCTATATACATATATACTGAATTCCTATCTTAAATGACAATCGACAACATAAATCTCCTTTTTTGGATATTTATATGAAAAATGAAATAAAATCAAAAAATGTTTGAAAACTATTCTAAGTTGAAGAAAGGATCAAATATGAATTGATCAAATCATTCGTTGCACAGTCTAATAAATAACTGATTGATCAGACAACAATAAAGATGGAGTCCTATTGTACATGTCAATATTGACAATAAGGAAATTTATAATAAGAAGAAAACCCGTTGACTTTTGAAATCGTGAGGGGTTCAAATCCCTCTATCCCCCAAAACAAAAAGGCCTTTTCGACTCTCTAATTATTTATCATATTATGATTATATTCTCTCTTTTTGTTCATGGTTCAAGACTTGTTATCTTTCTCCAACACACGATTCTTTCACAAACATATCAAGTTTGATTTTTTTCCCCTTTTATAAGTCTTGTAATAGATATGATACATATACAATTAAACATCTTTAAGCAAAATAGTAAAGGAATCCTATTGGAAATTGTAATAAATTGACTATTGTAATAATTACCAATTCGCATCGAAGTGCCAAATCTTCCCGTCGAAGTGAGCTCTTGGGGGAGATCAACTTGTTATCCCCTAATTAACTTTTATCCATTGAGCGACAACCCTTCCACTCGGTACCATCAGGTCACTAAGGTCGACTTTTGTCTTTGCTCGATAGGTGGGTCTTGTGGTCAAGCTCCCTTCTATCTTTTCACTCAAGAGCCAATCTCCATCTAGCCCAGTGAAAACTTTGCATGTCTCTGTTACCTTGTTCCAAGACCTACGGGGCCCATATAAAATATCTATATTGTCTTTAAAACCTTTGTCACTTCTAATCAGTTCTTTGGTCTTATTCCTCTTCGACTCTAGGCAATTTTTTATCTTTGCTTTCTTAATCCCTTTAACGATATGCTTAACAAATTATTTCCTATTGAACTCTTTTTCAACAAAATTTAAGCTCTATAAAGTGCAATACTCTTACAACTGTAATGACACGGGATTAATGGCTAATAGTTCATAGATCTTAAAACAATTGTCTTCCAAATTTTGATTTTTTTTCTTAGTGAAACCATAAAACTAAGTTTTTTTTCACTTATGTGGACTTTGTTGATCTTTTAGATAGAGAATATGCTTCTTAAACATTAACATCTAGTGTAAAACTAGAAAAAAAAGGTTATCATATAAATAAAAGTTTACTCACCCTTAGAACTATTATTTGCAAGTTAAGGTGAGACATTTTTTCATGTTAGCCATTTAAAAGTCCAAAATAACTTCCATACTTGGTTAAAAATTTACGATGTTGAAACATATTTTATATATGATTTGGAGTAGTAAAAAGAGAAATGAGCATATACCTTATAGAGATTCTAAGTTAAGTCATATATTACAAAACATCTTGGGATGCAATGTCAAAACATCAGTCATTTGCACTATGAGCCCTGTACAGATTTATGTTTAGCAATCCAAAAACACCCTTGCTTTTGCTAGTTGTGTTAAAGAGGTTGCCACCAATTTACAAGTCAATTTGTTATATCTAATAAGGCCCTAATTAAACAATTGCAGAAAAAGTTGGCTAGGCTTGAAAGTCAATTGGCAAGCCTAATGTCAACTTATGTTGTAATTATGATGCTGACCACATCATTGCAAAGGTGAGTAAATCCCATTGTCTTGTCCCAAACATAACCAAAGGTAAATGTTTTTAGTGTATAATGCAATAATGATCTAACCATAAACTATGTATATTATTAAGAGCAATCCTAATTAAGAATTTTACACATTGAAATTGCTACAAAAGGATAAAGAGATTAAAGAGTTAACTTAGCAATGTGATATAGCTCTATCTCATCTTAAGGATTTGTTTAAAATAGTTAGAAAAGATTGATCTTTAAGAACATATGAATATGTGACATTAGATTCCTTATAAGGAATTATTCATTCTCATGGTCACACAAAAAGCAACACATCTAAAGATCTTAATGAGCATGCTTCCAATAATTAGATTTTGAAATCCTAAAAGATATTGAAGAAACTAGATGATAACACTCTAAAATTTTTAGTTTCCCCAACCCTTGACTATGTTAGGAGAACATTACTCACAAGAAAAATAAAGAATTTAAAGATATCTATAAGGAAGTCTAATGTATCAAACTAGAGGAAACTATTGTGAAAGGTACAATTGATATGTTATCTACTATAAGGGAAGAAGATAAAAGAGTTAAGGCAAATTGATTTTCAGGCGTATTTTGTAGTAAGAAATGTTTTTAAAACAGAATCGAACCGGCAGGTTTGACTAGAATAAATACAAATCGACCTGATTTGTGGTTCGGTTTATGTTTATAACCCTTAAGATAAAAAGGCAACCAATTTTTTTAAAACCGACCAATATAGTTTACGAATCTGTCAGATGTGGGGCTCAGCAGCAAGTTTTGCATACCGACCCATGTACCTTTTGATAGAATGCACTAGAGTTTTTTAACCTCTCATTAATGCATTATTGTTGTAATTTTCAATTTCAATTAATTTTTTTTCTTTTCAATTCTCTTACACAATTTAATTAATAAATTATATTTTTAAATTTTATATTCTTTATTTATCTCTTTATATTTTAATTAAAATTTTATTTAAATTATTATTGTAAAAAATGAATTACTATTTTATTTTAATCTCACTAATAAATTATATTTATCAAAATTAATTTTTTTATTTATCCCTTTATACTTTAATTGAATTTTTTAATTATTATTGTTAAAATAATTATTATTTTTATCATGAATTTGTTTAATAAATTGAATTTTTAATTGGTATGTATAAGTAATTTTGCTTAAGATAATTTAAGAATGTGTTAAAATATAATATTAAAATTATAAAGAAGTATGTTTAAAGGATATTAAAAACGTTAAAATAAAGTTAGAGTCTTTTCTATTGACTTTCTTTAAAAATATTTCAACTTTTGTAAGTCTTTAAATAAAGGACACAATAGAAATACAATTATTATTATTATTATTATTATTATTATTATTATTATTATTATTATTATTATTATTATAAATTTTATGTTAGATTCAATCTTAGTTTAAATTACTAGATTTATTATTAGTTTATCGCATATTGATGGACGTTATTAATGCATTTTTATTTCAATAAAGTATTCATTTTCTACTATATTTTTACTTCTTATTTATTATATACTAAATTTATAACGATTTAATAAAAGTTGAATCTTTAAACATTAAACTTGTTTTGACTTGTTTAGTGTCTGGTATGATTTTTAAAACATTTGTAGTAAGTAATCATCTTGCAATTTTAAGCACAAAGAAGTCAATAGGAACAAGCTATTAAACACATTATTAGAGAGATTATAGAAGTGAAGACCAAAAATGGCATACAACTGAGAAGGGATGGAACCAAAAAAATTGGTTGGAGGCAAGAAAGAGGCTTTACAGATAACGTAAATAGTTGCAGTTAGAGGAGTAGAGAAAAGTGATAACATTTTTATGTTTAGTAATGAAACTATTTCAAATTTTAAGAATTTTTTTTAATTTTAGAATTTTATGTTAGCATTTTGTAGGCCTACATCGCCCAACTAGCATATATCACAGTCGAATGAGTGAACAATCCAATAATAGATATTTAAAAAATATAACAATATTAGATTTTATAGTGCAAATAATATTAGTTTATAAACATTAGAATATTAAAATTAATTTAGACCTTTTATGAAATATTTAAAAATGATTTGCATCTTTAACTTATATTGTGATCACAATAAAAATTGTTGTTTGAGGCTATAATTGAAATAAAATAATGTTTTCGCAAGCGAAATTAGGGTTTAGTCCCGGCCCTGCTAATCCTTCGTTAGGGAAATGGCAACGCCTACTGGACCCTTCGGATAGGGAGTCACTCCGCCGCTAACTTCAGGGACCAGACTGGATGAATCTTCGAACGGAATCTGGGGAAGAAATAAATCGACCCCCATAATGGAAGACATGGATATTGAACACCTACCGAATCTCTGCGAAGTACAGACGATGAGTCTTTAGTATCAAGATGAAAATACGCAGTTGCCTTGTTTCTCCTTTAAACTAGGTTTTTGGGAGGAATTGGAAAAACCACTGAAAGATTAATTGATTGTTAAGGTTTTGGGTAAAACTGTAAGGTTCTATTTTTTATCTTCGAAAATCAATTAGTTATGGAAGCCTACTGGAAAGATTGAGATTGCTGACCGCCAGAATGATTTCTTTCTGATAAAATTTTCTAACGAGGACGATATAAGGGTTGCTCTTACTAAAGGCCCTTGGGTCATCCAAGATCATAACTTAACAGTGCGAGAATGGTCGCCAGGATTTCACCCTGCTACAGCTGGCATGGAAAAGACCCTCGTCTGGATTCGTATTCCTGAATTGCCAATGGAATTTTATAATGCCAATGTTCTTGCAACTCTTGCTCGATCTATCGACAAACCTATGAAACTTGATGGTAATACATTCCATGCTAATAGGGGAAAGTTTGCCTGGATTTATGTGGAAATTGATTTGACTAAACCTCTTGTGGCTTTGAATGAAGTAGAGGGGGCTAAGTATAAAGTGATCTACGAGGCTCTGCATACTATATGTTTCCGGTGTGGCGTTTATGGACATATTAGTGTCACTTGTGAGATACCGAAAGAGGGGACTCTAGAGAGCGCTGGAGCTAGACACGATAATTTATCATAGGATGTTGATGTTGTTCCACGTCAGGAATTGAGCCCGATTTATGGCAAATGGATGGTTGTTGCCAGGAAGAGAACTCCAAAAGTTGTGACCTGTCCACCAAGTACTGGTTTCAGAAGTAATAGATTCCATTGTCTCTCGACAATTGAGGCAGACACCTCCCTTGATGGTGTCAGTGATTTAGTCCCTGAGAAACACCCTGGGAGGGAACATATGTTGGAGATGTGTACACCTAATAGAGGCCGATTTCATCGTGCTACAAGGAATCAGAACGCGGAACTGGCCCAAGGCCAAGAAAGAGCTGCTCCTTTGGGGTCCTTTTCTCCTTTGAGGTATGGGGCTTCTACATCGGTGGCTCATCTCTCGAATGTCCAGGCCTCTCCCTCACAGGATACTCCTCTTCCCCTAGGACAGAACGTGAGTGGATCTCACTTTGTCTTCCATTCCAACCGACCACCTAATTTAAAATAAGGAGAGGGTGACACGGACGACCATTGCGCTAGCGTTACAGGTGTCTCTCTAATGGTCCTGGATAGCGAATTGGTGGATGGAGGAATTCCAATTGAAATAAATGTGAGGGGCCATTCCCATATGGACTTGACGGAATGATGTTCTTGTTCTATCTACTACATTAATGATTAATTTAAATATCTTAATGTGGAATATTAGAGACACCGGTAATAAAGTGGCCTGATGTCATCTTAGGGAATTTGTTCAGTCTAATAAAGTTGATATGTGGTGTTAGTTGAGACCAAAGTAACTTTTGATAAACACAAATTTCGTTGGCAACAAATGGGTTTTGATGGCTTTTCATTTAGTGACCCGATTGGTCGTGCCAAAAGCATTTGGATTTTGTGAAAAACGAGCGCTTGTAAATTCTCTAAACTGCATTCCACTTCTCAAATGATTACCGACTCTGTTGAAATGTCTAGTGGCCAGTCCTAGATTCTTATTGCTATATATGCTAACACCACTGCTATGCTTTAAGAGCATTTATGGAATGACCTCCATGATACTTTTGCAAATCGTTGTCAGCCTTGGCTTGTCATTGGTGATATGAATGATGTCCTTTCTAGTGTGGAAAAACAAGGTGGTCGTTTTTGTCAAAGTAGAGCAGACAAATTTAATAATCATCTCCAGCCGTGTAATCTTATTGATTTAGGATATGTTGGACAAAAATATACTTGGGTTCGCAATTCCTATCCTAGAATTGCAGAGCATCTTGATCGCGCCATTGCTTCTGTGGAGTGGAGGGTATAGTTTCCCAAAACGGTGGTTTGGCATCTTCCCCGTGTATACTCTGACCATTCTCCTCTACTAGTAAAGTTGGGTGGTGTGTCGAGTTATGGGGGTGTACGACCTTTCAAGCTTGAGACTGCGTGGATAACGGATTATAGGTTTTCTGACGTGGTTAAAAATAATTGGGATATTATGAAACACCCATCTGAATCTTTACGACTTATGGAGGAGGCCTATAGGGCATTTAATTGGTATGTCTTTGGGAATATCTTTCGTCGAAAGAGAAGACTTAAAGGTCGGATTGATGGGATTCAACGAAGTTTGCAAAGTTATGATTCACACAATCTTAGAATTTTGGAAAAGGAGCTCATTTCAGAATATAATCATACCTTTGCTCAGGAGGAAATCCTATGGTTCCAAAAAAGTAGGGAACATAAACTTATTTTTAGGGATCGAAATACCAGATTTTTTCATGCATCCACAGTGGTGCATCGGAAGTGTAATAAAATTGAGAAATTAAAAGTACGTGCAACTGCAGAGTAGTATTACGACCCTGTTAAGGTTAAACATGAGGTTTTGACTTATTTTCAAGACTTGTTTACGAGTTCAGCAGGTAGTGGGGACAACGGTGTTAGCTTGAATCATTTAAAACTTCAATAAGCTACTGTTAATAGCTTGAGTGGGCCGGTAACTAAAGATAAAATTTGGAGTGCTATGTCTTCCATGGGTAATCATAAAGCTCCAGGTCTTGATGGTTTTCAACCACTTTTTTTCAAAACTTTTGGCATGTGGTGGGTGATTCGATGACTAATATGGTTCAACAAGCTTTCAAGACTGGCAACATCAATGATCGGCTAACTGAGACATTAATTGCTTTAATACTGAGGGAACCTTCTCCTGTCTCTATTACACAATTTCGACCGATCAGCTTATGTAATGTTAGCTATAAATTGATAACGAAAATCATTATGAATAGATTACGTCCTTTTCTTAACGATATTGTGCATCCTTTTCAAAGTAGCTTCATCTCGGGTCGAAGTACAGTTGATAATATTCTGATGGCCAGGGAATTGATTTATACGATGAAGCGATCAAAGAGTTGAAAGGGCTTAATGATGGTTAAAATAGGTCTTGAAAATGCTTATGACCGCATTAACTGGGATTTCCTTAAAGGTGCGCTATCTGATTTCGGTTTTCCAACGGTCATTATCTCTCTTATCATGAACCGTGTCTGGAAATCTTCACTCGCTGTCTTGTGGAATGGTGAACGTCTTCCTATATTTCGTCCTCAGAGAGGTATCCGTCAAGGTGATCCTCTCTCGCCTTATCTATTTGTTTTGTGTATGGAGAAACTTGGTGCTATGATCAATTCTTCGGTAGCAAGTCGGGAATGAGCCCCTATGTCTTGCTCTCGTGGTGGTCCACAATTATCTCATTTGTTCTTTACCGATGACGTCATTTTATATGCTTAAGCTACTGTTAATCAAGCTCAGGTTCTCAACTTGGTCCTTGAGAAATTCAGTGCAACTTCAGACCTAAAAATTAATGTGAACAAATCAAAGTTCACTATTTTGAATGGGGTTTCCAGATCTCAACGTGAAACACGTGGGGAGATTCTTGGAATTAATTTGACTAAAAACATTGGTAGATATCTAGGTTTTGACCTGGGAGAAGGCAGGAGGTCTGTTGACAATTTTAGTCATTTGGTTAGCCGTATGAGTCAAAAGTTGTCCAGTTGGAAAGCTAGCCTTCTTAATATGGCTGGTAGAGTTACTCCTGCTAAAGCCACGTTAAATGCAATGCCTAGCTATTTAATGCAAGTCACTTGGTTCCCTAACAGAGCGTGTAATGCAGTTGATTGGATTGTGCGTGATTTTATTTAGTGCTACTTTGACAATAAGAGAGGTGTGCATTTACTCTCTTGGAACACAGTTACTAAATCGAAGGCTGCCGGTGGTCTGGGAATTTGTCAATATCGACCTATGAACATTGCTTTTTTGGGTAAGTTCGTGTAGAGAGCTCATGAAAACCAAAGGAAACTATAGGTCAAACTGATTTGTGGAAAATACGCCAACAATTTGACTGTGTTGGACTGGACTAACAAGCCTAACTGTTCTCTAATTTGGCGTGACCTACTGAAGGCGAGGGTTGAGATTATTGAGGGTTTTCGGTACAAAATAAGAGACGGTCGCTTAGTTTCTCTTTGGCACGATCCTTGGTTAAAGAACAGACGGTTGATTGATCGTGTTCCATCAGTTGACGATAATGATTGGGACCTGATGGTTAGTGACATACTGGACAACACCGGCATCTAGAAACTCCATAAACTTAGTACAACTATTCCGGGTGAAATCAGAGATAAGTTTCCGTCCATCCGTCCTCCGGTGGAATCTTGGGCTTCATACGAGATCATTTGGGGAAACTCTACTACTGGTCGCTATTCCGTCAAGAGTGGGATTCAATGGTTAACGGGGGTGGAATCTACGGGCGATGATAATTGGAGTTGGATTTGGGAGATTCGAGGGCCGGAGAAAGTGAGGATTCTTAGCTGGCGCATTTGGTATGGCAGAGTTCACACTCAAGAGCTTCGAGTAAGGGGAGGAATTGAAGTTTCGGACTTATGCGAGCGATGTGGGTCTGGTGTCGAGACAATCTCTCACCTTTTTCGAGATTGTGCGAAGGTCAATGACCTTTGACAACGGTATGTTGGCCTATTGTCCGATCCGTTCGTAAGTAATGCTCCCTTTTCTTCTTAGTTTAACATTCACTGTCAAGATGTTTCAGTGTTGATGAATGATTGGCGGCTTGGTATTAGTTTTCTTGCGGTTATCTGGTTTATTTGGTGTCTTCGTAATAGAGAAGTTATTGCAAATGTTGAGATTAGTTGGGTTGAACGAGAGCACTTTGTTTATAATATAATTCATGAGTGGAATTCCTATCTGGGGTTGGACAAGGTTAGTATTCTGAAAAGCACTCATCTGGTAGCCTGGAAACCTCTGAGAAATGTTGCTATTGCTTTGAATGTGGATGGCAGTGTTCTGGGCAAACCAGGAGATTCGGGTAATGGTGGCGTTCTTAGAGATTGCCATGGTCATTGGTTGGGCGGCTTTTCTGAAATTGTTGGTCAAGATTCGAATATGGGTGCAGAGTTATTAGCTATTCGTATTGGTCTACTTGTTGCTTGGAATCACACCTATAGAGATATTTGTTTATTTTCGGATTCTTTAGAAGCTCTCCGGTGCTTGGAAAGTCCAGACACAGACTAGACTTTTCATCCCCATGGTAATTTAATTGGCAATATCAAAGTTATTCTCAGTTGGGACTGCTTTGTCAGATATGAGCATATTCTTCGAGAAGGAAATAGTGTAGCTGATATTCTTTCTAAACAGGGAAGCCATGGACGAAAACCTTTTCAATTTTGGTTTACTCCTCCGGCATTTGTGAATGTTGTGGTTCTTGGTGATGCTGTTGGCGTCACGTTTGTCAGGGACTAGTTCTCTTTTCTCTTTCCTTTGCACAAAAAAAATAATTGAAATAAAAATGTCGGATGCCGATTTTGTTAAAAGAATATATCTTTATTTAAAAAGTGGCACGAGAAGATAAGTTCTTTGGTTTTTACACAGAAAACCTTTATTTTGGTGGTCGTTAAATATAGTATGTGAATAAAAAATATAAATGATTTTCTGTATAGGTGACGAGGGAATGGAGTTAGTTAAAGTTCAATTAGACTGCTTAAAATAGTATTATTTTAAAATTTTAAATTAATAAGTTATTATTTTAAAAAATTAATATGACATTATTTTGTAATGTAATCACAGGCCATTAATTTTCAAAATGATAACATTTTTAGGTATAAAATTAAAATGATGTCAACTCAGCTTTGCTTAATTCAAAGTTAATAAGTTGGGTAAATTTAAATTTGGTTCAAATAATTTAAATAATCCATACTCTCGTTTCAAAATAATATTATTTCAAAAATTTTAAATTTAAATTAACCCAACTCAATTTATTAACTTTGAATTAAGCAAAACTAAGTTTGACATTATTTGGATCCAACTGTTATTTAGAGATGACAATAGAGCTTGAATTCAAGCTCTTTTTGGGACCACCCTGTTTGAAATACACAAGTCAAATTATGGGCTCTATTTTTTAAAATTTTTGGGCTGCTTGAATCGTGACAAATAATGGCAATACAAAGTCATTTTGTCACCAGTGACATTATTTTAACATTTTAATTTTAAAAATAATTTGGGCTGGATCGAGTTGGGCTAGGCTGTTACATTCAGTGTTTTGAAAATCAGATCAAACTGGCCGGTTGGATCGGAGAACCAGTGACTCGGAGTATGAAATGGTCCAGTTTAGCCCTTATTTTTTTAAATTATTGGCCCATTCATTTTACAGTCGGACTGATAAAAACCTCTTAACCAGTGTAAGAAAGGATCGGCCGGTCTATTTAAAATACCTTTATTTTAGAAAATCAAAAGCTAAAAACCAAAACTCAAAAGGAATTAAGAACATAAACAAGACGTATGCCACTCTTTCTCAAGTCTTAAGTCTCATCTCAGCCACCGCCACTATTTATTCTTCATCGGTCACTATCCTTAGCAGTTCAGGTCTCTCGTTATCTCTCTCTCTCTCTCTCTTTTAATAAGTTTGTGTTCCATTTTTCCTATGCTTCTCCTGGGAATTTGCATGTTCATTTCTTTTGGGATTCAGTGGCTTTTCATTTTTATTTTCATTCTCCTCTAGGTAGAAGTTAGCATCTCTTTGGGTATGTTTCTGGATATCAAATTTTGCACCTATTTCCATATTCAAGCTTTGAATTTGATTAATAATTCTTAAAAATATCTTTCATTTCTCTTTTGACTTAACTTTTCAGTCTTC
>JANVCL010000212.1:19836705-19848304 GCA_026546855.1 Erythroxylum incrassatum | reverse complement strand
CCCTCTCTTTACTTTCCTTACTTTTATTAATTAATTAACTATACAAGAGAAATTTAATTAATTTCCTTTCCATTACTCTCAATTCCTTTCCATTCCCCTGAAATATACACAGTGTAAATTAAGTTTACAATTAGATAAATAATTAAATAGTATATTTAAAAATTATCTTATATATAAAATAAAAATTTATATATTTATTAGCAATCGATTCGATTACAGTTGAACCATTGACTCTTAAATCGGTTGCTTTTCCGATTCAATCATCGGTCTGATTTTTAAAACGTTAGATTATTCCTATATTTTCAATATCAGTAAGTGCAACAGAATAAATTGGTATGACTTGACCGCGAAGTGGACAGAAGATAAAAAGGGGTAAGAAAAAATAGACCAAAGACGGAAGGACTCGAGCAATGGCCAAAGGCCGAAGGCCGGTCCTAAGCATGTAAGCGTGGGATTAACAATCAAAACGTTCGAACCCGTTAGAGTAACCGTCGTGCAAGTTTTTGACAATGTCCACCCTAAGACGTGGGAATAACATAAGTCAGTATCAAAGGCCCGAAATGCTGGCATAGTCGCTCGGCTCTCTTTTAGCCCAAACCCGTCGAAAGTTCCGCCCGAACAAGATTACCCCGCGAATTTTCATGGTATAGACGGAAAAGAATTCGAATGACTGAAGTGAAGAAACTGAAGCGAAAGCCAAATTCTGAGGACGAAGACACGAACAAGATGTGTTTTGAGATAACGCAAAAACACAGGAGTGGAGGGTGATGCTTTTGGTGTTGTAATATTACTTCGTCAGAGAAAATACATTTTTGCAGGTTTGGACCTCTCATTCGATTGGATCTCGTACTTTTCACGTAGCGTTCGCTGGTGCTCTTGCTGAGTATTAAGGTTACCTTGTCTTCCTTCTTCTGCTTGGACCCTTTTAACGTATGGAAGTTTCGTTCAAAACTTCGAAGTTACGTTTATAGAAGTTGATAACTCGGGTTGAATTCCGTCTATAGTTGTTTCTACTGAGAAAGAAAAAAAATACCGAACCTTTTCTTTATAGACATAAACTAGTATATTTGTGTTCTTTTGGTATCTGCTTTTATTTCTTGTCATGCTGGGTTGTAGTGAATTGGAAATCCAATAATGATGGAGAGAGCAGAATCAGGGAAGAAGTTGTATACACGTATGCGACTCTGGGAATTTCCAGATCAGTATGTGATTGAACCCACTGACGGGTCCTCAGGTTCCCCTTTGGCGATCACCCGGGCTGATGGCTCCATGAATGTGATAGGTATGCTATTTGTTTTCACATAATTTCCTAGTTTGTTTCTGCGGGATTCTATTTGTTCTTTAAGGTAATGAGGTGATGTTTTTGGATCTCCAGATGGAGTTCCAGAATGCAACGCTCTTCGAGTTCCTAAAATTCAGACCATTTTTGGGGTTGTTGGAATGCTAAAGCTTGTGGCAGGTAATACGATAATTGCAAAAGTCATCTTAAACTAAGAAGCGAAATTTTCTTAACTTTCATTTGCTTCAATGTCTTTGTTGGCTCAATTCTTTACTTTTCCACGGCTCATAGATATCAATTCATTAGTTATATCTGATGATCAGATGTTTACTCCTAGTAAGTTGATGTGTGTTTTGTTCTTTTTCAACTCCGTAATTGCAAGTTTTCAATTTTATAACATAACAATGGTTCTCGCTATGCCATTAGGATCATACTTAATAGTTATAACAGAACGGGAATGTGTTGGATCATATCTGGGACATCCAATCTTCAAAGTTACATCACTGAAAACTTTTCCTTGTGATCACTCATTAAGAAGTTCCTCTGCAGAGCAGGTGAGTCTACTCTTGTCTATCGTCCTTTCTGTTCATGTGACTGCATAATCTTCTCACTTCTGCCTTACCTTTTGCAGAAAAAGGTTGAGAATGAATTTGCTGCACTGCTTAATGTTGCTGAGCGCACTTCTGGTCTGTATTTCTCATATGATACCAACTTAACACTAAGGTGAGTGTTTGCTTAATTTCACTGGCATCTTTTTATTTTTAGGGAATGATGTGCAAACCACTCATGTTAAATTGTTGTCGAAACCTTAGATCTGGCAGTTGATGTGAACTTGAATTTCCTTACTATCCTTTAATGATTAAAAACATGGAATGCGTGCTAAAAGCTTCAGATCTTGCAATGCCATAAGAGCTGTAAGCTTCAAAGTTTCATGTTTCAGATGGAAAATACAGAAGTAAATTCATTTGAAGTCTGAAAATGGAGTATTATTCAACTCTCAGTTGTATCACAAGATGGTTACTGAAGATACAGTGTTAAGTATTAGGGAGTTAGCAGTGTTTGTAATAAGAAGCTAAATTAAGAAACATAGGTTGTCCCATCAGATGGTACAACTAAATGATGAAGCATTTGATCAGCAGGGTTCTATGCATGCTTATAAGTTTCCTGGTTAAATTAAAAGGATGATCTCTTATATAACAGTGCACAGAGATTGCATGATTTGGGTGATGAATCGAAATTGCTTCCTCTTTGGAGACAGGTGAGTCACAAGACTTGAAATCATTAAATTAATGGGAGATCTTTCTCTTAAAATTTCTTTTCTATTGAACATTGCTGGATTCTTTAGTGGCAGCCGTAGCCTCTATAAGTACAAGCCTTTGATTTTGTAGTTTGCTTCCCTGTCCACATTTCCTGTTATGTTTGATTTCCATACAACACAATTATGGTTATAGGGTATATTTGTTACAGGCAGAGCCAAGATTTCTCTGGAACAATTTTATGTTGGAAATTCTCATAGAAAACAAGGTTGTGTTCTGTTAGTTCCAATCTTATTTACATTCACAATTCTTACTCTATTTTTTAAGTTTTAAGTTAATAAACTTCTGATACATTCATTGATCTGTTTCCTGCAGCTGGACCCATTCCTTCTTCCGGTTGTTCAAGGAAGTATCCTTTTGAAAAATTTCACCATTTGACATAAAAACTATTCCTAACAATAATTAATGTTCTTTTCCTAACAATACTTAATGTTCTGTTTAGTTACATTCTCCTCCTTAATAGCTGACTAGGCTTTCAGAACTTTCAAGCAGCCATTGGAAAGGAAATTGTTGACGTGACTCTAATTGCTAGGAGATGTACTCGGAGAAATGGTATCTTTTCCCTGTTATAAGTTCTAGTCTGTTCCTAATCTGTTAGTCCACTTTTCTCATTGTAATAACATAAGAAACTCTCTACTATTGTTGTTGGAGCATTTAAGCACATTATTCTGCTTAGTTACAAGCTAAAATGCCAAATTATATCCAGCCTTGGAGATATAAGAAAATCATTAGCCTTATTTTGTAGTTTGATTTAGCTTATGAAAATCTTTCTTAAGGTACTCGCATGTGGAGAAGAGGAGCTGATTCTGACGGTTATGTTGCTAATTTTGTGGAAAGTGAGCAGATTGTACAGATGAATGGGTTTACAGCATCATTTGTTCAGGTAAATATTCGATATAGTTTGTGTAGTTACTACATAACTTTGAGGCCCCTCTTTTGTTTAAAATGTTAGTGGAAATTGTACATGGTTCTAAATTCCAAAACGAAATAATAGTATGAACCTTCTTATCATGTACTTTCTCAAAATTTTAAGAAGTATAATACTGAGTCAAGTATAAGAGAGTGCTGCAATGCTCGTATTGATGTATAGTAAGTAATTAGGACCGGCTTTCTGTTGATATATCTTTACGGCTTATGAGTTTCTTTGAATTTTTGTCAAATTTAGTCTCAGCTCATTTTCTTTGCTTTATCGCTTTTCCAAAGGTTCGGGGATCTATGCCATTTCTTTGGGAGCAGATTGTTGATTTGACATATAAGCCCAAATTTGAGATCATTAGACCAGAGGAAGCTGTAAGTGTTGCTTGTTCATTGGACGTTTTGTTTTACACCTATGGCACCTATTGATTCCGAGTGTATCACTTGTTGACCAGCCTCGAGTAGCGGAGCGGCATATTCTTGATTTAAGAAAAAAGTATGGGAGTGTATTTGCAGTTGATCTCGTCAATAAGGTGCACACTGTCAATAAATTTGGATGATTAAGATGTTTGATTTATTGGTTTTCCTTTTTTGCCTTATATATTATAAGAGACGTTTTCGTTATTATGTTTTTAAACTATGCTTCTCGGTACATGAAAATGTCAAGGAGTGAAAGCACATTTTTGTTTCTGAGCACTCTAGGACAATTTCTTATTTCTTATGCCCCTTCACTTCTTATCAGCATGGAGGTGAGGGACGTTTAAATGACAAATTTGCGGAGTCAATGCAAGCTATGAATAGTGATGATGTAAGGTAGAACTCCCTTTCATCTATCATCCTTTTTTCGTGCTGCTAATATATTACTTTTTAATGGGAAATATCCTCTTAATGTTGTAGATATCTGCACTTTGACTATCACGAAATCTGTGGGCATGTCCACTTTGAACGGCTTTCTATCCTTTATGACAAAATTGCTGATTTTCTTGAGACAAATGGGTATGTTTATACATGTTCCTCCAATATTTCAGGAACTATGATGGTTTGACAACAGCTATTTAATGCAAATGCATATCTGGTTTCTACCATCCTTTTGTCATTGGCAGGTTCCTTCTGTTGAATGAGAAAAGTGAAATATTGAAAGAGCAAACTGGGGTTGTAAGAACCAACTGCATTGATTGTTTAGACCGCACAAATGTTACCCAGGTAGTTGACTGCTATCATATATGTATATAATCCCAGCTTACTGCATTTTTCTTTGCTTTCTTTGTATTCATTTGCTTCACATAACAATCACAAGTTATGTTTGCAGAGCATGATAGGGAGAAAATTGCTGGAACTCCAACTGAGAAGGATTGGTGTTTTCGGTGCTGAAGAAACTATTAGCTCACATCCAAATTTTGATGAAAGCTTCAAAATATGTGAGTATGTCAGCATTTCTATTTCTTCTAAGAGTAATTCAACAGAGGTCGGTACTTTTCCTTCAATACTATATTGCTTCGTTTAATGTATTTGTTAATGGTCTGTTTGACCTTTAGTGTGGGCTAATCATGGAGATGACATAAGTATTCAATATTCTGGCACTCCTGCTCTGAAAGGGGATTTTGTAAGGTATGTTTTCATGCATTTATTTTCAATTTCTACATGCTCTGGCTTTAGTATTAAACCAATGCACTAAACTCTAATAGTGATTTCATTTGTGAATTTTCTCTGGAGAAATTTTGGGGTAGAACCTTATTCTCTGTTGTAGTGCACTTTTCCAACTTAGTCATATTTTGAGAAGTTGTTGAACTTTTTGGAGTCAATAAATCATCCAGACCTTAATCACTGAGTAAAGTTTTCCATTGAATCGTCACTTCATTTGGTATTAAAATGATTATTATTGGGATGTCCCAAATTGAAATTACGCTTCATATCTTATATGACATCAAGTTCATGCTTCCAGAAAAATGACTTCATGAGGTGAAGTTTGTTGAGAGTTAATATATGATCATAACTAGGCCTCACACAACTTAACCTTTTGAGTTGAATGGTCTCTCAGAAACTGGACGACTCATCTCAACACTCATGATCAGGTTTGTCCATATGGGTCATAGAGTAACCAGGGAGCTTGGTTGGTGACTCTTCCCACCTAACATCCTGGTTGTCACGGAGGAAATCAGCTATGTTGGTTTAAAGGCTATTTTGGTCTCCTAGAAGCAAGGAAGGAAATGGGAAAAGCTCATAGATATCATAGACATAGTTTAAAAGTTCCTAGTATAGAGAAGGAATTTACATAATCCTAGGTGCTTGTGTCAATTTGCTTGATGTATCAATATTTGCTATTTTCTTTCCTTGCTTTAGTCATCCTTTTTTCGATGCTGTCAACCCTTGTTTTCTTTTAATGCTTTTGATTACAATCTTTTTCCATATATATCCAGGTTGCTAAATATGTGATGGTCATTCTTATATGAACTGTATGAAAACACGTTTCTTGCATTTCAAGCTTATTGCCTACTGTTGAATTGCAGATACGGCCAGCGGACCATGCAGGGGATCCTTAAAGATGGTGTAAATGCCCTTGTCCGCTATTACTTGAATAACTTCTCTGATGGAACGAAGCAGGTTAATATTTTCATTCTTGATTCAAATTTGAGTTTGGAAAGTCAGTATAATTCATAGCCGTTTTATGATTGTTAGTAAAATTAATCTCTTTTTTGGTCTGTTATCTTAGGGATAACTTTTACATTGTAGAACTTAATCAGTTATCTTAAAGATAGAGATCCTTAAGATACTATACACTGCCAAGCTTTCTATGGGTATTCAATGACTTTCATGTTTCTGAAACAATATTTTATACATCATAAGGTTAGATTTCTTTGTTATTATGTAACATATATGTGGATCCTGATTTAAACTTCTCATTTTTCGCCTTTCTTTTTTTTTTTTGGCACTTGTGAAGGATGCAATTGATCTCTTGCAAGGACATTACATTGTTTCTGTAAGTCGAGATATAAGCCCTCCATCTCAAACAGGCGGCCTTGAGAGTGTAGCTGTGAGTACCAATCAAACAAAATTTTCCTTCCAAGTGTATTTTGCAATAAGTATACCAACTTCGCTGAGATTCTCTGCTTTGTTGTGGAGTTATTCCACATGACAACAATATTCATTAAGCCCATGATGACGAGTAACCTTTCCTTGTTCTATTCCTTCAACATTATGACAAAAGCAATAAACTGCATTTTGATCACCACGGTACTGGAATTTCCATTCTTGATTTTTGTGAACTTGAGGTTGATCACTGACGTGTGTGAATTATCTGGAAATTGTAATTTGATTGCATGTGCCTCTACATTAACTACCTCAGACTAACGCCAAATTGTTTCTAACAGTCTTTTCCTCTGGCTTTATCGGTGGTCTTGATTGGATTCCTTTTTGCCATGATGTCACTTAGACAAGGTGAGTTTGATTGAAAATGTCGGCAAATCACTGATTGGTTCATAAAGCATTCAAGACTTTGCAAAATTGTTGCCTACCACTGACCATCTGTGTCAGCATTATCTGACCTTTTCTTCTCCCCATCTCTCCTATGCAGTTCGTTATGACCTTCGGCACTTGTTCTTCTCAGTTTTGTGGGCAGGCCTTAGTGTTGCCAGTGCGGCATTTGTTAGAGCCAATGGGAGAATTTTCTGTAATCGGCCTCGTCTGCATAAACCTCGACGTTGATTCGAATTTCACTCTGCTCAAGGAAGTACAAAAATGATGTGAAGCTCTCAGCTTGCTGCATATTGTACTGCTTCACACGAGTTTTATTTTCTTCTAGTGCATATAGTTCAATTATTTGAATGCTGTCTGTGCAAAAAGGATCAGCAATTGATTGCAATTTGGGCATTTGTCAACTTCAAATGCCCAGTTCTTTATTCTTCCCTGTGCATTGGGTTTTCCTTGTGCTCTGTTCCAACTGGAAACTTTTGGATGACATTTTAAAGGAATATCTATACAAATTACGCCTTTTGTATTAAGAGCCTACCAAGTGCAAAAGTTTGTAGCATATCACTATGTAATTGTTTATTGTAAGTTTGTGTTGTAACTCGTAACTGCGGGTGATCATCGGTGCAAATTTGGACTTTTGAAATAGCTGATCAAGCAAGTACTAAATTTTTAGTGGTGCACATTACAAGATATGAGTAGGTAGTCAGCGGATTAATTGTGAAGACTGCGGACTCCACATTTATTGCAATGGAACTAAAATAAATCCATAATCTACACATCGTGATTTTGGATTATCTTCAAGGAGTAGAAGCTTGACCAGCATATGCATATGGTGGCCAATACAGGTGGAATTCAATCTTGTAAATGACTGTAAGACCTTTGGTATCCACTGGAGACGATGTGATGTAGCCCTGCACGAACAGAAAATCACCGGTACCACCTACCACAGGATGATCGGCAGGCTTGATGTTATTTGTGCCACCAGCTATGGAGATTGAACCCTTGTGATGCTTCAATTTTAGAGTGATCTTAGCAACAGAAATGCTCCTTAGACCATCAAGACTAGATGTTGTGGTAGTTCCTTCTGCAACGCCAACACGTCTCGAGGATCGGTTGGCTGTAACCGTCAAAAGATCTTCAAAAACATAAAAAGTGCCAAAAGGGGTTGTAGCTTCACTGATGCCTGCTCCTGCCACACCCTTCACTATTATGTAACCGGTTTTGTTAATGGTTTCATGTTGGTAGAGTGAAAAGTGCAGCGATTTTAGTCCTTGGTGGTGGTGGTGGTGGTGGTGGTGAGAGGTGGAAGTTGAATCCAATACAAGAGCCAATAAAAGGGCAGAGCAAAGAAAACAGTAGACAGGCTTGATCATGGTTGCCGTTTGTAAGCTTGAAGACGAACTTTAAGGGTGTTTCTATTGATTAATCGAGCCTTAGAAGGACTCTTTTTAATGACAGCGGAGAGTACAAAATTTCTTTCGCCCTGTGGAGAAGTCGAATAAGTCAATAAGTCAACAAAAACAAGATTAGGTTCCTAGGGAATGTAACTATCGAAACCTGATTGAATATTAGTAGGTAAGACTTGCGTTTCAATTCATATGAATTCTGTCACACTTATGCGGGGGCATGATCATTTGTCCCATTTTTTATATACTAATTTTGTCCCATTTGATCTTTAACCATTTATTTTGATAATTCTGTCACACTTATACAGGGACATATTCATTTGTTTCATTTTTCATGTACCAACCTGTTGAGTCGAACAGAGTTGGTGCATAAAAAAGAGAGAGAGATAGAAGGTATGAGGTGCACTTGTACATGTGGCCTGACTTGGAAGTGCCATTCCAGAACTTTGACCAGTAAACCTCGTCTGTTGAATAGCATGCCGCCAGACTTTTCTTCTCAAAATGCGCAGAAAGCAGACAAGTTTGACCCACACTCTACCATCTAGAACATTGGATCTCACACTTTCATCAGCCTTGAAGTTGCACACTAGTCTAGCAAATGCTCTCTTAAAAAGCAAAATTCTTCGTACTCATTTCACAATTTTGCCATTTGCACCTATTCTAACTGGAGCCAGTATAATCAGTAAACTTAATTCACCATAAACAAACTCTATGAGAATCAAATTTATTGGTCATTCTGATACAAATGAATAGCCTAAATATTAACGCACCACTCCAGTATATATATATATATATATATATATAACAATTCCAATTCTCCAAACTAACAGTAGACTGTCTCGAAGTCGTTAAAACTGCTTCTTTTTCTTCTCCAAGTACGAATGGTGGCGTTGAAAGTTCAACACTGCCCACACCAAGTGCCACAGACCAATTTCAGGCCATAATTCTATAGGAGAGTACAATGGGCATGTACTAGTCTGCCAAAGCAAAAAGTTGCTAAGACGAGTCTCTCCTGAACTTCGAACAAGGATGTCAGGATCAGGAGCTACCGCCATGTACAAATGCTTCTCAATGTCTACCAGCTTTATGCTAAAGCACTCCCCCTGCATCTTGTCTCCAGCTTCGACCGGGAACACATTAGTTTCTATTCTACTTGGCCTCAATTCTTGAGCTTCATCCCGTTTATCTGCACAGGATCCTGGGAAAGTATGCTCAACCACACCATTCCTAGTCTCTTTGACTCCTTTGGTCACACCATTTGCAGCTTCTGCATCACCGTTGCAAGAAACACCAGCTTTCAACACTCGAGACTCATTGGCATCATGTTTGCAAGATTCTTGAACAAAATGCTTAACGGCATTATCACTCTTCTTAGAATCTCTGACTCCAAACCCCATTTTATGAGAATTACATGGCTGAGTTACCTCAATTATTTCTTTACAGGATTCTTGAACAGCATGTAAAATCTCATCAAGTGAAGTATAGGCTACGCATACTAAAAGCGAATATTTGGTGTTTTTAGCAGTAGCCCTCATAGCCTTTTCTGCTGCAACTCTAACAGGTTCACTCAACAGTTTCAAATTGCCTATAAAATAGACTCTGACACCATATTGGTTCACAATACTTTCTTCTTTAAGTAATTCCTCAATCTTTTCCAGCATCAGATTCATTAGGTTCTCAACCTCATCTGGCCGCCTTTTAAAATTTTCAATGCTAAAGGCATAAATAGTCACATATTTCACCCCTAATTCATAGCAGTACTTCAGCATGTTCGTGAGGGCCAAAAATCCAGCCCTATGACCTGCCCCTTCTTCCAGGTTTTTCTTCTTTGCAAATCTCCGGTTTCCATCCATTATGAAGGCAAAATGAGTGGGTATAGGACCCATAAATAGAATGCGAAACATACACCTTCTTAAAAAATCACCCAAATTGCTAAATAATTCACTCAAGCTCCAGGCAGTGTGTGTTTTCATTTTGTTCGACATAAATATTGCAAGTATAAACCCACCTGCTCACGAGGAAGAAGCAAGTTAGTTCACATCAGTTAAGTCTATTCCTCGAAAGATAGTAGAAAACAATAGCAAAGTGATACCGAGACAGAAGCTGGAAATGAACATCCCCAAAGTAACATAGTTCCAAATAGAGAAAGAAATCACTTAAATACTCAACAAGACAGACCTCAAACCCATATTTGGATTCACGCAATTGAAAAATCTCTATCAGCTCTGAACCACGAGGGATCATAACTACATAGTTCGCGTTTTATCTCAAACTCAATAATAGAAGGTGCCCGTAGATCTAACAGTGAACTATTAATTTAAATCCTTTAAGGTAAATTGATCACCAACTCGTTTAAGTAGCTTACTGTAAACAAGGATGATTGAGCAGAAAGCTTATGCTTTGCACATCAATCAAGATCACGAAATCATATGATGATAATCATCAAAGCATGTCCAAAAACGAAACAGAACATTCGGATGATGCAGAAACCAACACCTAATAATGAACTCTAAACCAACACTGTTATCTAACACATACTCCCAAAAACATTCGACGGCAGTTAAAACGAACACGTTTTCATGTGAAAGCGTTTAGTCCTGGCAAAAGCAAACAAAAACCCAAGTCTGAAGTGGAAACTTTCAAGCGTAGAGAATCAAAAACAAAAACAATACAAGAAAGACAGAAACTTGAACCAATTCAAGCTGGTTCCGTTGAAAAAGGAAGAAGTAGAAAAGTTCCGATTGAAGAAACAAGACATAAAGGACTGAAAGACTTACCTTATCGCCTTAAGCTCTATCAATGCAAATCGTAACCCAAGTTAAACCCTAAAAGCAAGAAGAATGTAGAAAACAACTGAGCTGTAGAATAGAATAGTAGGAAGTCATATATAGAAAAGAGTGAGTCTGAGAGAAAGGCGGACACTTGTAAACATTACAGAACTAAGAATTTTTTGAATACAAATACGTATTATATATATATAGTGTGTGTGTGTGTGTGTATAACTGTATATTCATTATTCAGATGAGATAAGAGAGAAACGGAGAACTTAAATAAGTTTAATGTTGTCGTTTTTGCGGTGGCTGTGGAGGCGGGAAAGTATCAGTGGACTTCCATGACCTCACGAGTGGTCCAGTTAAAGCCCAACACCTTACCTAAGCAAACCTACCCTTTGTTTTTGAATGTATTTGACTTTAGGATGAATTAAAATTTTAATT
>JANVCL010000212.1:19824160-19835103 GCA_026546855.1 Erythroxylum incrassatum | reverse complement strand
TTATATAAACCGTCGGAAAAGCAGTCGAAGATACCTTCGCCGCACCGACCGATCAAATTACCGTAGCTAACATTCTCTGACGGAATTGAACTTGCAATTCCGTCGTTGTATAAATACCGACTACTAATTTCCGTCGTAAATTTCGTCGTTTTCTTGCCACGGAATATTTCGGTCGGTAGCTTTACCTTCGGCAGATCACCGACCGAAATGTCCAAGCACCAAATTCTGTCGGAAAAGTATTTCACCGACGGAAATAGGCATTTTACCGACGGTAATTTCCGTCGGTGAACTGATTTTTTCTTGTAGTGTATCAAAAAGAATAGAAGCAGTTTTACCCTTTACAAGTTCTTCCATGGCAGCCCGATCTTAGTAGTTGCTTGATACCCTCAATGAAAGAGGGTTTTTCTTGCCAAAGGAATTGAATCATTATTATCAATATAATATTTCTACTAAATTATCATTAATCCTAGCATATCAAAAGAACCCAACCATAAAAAAATATGCTAAATCAATAAGATGTTTAGAGATTTTAACTATGAAAATGAAAGTACTTAAAGTAACATAACCTATTTTTAATAATATTGAAAATTTTGATTTAGAATACAATTTATTTATGACTTTATCATAATTAAATGTTAAAAACATAAAGATCCTATCTTTAAAAATATTTTTATTATTTTAATTCGTTTATAAAATATGTTAAAATTCTGTCAAGCTATTAATATGTTATTAATATATACTGTTATATATTGACTATTAGAAATGAGGTTTGTATAATATACCAAATCAACTACATTAACAGATTTTTGTTAAAGTATATTAATAATATTATCCTATTTTTTAAGTTCTTAATATTATAAGGTAATTTAATAACAGCAGTATGTTTTTTAGGAGTGATCCCATAAGACAAGTTTTCATCCTTTACCCAAAATCAAACATATAGATGGTAGTGTCTTTGTTTAGCTAGTTTGGTAATATTTATTTTTGAATATACTCTGGAGTACTGGGCTTCTCTGAGTCCAGATTCTCTGTCCAGTTTTACTCTGTCTTATTCTGTCTCATAAAATCTCAGTCATTTATTTTGCAGGCCCACGCGAGTTCCATGTGGAACCCACATAAATAAATGGATGAGATTTATTAGACACAATAAGACACCATAATATTAAACAGGGGATCTGGACTCGGCTTCACTGGCATCTGTCGTCTATCAATTAGTCCCATCATTGTAAGTCTTTCAATATTTAATTTTGATGCAACTTTCATCGAGTAAGCCTTTATGTAGTGAAAGATATCTAATGGAAAGAGGAAAAAATTATGTGGAGTATGAGATTGGTTAAAAAAGGAAAGAACAATATGGTTGTTATTGGCCATAATGCTTATGGTAAAAGTAGCAACGTTATGAAATATGACAATATCTAAGAGAACTGCTTGATGATTGAAAGTAGTATGGAAAGGCTAGTGAAAAGCATTAAAAGCAAGACTAGATGATGAAGAAAATGATACTTTATATGCCTTTCTTGGGCCAGAAGAACATGGTTTTGTCATGCCCGTGACTTTGATTGCTTAGAACACTTTCTAGTCAACTGACTGAAAAAAGGAATGTAACTGAGCGGCCTATTTACAAAAGGTTGGGATAAAAAAAAGAGAGAAATGAACACCAAAACTATAAGCTGGTGAACTTGAAGTCCACTGATAACATTTCATTCCTCTATCTAACAGACAATGACCAAGTGATGTGACAGATTAACCCAGTTGTTGCAGATCATTGAAGAAACGTCAGAGAAAAAGACTACACTTCTGTATTTGCTTCCCCTATTCACAACGACATTTCATTGTGCTCAATTCACAAGCACCATTAGTATTGCACTCAAAAGAAAAGACAAAAAATAGAAATCATTCATCAGAAACTCAGGAAAACAAAAAGAGCTAATGGGTTTTAAACAATGGCTTTTTAGTTCATAATTTTTGAAATTAAATATGATGGGTAGGCTGTTGGCCTTGGCGAGATGTAGAAGAATGTGCAGAACTGGAAGAACTTCTACTTCCTTTCATTGCCTCTACCTGTTCCAGTACTTCAACCACTTCTTTCATGTGTGGGCGGTCTTTAGGATCAGGTTCCAAGCATCTCAAAGTTAACTGTGCTGTCAGATGCATTGCTTTTGATGAATACTGGCCATCTATTCTTGCATCCATAATGTTCTTCAACTTTCTCTTTTGCTGGAGAGTCGGTTTCAGCCATTCAACCAAATTTTGCTGCCCTTGTGGCCGTTTTGTATCAAGTGCCCTTAAACCTGTCATCATTTCAAGCAACACCACTCCAAAGCCGTATACATCACTCTTCACGTACAAGTGACCTGTTGTTGTTCAAATTTTGGTAAGAATTTGATGATATCAGCAGTCTAAAATGTCGACATCAAGTTTTCAGTGTTTGAGCAGCATTTAATATTTACAGTTTTCATGCCTCTCACAGTATCTTATTCCTGAACCAAGTATAGTCAGCTTACCAGTTTCTGACTGCTTAACCTTAATTGCCAGGCAGGATAACTTCTAAATTACAATGCTAAAGTTTTCCAAGTATACAGAATTACCTGTAGCTATGTATTCTGGCGCTGCGTAACCATAGGTACCCATCACCCTGGTGGTTACATGCGAGTCTCCACCTGAAGGTCCCAATTTTGCTAACCCGAAATCTGATATCTTTGCGTTGTAGTTCTGAATCAAAAACAGAAAGAGAAACAGAAAGGGAAAAGAAAATGCAATGTTAGAAAATTATCACTAAATCAAGATAAATGGTTTCTTCTTGTACAAAGGATATTCATAATGACACATTTTTGGTAGACTAAAAGTTCGCATTCCTGTTTCATAAAATGTTTCTTCTCATAGCACTTAAGTGCATCAAAATTTAGCTTCATTCGTATCATAAATTACTCTATTCAGTACAGTTATAATTGTCTTTCGCCTTGCGAAAAATGGCGCATTGCAAGTAGGGAATGATAACAGATCCAGGAAAGGTTTGAGGTGGTACTAACCAAGTCAAGCAGTATATTTGAGGCCTTGAAATCTCTATAAATGACCTGCTTGTCTGAAGTATGAAGAAAAGCCAGACCTCGAGCAGCTCCAATGGCTATTTTGAGACGTAGTTTCCAAGATAAGGGTTCAATAACAGGTCCTGAAACACAAACACAGCTCAGAAATGGACCGGCAGTGGTTTCAAATTTTCCAGAAATATTTCTTACTTCTGAAAAGATGATTTTCCAGGCTTCCTTTCTGCATGAATTCATACACAAGGAGTAGCTCTTTGTCCTCTAGACAAAATCCTAGCAGCTTAACGAGGTTTGGGTGTGACAGCCTTCCTAGAAAGTCCACTTCCGACTGTAACATCAACAGATAATTAGCATCTGAAAGACCCAACCAAGAATGGCTACATTACTTGTTCACCATTGAAAAGACAGATAAAAACGAAGAAATAAAAGCTGGAGCGTAAAGGAAAATGGACTTCACGCTGTCGACTTCCAGTCAACAGCACGATAAAAAGTCGTATGAATGGGACCCCCCCGCCCTACTTTAGAAAATAATTAAAGGAAATAAACACTTTTCCCTGGTCATTCTCTTCTACCTGAATTCTGAAAGCAGCATTGCGAAAATGGGAATCCAAAATCATGAAGTTAGTAATTCAGAATCTTGTTTTACCTTCCACTCGTTAAATCCTTGCATACTTTCAGAATTTAATTTCTTGATAGCAACCACCATCATAGTCCCAGATTTGGAAGGGTTAAAAGTTCTCTCATCTATCGATCCTTTATAGACCTTGCCAAAACCTCCCTGACCCAACAAAGTGTCTGACTTAAAATTCTTGGTTGCACTCTTCAAATCTGCAAAAGTGAACTCCTTTAAGTTTGGGAACTCCAGTATTTGCCCATGACGAAGATGCTCCTCAATTCCCTCGCTCACAGCCTCAGAGAACTGACTTTTGTATCCACTGCTGCTGGTGGCCGAATTAGGAAACGTACTGTTGCCTGAATTTTGGTTGGATGTCCCTTTTGAACCCAAAACCATGCAAGGAGCATCAGATCAACCAACAAAAACTGGCAAAAAACAGAGGGAAATAAAAAAGAAACAAACTTGCAAGACCCGGAAAGAGTAAAAGCAACCAAATAAATACCTGGAGTGCTAGAGGGATTGGTGTTGCTAATAGGGCTAGCATCAGAAGGAGATGTTAGACAATTGCCCATGTTGACCTTGCTTTGGATGCTATACGGGGATAGTCTAGAAGAAACCTTAAGCAAAGCAGTGTCTTTTGTATCAGTTAGGCTGGCAGAAGGCTTCAAGGCAAAAGCTGAGAAAGAGCCAAGAAATGAGGGAACAAGATGGAGAGCGAAGGAAAATAGTTTTAAAAAAAGTTAGGCTTTGAAAGCTTTTGAATGATGAAGGCTACTCTTTTATGTTTTATTTTATGGTTGCTTTTCCAAGGCAACTTTCCACGTTTTGTCGTGTGCTGTTTTGTCCATAGATTTTTCGGGGGTGTTTCCAAACTTTTGCGTTTAATTTGGTATAAACATTTAAGTATACACGAATCAAAAGAATTGATATAGATGATCTGATCCACACACGTTACAGATACTGCCCTGCCGATCTATCTATTTTCTGTTAAACAGCCTGTAATGACTGAAAGTGTATACTGTTGTTGTCAACTGCCGTGTCAGTGGCCAATCATCCACATTTTAGAGTCAAATCGGTATTATTAACCCTCACCACTCACCAGGCCTTATTCTTCACTGCTTGTATCCATGACCAATCATCCACATTTTAGAGTCAAATCGGTGTTATTAACCCTTACCAGGCCTTATTCTTCACTGCTTGTATCCATGAACAATCATTTAATTGGAATGTTCAAGTCGCATAACAAACAAGCATCATCTTTTAAAAGTTCTTTTTTTCTTTCTAATATATATAAAAACTTCCTCTTTATTAGAATTTGAACCAAATGAAACGCTTTTAATAAATCTCCTTAAAACATTAAGGTTATAATCCGACCCCAATTGTCTAGTGAGATTAAGAAATTATGAAAACAAAAACGAAGGAACCGATGTATTTTAGGTAAATTTTTGGATTGACACAAGAGCTCTTAAATCACACCAATTTGATACTCTGTACTAGATAAATTCTGTACAATAGATTCGATAAAGAAAGTATAAATAGGCGAATTTGAATACAGAATATTTTGGCCCCATATTTTTCTACTCCACTGGCTCAATCATCATGTGACCTTTGTAAACGAACGTATTTGCCTGATTGTTGAACTAAAATTTCTCCATTTACATCTAGTCAAAGTGTACTAACTTCCAAGTCTTACCTATAAGATGATTGTCAAACAAGGAAGTTGATGCCTGGCACGCTGATTCCACTAATGAGACAATTGACTCCTAGAGGCAGAGGCAGAGGCCATATGGTGAGTACCAACAGTAACAAAAGATGTCATGGAAAATGATACTGTCATCATCGCCGTTTTAGGCACAATAAATACGAGAGGAACGTGTCATTCGGTTTCCATGACTTTGGCACTCGAATCCATTCCTCTGTGGTCTTAGATTCTTCTCCTATCTAAATCACATACCTCTCGTCTCGTAAAGATTACGAAACCAGCGAAGTATAATCCAAGAATCTTGGGGTTCAGACGATTGTATTTTTGTCACGTCGTTTAACGCTTAAATGTACATAAAAGGACATCTTCTTAGGACAAAAAACAGAGTTGAATTAGGCTAACAGAATCAGAGGATGTCACGCCACAATCTTGTGTGGCATCTTTATAGACTTAGACTCCGTAGCTCCATCAGAACAAAATCGTGGCCAATTTAGCTCTACGCAGTGTTACTTTCTGGCAGGACATAGTGGTTTACTTTGAAGCCATGCAGAGTCTTGGATAACCTTTTTATGCCTTTTTGCTTAGAATTGTCATAGATACGCACATACATAACGGTATCTGGTCAAAAAATTATGTAAATTGCTTAATTTTGAAGACAGCTGTAGTTTTAAAAATATAATATAAGATGTGCGTTTAAAAAAATAAATAAATAACATAATAAAAAGATTATGTAAAACTTAAAAATGAGTAATTTAATATGTAGAAAGACAAATCAAAATTCTTAAATATTCTTTTTTATTGAAAGATTAGCAAAGAATATCATTGAAACAACTCATTAAGAAAACATTACAAAGATGTTAGAACAAAAAGGCAACTAGGATATTTTCCACCAAATTGAGAAATCTATACTGATCACTCAATAAGTACAGAGGCATGCTCTTACTATATTCTTCCAAGTGCAACAGGTGACTATTATACATACAGGTGATTATTATATTGATTGGGTTGTCGAAACTCTAAAATAATACCGATTCTTCAAACTTTTGTAGTAGTAGTATAACCAAGTCGAATACCTAGAGAATTGAACACTAGTTTCTTAATTTCAAGCAATAAAATTAAATGGGAGATTTTTTATTAAATAACTGATTAAATACAAATAAGATGAAAACAAATTAATTCAATTCAATTTAAATATGAGAAATTCAAGATTACCAATTTTTGATTCAAGGGAAAGATCTCTTCTAATTGTAACATTGATCATTGGTTTAATGATAATATTTTCACGATTCAAGTAGTTAGTCTGAAACATATTAAGATAGCTGTAATAAGTCTCAAAATTTTCTAAATTAATTAGTTTAAACCTAGCATCCAAACCAAAACTTGTCATCTATTGACTGGGTGTGATAACATTCCATATTAAATAAATGACAACAATAAGCTCCGTAAAAAGACTAAACCCTAAATTAAACAATCAAGATAGCTGCAACTATTCGATTTAATTTTCTTGTTTATCATAAGTTAAATATGAAAATTCATAAATAACCTATTTATTACTTATACCAATCCTTCATGATAATTACGGATCACTGAATTCTTGGATAACAATAGAATAATCAATATTAAATTAAATTGTTAAATTAATCGAATATCAATCATTCATAAAATATGAGAACTCAAAACAAGAAATACTTGAATTAAAACATGATTAAAAGTTTGAAACATAAAACCTCACAAGGTTACAACTAGAATTTCGAATCCTCTTAAATTAGAACGATTGAGTTTAGCCACACATAACTTTCGCTTTAATAACAAAGATAGAAGAAAGACTAAGAATTGTTAAAAATGTAAGAAAAGATAACCTCTTTCTATTGTGAGAAACGTCCCTTTTATAGGGTTTTCTGATCTAATCTTAATCTAACTCTAACTTATAAAGATGTCTATCTAAAACGAATTCAAAATCAAACTCCTACGTGATAGGGATAAGAAGAAGTTTCACAATTAAACTCCAACTCTTCAAGTGATCAGCCTTATCCATTGCATCAATCTCTTCATCTTATCCAAAATTTGTCATTATCATCAAAAGAGTCCCAATTTGATGCAATCTCTACTCTAAATCTCCTAAAACAAAACAAACATTAATTTTAACATTTAAGCACAAAAATAAATTCAAAACAAAGGAAATAATATCAAATAATTAGTCAAGATAAGATCTTATCATATACATATACCAGACATCGTTTCTTAGACTATAATTGCATACTAGTATCAACTGCTTCTCACTAAACATGTGGATCATTGAAGTCTAATCCCTCATGTTGCTTTCTTAAAAAAAAGAAATGGAGTCACTAAATCAGAGTATCTTTTAATCCAAAACCACATCCAATCTTTATGAGGAAGCAACCATCTCTACATCTTCTTGCTTCTGTGTTCAATATAAGTTGTTCTTGTTAGCTCAAATTTTATTCTTAACGATTTTGATAATAACTATATAATTTTTCAAAATTCAAAATGGATTTATTACTAACATGTTTATTCTTAAAAGGAAATAAAATCATAAAAAATACAATTCTTTTCTTTCAGGAACTTTCTTTATGAACTTACCATATTAAGAACGGTTTGTCTAAAAGAATCCTACTAATGATAAAGGTTATATATTACATCGCATGATTACTGGAAGATTTTCAGTAAAGATGATGTTGAAATTATTCAGATTTAAATCCATCTAATTGACTAAGAATGCAAGTGAAGCAATAACTAGTTGAAAGAAATGTCCACTTAAGGAAGAGCCGTTGCTTTTGTGAACATAGGTTAGACTTTTGAAATATAGCTATAACATCAATTCTTTTGAAAGTGATATCATTGTAAAATCTCGTGTGCTTTAGAAAGTAAAAATATTTTTGAGAGAGATCAGTGTAGCTCATATCGAGCAAAATTCATTTTTTTGTTGAGAGCTTATAGGGGCTAGCTAAATATTACTAGTTTGGAAGGTTGGAGAACCTTGAAAAATATTAGCTTGTGAGCTTAGAAAGGCTCGTCAAATTACTACTTGTTTTTATAGTGAAATATTCAAGTTGGATACTTGGGGACTGTAAGTAGGCTTAGGCTATAAGTCGAACAAGTATAAATCGTCTGCATCATTATTCCCTTCTCTCCTAACTTTTATATTTTCGCATTATATTGTGTGTGTATTTATTTCAACAAGATGCTCCTTCACTTTTAACAGGCTCTTTCTGTTTTCAACCTCAAAGAGGTTTCTTTCAATTTTAACAAGAGTCTTCTGTTTCAAATTACTTTTAACAGGACTTTTTGTTTAACAAGCTCCTTTCGTTTAAACAAGATCCTATGGCACAACCGACTCTTACTATTTTAATTATAAACAGACTCCTATCAATACTTCTTGAACTAAAAGAAACTTGCAATTTTTTTAAGTTATACACAATTCACCCCCCTCTTATGTGTGTTTGCTTTATCATTTGGTATCAGAACGAGGTTTCACATTTTTGTGTTTAACGACATGTGATAGATCATGGCAAACAATTTGAGAAGTTTTGAAAGACAATCTGTCTCAAAGACTCCTTACTTCAATAGAAACAACTACTCTTATTAGAAAGAGAGAATGACAATATATCTCTAATCTGTAGATATCGAAGTATGGGAAGTGATTAAAGTTGAAGCTACAATTCCCACTTTCGATAACGTAGAAATATGGACTGATGCTGATAGGAGAAATACATAACTAAACAATAAGGCAAAACATCACCTCATATATGTGTTGTCTTCAGAAGAATACGAAAAGATATCATATGGTTTTACAATAAAAGAAATATGGGACGAACTTCAAGTTACCTTTAAAGGGACGAATGAGGTAAAGAAACATAGAATAAGCCTTTTGGTACATTAATATGAAACTATTGGTATGAAACAGGGAGAGACCATAGACGAATTCTTCGGACGCTTCAACAACATGATCATCACCTTAAAGAATATGGGAAAAATATATCCTAATGATAACCTCGTAATAAAGATTCTAATGTTACTACTAAAGGAATGGAGACCTAAGGTGACAGTTCTAGAAACGACATAGGATCTAGACACTATCTCACTTGAATGACTACGAGGAAATATGATGATCCATGAAACCAAGTTTAGGCAAAATGAAAGATCATTTTACAGAAAAGGAATGGCACTAAAAACAACTGACGAATCAAACGGTGATGAAAGCAACAAGTTCCAGATAAAGGGAGGTGATGAGTTCAATTTCATGGTTAGAAAATACGCACACTTCTACAAAAAAAAGTTAACAAAGAAAAGAGAAGGAAACAAGAAGGGTGGAAATAATAGGCCCTATCAAATGGCAGCAACAACAGTAGCAATACATAAATTATATGCTACCATTGCAAGAAACTTGGGCACACTAGACCTAATATCCTCTCCTTCAAAAGGATAAAACAGAGAATGGCAAACTTGGAAAGCAAGCTATGACTGTAGCTTGGTTTGACGAGGATTTTGAAAGCTTTGAAGAAGATGAACTTGAGGAAGTTAACAACGTCTACTTCAAGGCTGAATCAGGAGATGATGACTCTAATATTAAAGTTCATGAATTGAAAAATACATATCATGAATTGTATAATTAGTACAAAAGGTTGACAGTGAAATATTTTAAAGAAGTTGAGAAATCTAAGAGTAATGATGCATCTCTGAAGAGTAAGATTAAATCATTGGAATCTATGAATGAGAATCTGGGGACTTAGAATATGTCTCTCGAAGTTAAGGATAAGCAAAAGGTCTCTGAAAATGAAGTACTAGAAGAAAGAATAGACAAGTTAGAAAATACGTTACTAAAAAATGATTATGAAAAAGTGAGACAGTTGGAAGAAAAAATCGCCACCTTAGAACTTGAGAAAGAGAAATGTACTAGAAAGATCTTATCTCTAGAAAAAGATCTGGCAAACTTTGTTGATGGGAAGAACAACCTTGATGCATTACTTGATAGCGGTAAATGCATTTTTGATAAGGTCAGAATAGGATACAATGAAAACAATAATATCAGGTCATACAAGAATTTCTTTGTCAAATCCAGCAGTAGCTATAGTCAGAATAGCAGGACCCTGATACATAGTAGAAATTATATCAATTCTCACTCATATGTTCTATGCTTCTACTATGGTAGACATGGTTACATTAGTCATTCTTGTAACTTTCGTAAAATGGAGAAATAACCTCAAATGTATATTTGGAGACCGAAAGGTCAAGTTACTAACCTAACAGGACCCAGAAAAATTTGGGTACCTAAAATGGGATAATATTTTTTTACAGATCTGCTTCAAAATAAGAACAAGAGTGTTGGGCCCCGAACCTTTTGTGGAAGCTAGAACTGTTAAGTAGAAAATTATTGGCAATTATTCGTGTGTAAAGAAAGGAAGAATTATTGAATTTGAAATGAAATGACAAAGATAGTTTAGATACAAGATGGATTATATGTGAAATGTTGGAAGTTAAAAGCAGGAAAATGTATATGTTTATTGAATATGCTTCGATGTTTTGGCCATAACTTGATCTCTAGTTATCCGAATGAGATGAT
>JANVCL010000212.1:19796864-19812555 GCA_026546855.1 Erythroxylum incrassatum | reverse complement strand
AATCTAACACCAAAAATTAAAATTCTAATTTAACTAAATTCCTTCAATTAATAATTATTGCACTAAAATCCAAATTAGTCTAACCAATAGGAAATCTAATAAAACCCTAATTTCATACTAATCAAAAGACAAATTTCATTTGCCAATAAGTTAAACAACCTATCTAATAAGGAAAAGGGATCGGGGTTTAACACTAAGTCTCCTTTAAATCTTCTCAATAAAAGGGAGACACTTTTTATATTGAAGCCTTTTGGTGGATATTAGTAAATCAAGGTATATGAAAAGGGATGCATAACTTGAAATGTAGAGATGCTTGAAAGCCACTAAGCCAGATGATGTGCCCTAGTAGAAATGATCATATGAGTTTTGTTTTTGTTAATAGCCATACATAAAAGTTGTTTAAAAGTAAGAAGAGATGATAAAAGGATACTCACAGATCTATCATGAGGTTTATAAAAAATATAAATCATCAACAAATATGTAAGGCTAAACAAACCTAACTTTTTGAATATGTTGTGATACTTAAAACATGGATTTAACCGTATGTTATGCATCACCAGTCTAAAATGTTTTTCAATGTACAAAAGGAATAAGTATAATGAGTTATGGTCACCTTTCCGCAAGCCCCTATCTCCCTTAAACAAATGAGATGCTTCCCCCCATTGATTAAAATAGAGAAAGATGCAGTTGAGAAGCATAACTTACACAATGAACTCACAGCTAATTGAATCATACTGTTTATGGAAGTTAACTTTAATAACACAATTTCTAAAGAAGTACATTTTAATATAACTTTTGAACAAATCTTGGGCTAGTAGCACATTGTCTCCCGTCAATCTTTCTTTGATAAACACACCTTAAGAAACACTAATTATGGGCTTCAATACACTTTTTAGTTTATTTTCTAATAGCTTAGAGATAATCTTATACAAAAGAAATTTAATATTAAATTGGTCCATACTTGTTAAGAGAGCTTGGATTGGAAACCTTAGGAAAAATACATATAAACATTTCATTAATCTCCATTAACATCTTAACTTTCTCAAGGATTTTAAGGATTGCATTAGTCACTATATTATTGATCAGGGACCATGTTTTCTTGAAAAAGCATCCATTTAGACCATCAGGACCTGGGGCCTCTTTGGGGTTCAATTAAACACAACTTTTTGTATGTCCTATACATTAAAGGAAGAGGTTAACCCTTTAAATGCTTATTTAGAAAATTGATCATTGATGAAGTCACTAAGGATTTTCATAGAGGAAGCACTTGAGGTAGGAGTTCTCAATGAATTCTTGAAGAATAAAAAGGCACATTCTTAAGTTCTGTATGAGAAGCAACTAAACCACCTTTTTGATTAGTTAAGATAAATCTATTAGAATTTCTCCTTGCTTTTATTGAATTATGGAAAAAAAACCATGGTTTTTTTCAAGATCTTCTTTAAGCTAACATACATTTGTTTAAGCAATGAGTTATGGTTTAAAGCAACTTTAGTGTAAAATCATAATGCTATATTTTCCTCTTTCAACCAAATAGGATCACCATGATGTTTATAGACCTCCTCTTAGACCTTAAACAATTTATCCTTAGCAGTTGATGCATTCAAGAAAGTGTTTATGCTTCTCCTTACATTTAACAACATAAACTCCTCTTTAATCAGGACTAGCTTTTAAACGCATACCAGGCCTTATGGTGTAATAAAACTCTTAGAATAGCCTCATTAAACCCATTTTCTTCTATAAGATAGCTATGAAATTTGAAGGGAAAGTTTCTCTTAAATTTACATATTCTGGATGATAATAAGAACATGGTCAAAACATATAGGATTCAAAAATATAACTTTGCCCTTAAAGAAGCTAAAGACCCACTCTTCATTTACAAGTGCTATATCTAGCTTCCTTCTTAAGTGTCATTTTATTGTTTGTGTATTGCTCTAAATGAACAAACAAACCTTATACTTCAAGTTAGTTACTTCCTTATTTTTAATGCACTCTATAAAGTCACTTGAGAAAATCCTCGAAAAAGCATTCCCCTCTACTTTTGACATGTAGAGAATGATATTAAAGTCCCCTAAGATCATCCGAGGGTCTTGATAAATGTATTATATGCATTGAAGATTATTCCATAATCACTTCCTCTAAAAATAAAAATTAGATCTATACATATAGGAGATGACAATTCTTATGCTCTCTTCAAGGAAAGACACAAAAAGATGCATGAGCTGATCAATAGTTTGAAGAACATCAACCTTAACTATTTAAAAATCAAAATATATCATTATATGATCATAATTAAGATGTTGATGGTTTGATAAAACGGACCAATAATTGCCCAAAATTTTCAATTTTAAAAAGTTATCCCATTTACTCTTAGACTTCAAATGCCTATCATAGTAGGCTTATACTCCATAAAGATATTTTTTGTGTGGAAAATGTCGCCCCTCACTTTCTGTAACACTATGGACATATTGCAAATTTTTTTAGCTTAGATCTTTTGGATCTGTTCCTTCTACCCAACTTCTTTCTACTATCAATCTTAAATTCCTTAGTGCTTATCTCTTTAGTTTTCAACATACTAAGGGATGTATGAGGCACTTATTAGGGATTCTAGTTGGTTGATTTCATCTACTAGATCCTTATCCTATGAAAAGCTTTTTATGTTTTCATTAGGTGCTTTAAGAATCATATTTGTGGTATCTAGAACATTTGTTCCCTTCTCCTTGATTTATACTTGAAAATGGTTGTAAATGTTTAACATAGAAACATTTGCTTTTAGTGGGGTCCCTTTTGGCTTATTTAGACTTGCTACTAAAGTATGTTGAAAGATATTTATATAGGCAGTCATGTTTGTTTGAAAGTTAAGGCCTATAAGTTTATAATAGTCCCGTTTGATAATTTCTCCCGGTTGCTCTCTATTCTTTAGTTTGAAGTTTATAATATAACTTGTTGATAGACTCGATCCTTTTATTGACCAGTACTTAAGTGACACATTATGGATGCTAATCTATATGGGAACATTCTCATGCTTAACATTTTCCTAGTTACTACCAAGCCTCTAAGGCTATACAAATATAGGCAAATTTTAGAGATGCTAGAGACCTAATTCTAAAATTACCTTATCTCTAAAATTAGGTGAGAACTTGAAAAAAAATGAGGTTGTACTCAAAGTGAAAAACTTCACACAAACTTCTCTCTTTCTATTATTTTAAAGCCTAGGTATTAATTAAAGGAAAAGGGGGATGTTCACTCGGGAAGAAACCTACCAATGTTGATGTCTAGCTCTAAACACCCTTTTGCAGGACTTTAATTTTAGGGACAACAATGATGCGACCATCTGAATCAAAAGGGGGAAATATTGTAGGAATGCATTAGTGCACTCACCTACCACCTTTCTCTAGTTAAGATGAGGGTTAATTATAGGGGATGGTGAAGGTGTAGTGCTTTGGGAGACTAAGGTGGCTATTTATTATGTGATGGGAGTAGTAACATTATTTATAAAACAAGAACTATCGAATGTTGAAAGAAGAGAGGGGTTAGAGGAAGGCAAGATAGGAAGGGTGGAATGCAAAAATGTTAGGATTTTTAAACCATAATGTAATGAATCGAAAGCCATAAGCTAAGAATAGCAAAACTAGAGGGTAGTAGAAAAAGTTTAACAGGTTGTTTGCTAAATAGTAAAAGGTGAGTAGGCGAGAAAATTAGTTTAAAGAAAAGACAAGAATGCTGTTTGAAGTATGGAGCTTCTCAGGACCAGGAAGAAGTGAAGATAAACTAAAGGCACATGAACACATCTACCATTACATAAGAGATTTAAGAAGGTTAAAAGAGCAAAGGAACACAGTAAAAGAAGGGAGACTGAAGATAACTCAATATGATCTAGGAAATATTTGAATAACGATTTCTCAATTTTAGAGAGAAGGGAGAGTTTCTATTTAAAAACCCATACCATAAAACTAAATTCTTCAACAACTAGTGAACATCCTTTTTAGTGAAATTTGGTATAACCAAAATTAAGAACATATAAAATAAAGTAATAAAGTGGAGTAAAATTTCCTAAGTGAAAAGTCATTGTGAGCAAAGGTTTAAAGAATTGGCATATTTAGATCTTGTATTTTAAATAACTTTAGTCTTATTAGTAATGTAAATATCATGATCTTATAATTATCTAATAAAATTCTTTTAGTAATATTAGAGAATTTAACTTACATTTTTAATTATTGCAATTAACAAAAGGATATAAATATTCATGTTTTTCTAATATCTATTATGTTTATCTACTAAATTTAAACTTAGGATGGTTAGTTCATACGGAATAATGGTAATAGGAATGAGAATTGATATAGTGAAGGATGGAAATAGATATAATCATTATAATTACGATGGTTAATTAGGATGAATGAATGATTACCATTACTATTAATAGTGATTTATTTGTTGAAAATCTTGAGAAATATATTCTACTTAATTATATCTAATTAATTATATCGTTTTACTAAAAAGGAAAAAAATAAAATTTTGTTTTACATCAAAATTTAATATATTCTAATTAAGTATATTTAATTTTAATATATTTTAATTAATTATATTTAAATAATTTATTGTTTTGTTAAAATAGGAAAAATTAAATTTATTTAAATTTTTATATGAAAATTTAATATATTCTAATTAATTATATTGTTTTGCTAAAAATATTTTATTTTACATCAAATTTTAATATTCTAATTAATTATATTTAGTTTAATATATTATAATTAATGACATTTAATTAATTATTTTATTTTGCTAAAAAAGGGGAAATAAAAATTTGTTAAATTTTTTATCAAAATTAAATATATTCTAATTAATTATATTTAATTTTAATGTATTCTAATTAATTATGTTTAATATTCTAATTAATTATATTTAGAATATATTTAATTTTAATTAATAATATTTAATATATTCTAATTAATAATATTTAATTTTAATGTATTCTAATTAAGTATGTTTAATATTCTAATTAATTATATTTAGAATATATTTAATTTTAATTAATTATATTTAATATATTCTAATCAATTATATTATTTTACTAAAAAAAGGGAAGGAATGACTTTCATTCCTTGAGGGGTATGATGTAATCCCCAGAACATAGATATCTAAATACTGTTAATGCAATGATAACATATAACCAACTGATGTTTTTCATTCTCATACCTATTGATGCCTTCCAAACCTATGAATCAAGTACTTCTTAGTATTTTTCTTAGGTTCATATGATTATATAGTAAATATAAAACTAAAATTTTAAATAAAATAAAAATAATTACGCATTATTTTTAAATGTTACGAACGAAATTTTGGTCTTAAACTACAATCATATATTGTCAATTTTTTTAAGTAATGAAACAAAATGAAAAAGGAATTCAATTGCTACCATTAAGAAAATTTAAACATTAAGAACCTATCAAGGACAAGAAAACTTGTATGATAAGGTCATAAAATTATATGGTAAAAAAGAAATAGCCCAAAAAAAATAATGTTGCATAAATACAAAATTAAATTCCTTTAAAAATGGTTAGGTCTATGATGGTAAAGACAAATTTACCTATCTCTTATAAGGGTGATGCTACTGATATACTTAATTACATGCCCACAAATTGAACAAACGCTATGTATAAGTTATGGACAAGTAGAAATCCTAATATGCAAGCCTAGATCGTAAGTTGTACTGCTTATGTTCGTAATCTTTCTCATAAATATGAGAAAATATGGCCAAGAGGAAACCAAATTATTAGGGTGGTGCCTTCCTCACAACCAATGATATACTTAATTTATGGATGTCAAAAAAAGCCTGGCCTAGGTCGATTTTGACTCAAGTTGACTGAGCCATAGGGCAAGGTTAGGCGGTTCACAAACCGCCTCGTGGCCTAATCATTATTTTAAAAATGGTGTCGTTTTGTCAAAAAAGATATCGTTTTTTAAGTTTTTCTAGAAAAAATATATACCACAAGCCAACCCATCCTGTCCCGTGTCAGTTCGCGTCGAGCAACTCGGGCCCGGCTAACTCATTGACATCTCTAACTTAATTACGTGCCCAAGCTTAAAACATATATGTATGTGTGTATGGGACTGTCTGGCAGGTGCATAATGCTTTCTAAATGCACGCATCTCGCTTTTACCTGTAATGTTGACTTGCACGCACCAGCAGTGTATGCTGCAGATGTTCCAACATGCCCCATCATTTTCTAGATTTAGGGTTTGCTAACGTTGCTCCTCTATTTCTCTTGCCTGAGCTTTCAGCGTTCATAACACCACGTGTTGGTCCACCATGCTTTAAGTTTCTTCTATTTATGGTCAATAACGACTTGTTTGGTTAGATGTTAATTAATGGAATTGAATAAAATTGAATAAAACAAAACAAAACGGTTTATATGAAACATAATATAATATAATGAAAAATTGTTTGGTAGGAATTGAAGGGTTCATAACATAATGTAGTTAAATGTTGTTTGAAAGATTGATTAAATAAAATGTAATATTTAATAAATGACTATTATACTCCTAATATTAAAATTGTTGTTACAAGGGGTTTAACACTATGATTTAAAACAGAAACCATGTCCAATTAATCACGGTTCAATTCACAACCATGACAAATAATTTTTTTAAATATTTTTTAAATTTAAAATGATAAAAGTTTTATTATTTTATTATCAATTATATACAATTTATTAATTATATAAAATATTATCATTAATTATTTAATAAATTTTATTTTATTCTATTATATGTGATTTATATTTAAAAATAATTTATTTATATTTTATTTATATAGAAATATATACAAACAATTGAAGAATAATTTTTATATATTTTCTATTTTCATTAATAAAAATTTTATTAAAATTTTTATTTTATTATTAATTATATACAATTTATTATTAATAATATAAAATATTATTACTAGGGTAAGGATAAATAATATAAAAATATTATTAATTATATACAATTTTTGTGGGCCGAAATAAATGAGTTTGGGGAAAGGGATTAGGATTAGAAGAAATAATTAGTATTAAGAAAAATTATTGAGAGTATATTAGGTAGTACATATTTATCAGTTTACGTTTTATCCTAAACCTCCTGAATCGGAGGTTTCTTATTTTCGCTGTTTATGATGGAATAGAATAGAATAGAATGTAACATGAAACCCTCCGCCTTCATCTCATTTCGTTTCATTTCATTATAAAACCCTCGACCAAACGATAAAAATATGATATGTTTTATCTTGTTTCATTACCAACTCTAAACACCAACTCCTCAACCAAACAGCCCTAAAAATCCTCAACCAAACAGCCCTAAAGCACCCTTCACCAGTGGCGATTCGCACTCTCACCAATGGCGGTGCAATGCCGCTAGTGATGTTCTGGAAACTAGCCAATAAAAAAATTGTGACATCTTTTCAAAAAAAAAAATGTGACATGCCAAAACAAAACAACCAGAAAACGTAGTGACATGCATTCCTTTTTTTAGGGTAATTGATTTACGAACTCACAGCATACGCATAAGCAAAATAAGTGAATTTCCAAATACAAGAAGGGAACAATTTCAGCACAGGGGCAAAGAAGATACGCAGTATAGAATTTTGAGAACACCAGTCTCGACTTTAATTAAATCATAAACCTTAATTTAATTAAAACAAGATTTAAAGCCTTAAAAAAATTTTATCAAATCAATAATAATCAAACATTTAATCAAATTATAGAATTAAAGTTTACTTTGATGCTACTATTGGGAAAATCGGATGGGCTCTGATCATAGCCGCAATGAAATAATTTCAAAACATTTTTCATGTGTTTTTATTCCCGAAAATCAAAATCAATTTAATTCTATAAAATGTTTAATACATAAATCATCATAAAATATGAATCTTAATTTGTACCTTAATCAGAAACTTGATTTAAACCATTTCTGAATTTCGTCCATTTCAACCGTTGTAGCCACACAAGTGTCCTATCTAACGGTATTTACATAATGAGTTGAGAGAACTCTGTAATTCTTATAAAGAGGGTTTACATAAGGAGTGCTAGCTTCATTAGAGCTTAAGTCTATTTATAGTATGTTTTGGATATTTTAGTAATTTAATTGAAATTAAATTCTAATTTCAATTAAACTTTGATTGAAATTACAAATAATTCTAATTAAATATCTATTATGTTCAAATAAGATATAATATCTCATATTGATTTTTATTTATTAACTATCTCATATTTAATCATAAAATTTCTTAAATTTTACAACCAAGTCCAACATAATTAAATTATCCTTGTTCTTTTTCACCTATTCTTTATATAAGACCCATCAGGTTCCCAAATATATTGGCAATAGATATAAATTATAATCCTAAAACATATTTAGGATTAGAAAAATTAAACTCATTTAATTTATCATTAATTCTCTAATTAAAAAATCTATATTCATATATCAAGAGTGGCATCTAGCAATATATCATAATCACCTAAATATTTATAAATGTTGAAGTCGTTTACCAACCTTTCAGCGCATGATTTTTCTATGTAATTCAATCATTTAATCATAAAATATTTTGATTAAACATTAAACATAAAATTAATTTCTACTCTATTTTAAGTCAAATTATATTAGTTCTCTGCCATTAACTATTGATTCAATTAATGACATTTATAAACTATTTACAAACCGTCATTTCACGTTGGCCAAAGATTTTCCGAATCAATACTAATTAACAATAGCATAACATTCTCCCTAATTACTTTAGAGTGATGAATCTTATCTTGATCACTCAACTACTCCATATAGTTACTGTTATATCCAGTAAGTACTAACTGAACTACCCATGATTAGAATAGGTAGGTCATAAACAGTATCAAAACATGACAATCGCTATATAAGATATTTTTAGAAACCTTAAGTCAAAGGATCACTTATACAAATATCATAATAAGAATTTTTATATACATAGAAGTAATATTTTAAATAGATTTCTCATATGGAATCAATTAAATGGACCTATTCTTTAACAAAAGCATATACGTTTATGTAAGTCTCTTCATACTTTAGTCTATGAGATCAACTACTTCTTTTATAAAGAAAAGAATAACGTGTTTTAGTTTTTTTTTACGTTCTATTAATGTCCAGTCTTAATAGAACAATGATTAGAAACAATTTAGGTTAAGAGATTATGTTGTAGTTATTCCCTTTATGTTGTAGTCAGAACCAACAGCGGTAAAGCAGCCAAATTGTCTAGATTAAGCATGGAAAATTTAGAAAAGAATTTGCTTGAGCTTTAGAGTTGATTTTTGAGCTAATTGTAGCCAAAGTTATTTGTGGACAGCAGTTGAGGAGTCAACCAAAGCACCAGAACAATAATGGAGTATGACAATTATCAAAGTGGAGATTTAGGTGAATAACAAGAAAATCACGTGAAGGGAAGATAATGGGCAACCACCAGTAGGCAGTAGTAACAGAAGGCAGGTTGGTTTCATGTTCATATGTGGAACTTTCTAGCCGCCTCGGCAAGAAGTTGACAAGAGAATGAAGACTAGTCTGTGGTTGGTTGCAAAATTTTAAACAATCAAAATGTAGTGACATTAAGTTTGGTCGGCTATGTTATATAATGGCCTTTTGGTTGAATTTGCATTTCCCCTCCCCTTAACAAATTAATACTGGCTTGCAAGAAGAAGCAACATTTGTCTTATAAGTCTTCGTTTGTGTTATTAATTTAAGTGTTAATTTATTTGCAATATTAAAATTTAGTTGAGGTTAAAGTCAACAGATTGTGTCAAAAGTTGACAACGAAAAAGTATGTGAACTAACTAAGTCTAAAGTGTGTCATATATAAAACAAGGATTTCATATTCAATTATATGTTTTCATACATAGAAACTTTTATTCTTTGCCGCTGTCGTGTTTTCATACTCCAAACCATCCTACGGGTGGATTGGTTTGGTGCAGTCTAACCTTTTACGCTCGAATTTGCTAACTTGTGAAAAAGTATCTCAGGATAAGAAGAATTGCCATTCTAGGTAATTTTGCCCTGAGGAATTGGTTTCTACACCATGACGATTGCCAAATAACAATCTGAAAGGGCAGACTTTTTGGGGACACTATATTAAGTCCAAGACATAAAGGGTGAGTCTACCGGTTACTTCTTTGTGATCTTAATATTACATGTTCAATGTTCAAGTTACAGAAACACCATCTTTTCAAGATTACACGCTCTTTTCTCGTATCACGAGAGACTATATCAGGCCAAACAAGGTGATTGAACATCACAGAGGGAAGCTGATGCTACTGGGACTTGCATGCAAGCTTCTTGAGGTTTTACCCTTTTGTTTAAGTGAGAACAGGTAAGAGTGAACCACAAATTAAGCAGAGAAATGGATCACGATCGGGAGCGGGAGCAGGAGAGAAGAGACACGAGCAGGTAAAAATTGGAAGAATTAGGGATACGTGTGATTGGGAGTTCATAATCGGGCCTATTGTCAACTGAGTGATAAGTGTGTTCACATCAGCTAAAATTAAAAATTAAAGATCATTTTAGTGTAAACGTTGAAGCTCTTTGAGTAATTAAATTTTATTTGACATATAATTTAAAAATAATTAAATAAATGTCTCAATTTTTTTAATATACACTTAAAAATAATTAAATAATTGTCTCAAAATTATTAAACAATCTCATTTCACATTTTGTTCTCTTTCTTTCAATATGCTTTTCTATTTACTATAAACAAGTACATGACATATTTGCAAATAAGTAATCGTCTAAATAACTTATCATGTTTGGCTAATTTTGATTGAGTTTCTTGTAATTCAACCATAAGCATCTTACTTTCCTCTTAAAATTGTTAAATGACTGTTTTATTTGATGAGGTCAAAAATTTTGGCTTAAGGCAATAGCCAAGACCTTAGGCATAGCTATAATATGTACCAAGTACGGTATTACAAATGTCTTCTACATTGACCTCATTCCCCTTAGACATAAATTTTTCTAATAACTCTTACATCTTATTCTAAAATTAAAAAATGAAATCAATATTCAATCCAAATATTATTACTTACTACTACATTAATAAATAAACTAAAATATTAAACAAATTTTTATACTTACATAGTTATTTTCTGCTTCTTCTAATGTCCACCATTTACCTTCCTTATAGCGAGTGATTTTGTATAGTGTGATTCTATCACACTCTTGGCCATGTAGTTCCTTCTCACTTTGTTTTATAAAAAACAAATACAACACAATTAATAATATAGTGTTTATTGATATAATTATAACCTACAAACAAAGAACTTACATATTCAGTTATGATAACTGCAAATGATTTAGACCCCTAATTGTGAGGTGTTTTCATTTTTCCTCTACTGACCTTTCCCTTCTCATAATTTTCATAAATGAAGAAAAATTGATTAGGTAGTCATTAAATTATCTAATAAGATTAATGTTAGCAAATGTGAAGGTAAAGAAAAAAACCTAAACTTTCGAGTCAGCCCAATAATAATAGAAATTATTCTAATTTTCTTGAGACATTCATTCGGGAATATGTCCTTATTCCTCCAAATAAAAAAGATTTAGAATGCTGATGCAACTTAAAACGATGATCCCTAATCCTTTTTTCAATAATGAAGTTACGTAGTTAGAAACATTTGTGTTCTCCATATTGACAATATTTAATTTCAACTATGAAAAATAAGTAAAAGTATAATTAATCTTAAAATAATTGAAACAATATTACATATGGTTAAATATATTGAAAAATTATAGCAACTTTATCCAAAGCATTTTCAAGCAAGTTGTCTTCTTTCAAGTCCTTAATATGTTTCGTGCAAGGTAATTCTATTCTTGCAATAATCCCAAGTCACTTGATAATTTTGTAGATTGGATCTTGTCTACAGGACGACCTTGTTAAGTATCAATATGCATTGACAACTTGTTATTCATTGTAACATTCATTTGTTGTAATTAACAACCTCTAGTTTTACTTCTACAACTTTTTTTTAACGTTGGCATTGGACCTGACAACAAATCAATAATGATAGGGAAATATTAGAATATATAAATATATATTTGAGCATAAGTCTATTTGTATACCTACACTACTTGCTTCATTGTTGTTTAAGGCAAAATTAAGTTGTGTATGACTAATTTCATTGATGTCTAAGGTTTGTTATTGTTTTTGTTGGCTAGAAACTAAATTGATACCACCAACTAATTGATTTGGTTAAGGTTGCAAATCCCTCAGTTCTATAAGTTCCACGGCTGCTACCTTCTTCCCTTTGTTTTTACTAGGACTCATTACGTTTAAGACAACAAAAAAGCACTTTCATGATACATTCAATTATCATGATCAAGATCTTGAAAATCATCATCATTAATTACATTATGATTCAAGTCTTCATCGCTATTATATTCGGCCAAAGTATCATCATTGTCATATAATTCATCCTCAATAGTGTCTTCATCTCTTTATACGACAAGATTGGCTTATACTTCAGTTGCTTATAGTATATTGGGATCAACATCTATCCTATGAAATAATGATATATCCGCATCTTCTATTTCAAAGGCGTCAGATTTGATTCAATCTCTTAATAACTTCATCACCATCTTCACTCATTGGACCATTTTCCCCTTCACAAAAATAAAAAAGATTTCAATGCTTAAACTTTTGAACAACTTTTCAATTGATGCCATTACAATGTCGCCGAGGTAAAATACTTGCTTCACTTGACTTACAAACACATATGGTTTATTATTATACCATATGTTACTAACATTGATACTAGTAATATTGCCAATCACTTTTATGTTAATCCCTTTATCACCAAGATTAAACCATTTGCACTTAAATAAAACAACCTTTTTATCCTTGATGTAATGCAACTCTATTATTTCTGAAATGACACCATATAAGTCATTAAAATCATCTTTATGTTGTCCCTCAACACCAATCCCACAATTTTGACTTCTAAGTCAACTGTTAAGATCTTTTATGTGAAATCTAACTCCATTAGCAATGCAATCTGCATATTTTTACTCACACATATGAAGCCCACATGCCAAAGCATGTATTGATGTCCTCGCCTTTGGCACTTTACGGTTATGTAACCGTATTATCTGTAGAAAAATTAGAAGTTAATCTCATCTACAATTTCATTTGCTTATACTATTCCATAAATAACTTACTTGAGTCCTAAACCATGATGGGAAGTTAATCTTATGTCTTCCTTCAACATTAAAAATTCCTTTGCTTGTAATCTCACCTTTGTGCTCTCTATTTGAAAAAGTAAATAGATGTTAGAAAGACAAGTTGAATGATAAATTTAAATATGAAATAATGAATAAGAAGTAATATATACACTCTATATATAAATCGACTTCCTTATAATTCATCAAAATATACCAATGACTAATTTGGAGTTTTTCTTTAGTTAACTCCACATATTTTTATATTTTAAGTGGCCTTATTTTTTGGGAGAAAACTGACAAGTCACCATCTTGATCAGAATCAAATTTACGTTCTTCTCTATTAAATCTTTTCTCGACGTCATTTAACTTTATAGAACAAAATGTCAAGTATTCATTCGATACATAAGCCTCTGCAATAGAGCCTTCAAGTCGACTCTATTACATGTATAATGCTTAAAAGAGCCTAAAAACCTAAACAAAATATAAAACAATAACAATTGCTACAACTAAATAACTGAAGAAAAAAAGTAAAAGCTAATATAAATTACCTTTCAATCAGGAACATCCATTGAAATTGAAACATTTCATAAATTTTTTCCTTGTACAATAAGTAAATTACTAAATACACCATAACATAACTTAACTGATTTAAGAAATTAACAAAAAGTCTGCTTCTCCTTTTTTTTATGTTGTAACATGCAGGTGGAATCATATATGACCCATCACCTCTTCTTTTCAAATGCAAATCTTTTTCTTATATTCATGCCTTCCAAGTCTAATCTAGCTTTAATAGTGTCTTTTGATTTGCCATCAATTCCCATAAAAGTACCCGAAATATTCTCACTTTTTTTTTTCAATATGCATGACATGAAAATTATGCCTTAATAGCAAATCCTTCCAATATGGAAAATTGAAAAATAGGCTTTTCTATTCCAATTAAGATTAAAACAAAATCGCTTTGGCTTTCTATTACTCGGTTGTTTGTCAGTGTAAACTCTTGTAATGTGATAGTAGATCAACCACATCATCACCGGACAAGTGCAAAGGAACTTCACTATGTTCTATTTTGCCATTAAACAATTTGTTTCTTTGCTATCTATGCTCATGTTTCAAGTAACGACGATGTCCTATATAACTATAATCCTTTTGTCAATATTTGCATTATATAACTTTACAAACACTAATAATAAAATATTTAAATAAAAAATCCATAATTCTCAAAATTCCTATATACTATACAACTTATTATAAAAATTTACGACTTATAACCGAAAATTAAACCAATTACAGTTTTTTCTTCTTAATAATCTTACTTTACAAACTGAAATAGAAAACTTAATAGAACTAGTTTGTAGTGAAAATCCACTAGATCCTAAAAGGAATACTAATAATCAATTGGTTGAAATAAAATTAAAAAATCCTACACAAGAAATCAATACTAAAAATAATATTCCATATACACAATAAGATGTACAAGAATTTATTAATGAATGTTCAAAATTATTACAAAAACAATTAATAGCACTAAGCATTAGTAAACATTCAGCCTCAGCTTACTATGTAAATAATTATTCCGAACAAAAGCATGGCAAAAGAAAAATAGTAATCAACTACAAAGAATTAAATAAAGCTACTATGAGTGATGCATATAAATTACCTAGAAAAGACTATATTATTAGTGAATTAAAAGGACATCATTGGTTTACTAAACTCGATGCAAAATCAGGTTATTAACAATTAAGACTATATGAAAATACAAAACCTTAACATTCTTTACTTGTCCAACACAAAAATATTATTAATGAAACATATTACCTTTTGGATTAAAACAAGCCCCTGATATTTATCAAAGATTTATGGATAACAATTTAGAAGGATTAGAAGAATTTACATTAGCCTATATAGAAGACATTATTAAAGATAAGGAAGATTATTTTAAAAAGGTAAAAAATGTTCTCACTAGGTGTCAACATAAAGGGCTAATTTTAAGCAAAAAGAAAGTTAAATTAGCGTAGCAAAATATTAAATATTTAGGTATAAAATTTCATAATAGATTCTTAAAATTACAACCTAACATTCTTGAAAAATTACGCCATTTTCTTGACACATTAAAAAACATAACTAAAGTTCAAAATTTTCTTGGATTATTAAACTACATTTATGATCAAGGGCTTTTTAAAGATTTAGCTAAAGAAAGAAAAAAGTTACAACTTAATGATTATGGATAGAGGAAGACATTGCAACGATACATATATTAAAAAATCTTTTCAAGAGATTACCAACATTATATAAGGGTGCCGCTATTAGCACTCCTGTCATTTATAATAACACTCCCATTGATTGTTTTAAATGCAAAAGAGACAAAATTGCCCCTAACTTCATTATGGGATGATATGTGTTATGCGTATGTCTCTTAGAGAAGACAGTGATGCCCATTTCTCAGATACCCACCACGTCTACTTCCAAGCATAACAGTGATGCCCAT
>JANVCL010000212.1:19784579-19794870 GCA_026546855.1 Erythroxylum incrassatum | reverse complement strand
ACCTACGCATAACACATATCATCCCATAATGAAGTTAGGGGCAATTTTGTCTCTTTTGCATTTAAAACAATCAGTGGGAGTGTTATTATAAATGACAGGAGTGCTAATAGCGGCACCTATTATATAATTATAATGCTAAAGATACACTACTAATACAAATCGATGCAAGTATAGATAAATGGGCTGGCTGTCTTATGGAAAAATCACCCAAGGAATTATCTCTTATGTAAATATATTAATGTGACTTTTAATGCCACTGAAAGGAAAATATCCTATCCATAAAAAGGAAACACTTACGTGTATTAAAACATTAAGAAAATGAAAGGTTGATCTATTACGTGTTGAATTTCATATTCAGACATATTCTAAGAATTTATATGGAGTTACTAAATATAATAGTAAAACAAACTACAATCAAGGATGTTTAATCAGAAGGAAATTAGAATTAAATCAATAAAATTTTTCAAATATATTATATAAAATCTTCTGCTAACAGTCTTGCAGATACATTAACCAGATAGAGGAAATAGCTATCCTCGGCCTAAAGGATTCACTAAATAAGAAGGAAATCGAATCATTAGACCTACAATAACAAGTGAGAAGTGTAACCAAAGACATTAATTAGTTGAGAACAACCATTACCTTTCTTGAAAAACAACAACTATCTATTGATCAACAACCCGGTGTACAACCAACCATCCAATCAACGAGTTGCTAAATCGCAACTGGACAGTCCTTCCTCGTCACACCTACTGGGAAGGAAATAGATGCGCTGATTAGTTAGCGAATTTTGCTATTCATTTCGATCTTGGGATCACCACTTTTGGCAATGCACCTCTCGGGTGCCTTTCGCTTCTCCTCAAGGATATTGCAGGGATTAGCTTCCCTAGATACATTATGTAATTTTGGTTTTCCCTTCTATTAAAAAAAAAAAAGAGTGTTGATGTATGGAAGAAAATGGAAAAAGTTAAAAAGTAGTTAAAAGATTGGAGTTGGCGGCGAGCAGTATTCTCTGATACATTCATAACGTCTGTTGCTTTACGGGTCCCTTTTCGGCTGCTTATTGAAATGATATAAATTTAACTGAGACCAAGCTAGTCATTTTAACTTGATGTTTCTTTCGTTACCTTGTCATTCCCTTTATGTTGTAGTCAGAACCAACAGCGGTAAAGCAGCCCAATTGTCTGGATTAAGCTTTAGAGTTGATTTTTGAGCTAGTTGTAGCCAAGTTATTTGTGGACAGTGGTTGAGGAGTCAGCAAAAGCACCAGAATAATAATGGAGTATGACAATTATCAAAGTGGAAATTTAGGTGAATAACAAGAAAATCACGTGAAGGGAAGACACTGGTCAACCTCCAGTAGTAACAGAAGGCAAGCTGACTTGGTGCATTCCAACCTTTTAACGCTCGAATTTCCTGACTTGTGAAAAAAGTATCTGAAGAGGATACCTGCAATTATATCGATTTTTTTTTAGCTAAAAACTTCAAATGATTAATTAATAACCATTTTCTATATATAAATCAAATATACAAGACTTCAAAAAGGGGTTAGTAATAGCTATATAATTAACTACCTTGTAAAAATGAGTAATTGCATCTTAATTAGACTTTACTTTTGGGAAGACAAGATTTTTTGATGAGGTCCAACATATCCTAAATCCACAATCTCCTATAAATTTATTATAGTTTTGTTTACAAAGCAATTTTCAAATTCAAACCACAAAATATAGAGAATTACTAAATGTGGCAAACACCAACAGTGAGGTTGTGCACTATGATTCAAATCACTCATAAGTAAAAAATTGAGAAAAATAAAAAATGCTATACACCTTAACAAGGGAACAAATATGAGGGACTGTCAACACATTTATAGACATAACTATCTCAATAGTTTCAATAAACCATAAACACCTTCGTAAAAACAAAATCCCCCTAAACCGGAAATATCGAGCAAAGTGACCTGAGAGGCGGCGGAAAATACAAAAGCTATTTCCAAAGAAGAAAATACAATAACTGCAAGGCATACATTGGTTCTTCTAATCTCCATATTAAAACTCATTTCTAAACATTCCAAAGGTTGACGAATATCCAAAGCATAGAACCTAAATGGAAAACTTTAGCAATACATTTATCTTATATTGGTAAACCAGTACAGCTGGCCATAAAGCAAGAACAAAGTTGGAGTCAGCCCAAGCTTTCGCAGCAACTTTCTTCACTCTCTCAGCCAGCATAAGCATTCCCAGCAGCTTTGGCTTACTTCACTGTCTAGATCTTGACTCTGCCCGTCTAGCTTCATCTGCTGTTGAAGGAAACAACTCTACATACCTTGATCCAATCATCATCTTGTCCTTGCTCATGGCTCTTTGGGCCTCATCAGCAGAAACAAACTCCACATAAGCCTCTCCAGTAGCTTTCCCATCTGGCCGGCAGGCTATGTGTATCCTTTCTTCAATCAGCTTGAAGTCCTTAAAGAATCCAATTATCTCAGATCTTGTCACAGAGTAAGGAAGACCGCGCATCTTTAGAATCTCTGTAAATTCCAGTTGATCCTTGTCACTGAACCTCTTTGTTCTGGATGGAGGAGGGCTTCCATGATAATCATTGTCATATATTCCTTCATAATTTACCTCTGCAGCAACAGCATGGTAATAATCTTGTCTTTTGCACCTAAAGACTTCCACATATCTTCTCCCCATGTTTTGTCGATCCCTCTGCAGAGCAAAATCAACCTGTATAGGTCCCGCAAAGACAACAAAGGCCTCCCCCGTGAACCTTCCATTCTTGTTAACCAGCAACACATCGACAATGTCCAGTCCAGCAAAAAACTTGAAGATATCAATATCTGTGCAGTTGAAAGGAAGTCCTCTAAGACGAACAACAGGAAAAGGAGGAGGCTGATATCCACCACCATAGCCATAAGGCGGGAAACCAGTTGCACTGCTCACTGCGAAGTAGGGATTTGATTCCATCATTCTTTGTCTCTTTGAGCCGACCTCGTACCCATCCGAAACCCCCCCGCTTCCCAACATTGCCCTTCAATAATCCGTACCCAAAAGAAAAAATCCCCACTCAACCTGTTAATAAAACCATACCCAACCCACACTTCCCTGATACCCAAAAATCCTACAAGATGCTACTTGTCTACAAAATAAGTATAGCATTTGGATACCCTCCTAAAAATAGCTACAGAAACTACCCAAACATATAGCAAAGTGGAAAAGAAGTACTCATGTAACAAACAAACTATGATAAACTGCTAAAAACCTTACCATAGTAACATATCAGGTCACACCTCATATTGGTGAACATGAAAACTCCTAAACTCCTAACACAACAAATGCTAGTTTCACATTCATGCTTGAAAACTCCTAAACTAGTTAGCTTCATCACGTACACCAATTATATTTTTAAATCCATATAAATGCGTAAAATCATGTCAATTTTAGGCTCTCAAAAGCACGAAACGTTTTCATCTTTCAATTGAATCCGTATTTGATTATAATTAATTGGTAAATAGCGACTAAGATACTAAAGCTAAATGGTTTTCTGCGTAATTTCCCCCGTCTACTAAGATAACAAACAAAAGTTCAAATTTACTCCCACGAAGTATTTAGGGGAAAGCAAAATAGTCCAGGGAAAAATGCAGAGACTCTTCTTTATTCAAACCATTTTTTGGGATAAATGAATTCAAGCAATCGCATTTTAAACTGAAATACTGATTTCAAAATCGGATTGAAACTAAAATGCTAACCAACAACCCTCGAGTCATTATTACAACAACATGATTATTTTTCATCAATTATACCGGAAAAGAAAAAGAACCAAAGAGATCCATTGCAATCAAGAAACCCGTAAATACCTAACAACACAAACAACCAGTTGACGACGAACAAAAACGAGATTATGTGAGAGAAAGCGATACTAAAGAAAGAGAGAATTGCATATATTTACCCTCTGGGTCCGTACATCTTCAATCTGGCGCCTTCGAAATCTCCACAAGGACTCCTATCTGATTCTCAGAAGAAAATTAGGAATTTTCTGATTATCTGCGGCTCAGAAGCACAAATCGCTACTAATAAACCACAAGCAATCGAGATATGGAAAAAGAGGAATGGGCGTAAGGCTTGAATGAAAGGATTGTTTTAGGGTTAGAATTTAGAAGACCGATTATTTCTGACCTAATTCCTCTTTTCAGCCTTTATTTATTCATCGAAAAACAAAAAAAAAACAAAAATCTCGGTACTAGAGTAACTAGACTATTAGTCTTTTCTCAAAAAAAAAAAAAGAAATTCCTTACTATTTGTAATTACGTATACGACCTTGTTATGATATGTGGCTACTTGTGGTGAAGCCAATTAGCTGTTGAAGTTTGTCATTTCCTTTGTAACTAACGACGTCGTTGTGGCGAATCTTAATCACATCATGTCGTTAGATAAAAGACGGGTTTCCAATGAGTCAACCTCAATCCTAAACCGTTGTCTGCTTTCGTAGAATTGAAGATTGGAGCATATACATGCATACATAATGTCTATGATTGAAAAGTGCTGGATTGGCTCTCTTGCCCAGGTAATATTATGCTTTTTACTCAACAAACTGTAAAGCCTCGTCTCCTCTACACTTGATGACGACGTACACTACAAGATGAGATCCATATACAATCCTGTTAGCACTCTTACTATTATAATTATTGGAAAGTTCAATTAACCTGATAGAATATGCTGAATAAATTATACAAATGGCCAAATAAATAAGAAACTACTTCTATATATATATCATAGGTGAACTGAGGACATGATCTTGATCTTTCAAACTCAATCCAACTCTTTCTTTTGATTTTGCTCCGGTGAAGATACACTCAATTTAGTTGACAACTCGACCGCCAACCCGGGTGGAAATTATCAACCAAGTAGGGACAGAGCTAGACTCAATTTTAAAGGGGGGGTCGAAATTTTTAAAGGTAGGAATTTTTTTAAAAAGAGGACTACTTATATTTGTAATTTAAAAAATTTTAATTATATAAATAAATTTAAAAAAAAATATTTGAAAGAGGGGCCATCCAATACATTGCTTCGTCCCTGCAACCAAGGTATTATCCCAATCTGCGATTAACAGTTTAAATATCAGCAAATCACCATGCATAATTTTGAGGCGGAACCTAAATATATTCAATGCCAATTACAAGATACGCGTCCTCTCCAAGAGCAATCTCTTAATAGTGTTGCGTGTCCATACAACCAGTCTTGTTAATGTTGCGCACCAAAGATTAGCCCTTTAGATTGCATTACTTATGGTTTTGTTTCCTTTCAATACAAACTATAAACTTTTGTTTGATACGTCTTTCAAAAAGCTAAACCTAAAATTCTGAAGCTCTTGTGGATTACGTCTTCTTCAAGTAACCTCCATCTCAAACATGAATATAGAAGATAAAGAATTTGGAGTTTAAGTTCCATTACCACAATTTTGTCATCTAAACGCCCTGCAGTTTTCCAAGAAATCATCCTTCCTGTCAATAGAGAGACAGATGAACTTAATCATCCAAAGAGCAAAGATCTCCTTCTATTAATAGACATGATCTGTTGTAACTTGGTTTCATTTGTTCTCTTTTTAAAAATCTGGTCAGCTAGTTTTGGTGGATTTCCAATGCATGCCATTAGTCTAACTAATCAAACAATTAGAAGAAAACAAGAATCAGGATAATGTGTATATACGTATATACTGAAGTCAAGAAAATTGTTACAGAGACCGGAAAAACAATCTTACCAAACGGCTGTACAAGTTGCTGAGATATGGCAGCAACAGGATTCTTCCAAAACCAGCATATCAGCACAAAATACAACAAGACCTACTAGCCAAACAAAATCTGTTCGGACCCCAATTAATCAAGAATGGACTTCTAAACAACTTCAATATTGTAATTATTACCTTGGTATAGAATACAATTCTCAGATATAAATCATAAGACGATTTCATCTTCTTCTTGTTTAATTCTTGAACTGAATGAAATAGAATTTTCAGAAGCACCTATGCGCACGGAGCTAAAAAGACAATCCACATAAGAAAAGCTTTTCAAGCTAGACAAGTTGGAGTGGATAAAAAGGAAATAGCATTACAGATAGCAAGTTCCTTCTCCTTAGCAGCTGCCGTCCTCCTAAGTTTTGCTGCCTGAGCAAATGTAGATGGCCTGGAAAGCAGATACACAAATTGCATAGCTGGACGAAATAATCTTATCGACATTTTCAAAGTAAAACTTCAGCAGTACTGAAACAGCAAACTTCTCCGTACTCTTCACTAGAGAGTGTCAACAAAATTTACGAAAATATTGGAGAAGTCAAATGATATCAAGTACTTATAATACTAGCAAATCCCAAGCAGTATTAGAGAGTTTTATCAGTTCTCTCAGCAGAATTGAGACGGCTCTAACAAGCATCTCCAGCAGAGTAACCCAAATTCACGTTACATGGCAATGGAAAATTTATGCGACAAATTCACTTACAGTGTCAAGGTGCTTGCCTCTTTCAACAATTTCTTTATTTCAGCACGCAACTGAACTTCTGTAACACTCAGAGATGCTTTCTGAAAATAAGAAAACGAAGCACTTTTAGAAAATTGTTACAACAGCAAATAAACTTCATGTGAAAATTACGCGTCCACTTTCTAACAATGCCAATATTTAACACCAGATTTCCTCATTCAGCAGATATCCCATAAAAACTAAACTGTGATAGGTTTAATCAGCTCGTAAGAGCGCAAATTCCCAGCATAATCTTACCCGGGATGACTGCGACGGTTAAAATAAAGCAATGAAACAAGAACATTCAATCACATTCTTGTCAAATTACTCATCATCAAACCAATGCGGTTGGCAATGAATTATTTCATCTATAAAACTTTGGAACAAAAAATAGAAACTCTGCCTATCAAAACATTTCGGATAGCATACCATATGATCAATTCACGTCGATGCTTAGGCATCCCAATCAAGAAACGAGATCAACACCCATAACAAGAAAGAAGAACAGAGAGCCTCAATATAAGAACATAAACAACTAATGTACGATAACTAATCCATCCAAAACGAGAGAAGCCAAGATCACGATCCTAATGATTGCGAAGAAGGCATATGTATGAATGCAACAAAAAAGACAGAACCTTCTTGAGCTCTTCGAGCCATATGGTCAGGAATTGGAAACCAACGACAAAGATGAAAATCAAAGGAGCCACAAGGGACTTTCCAGGTCCTTGGAGGCTTCCTTCTTCAGAAATCATTTTGCCAAGTCTCTTCCAAATTAGTAAACTGAACTTGATCACGTAATCTTCAGAACTAAAATGGACTTGCCAATTTTAGTTCAGTGCACTGGTCCAAATAGGAAAATCCTAGTTGGGCCTCACTTTTTTCTCCGATCCAAACAAACAAGCCGGATCTGCTTACGACTTGTTGTTTCTCATTTTCCTTTTTTTCCGTTACCATTTAAAATATTATCTTCATATAACGAGTTTCAATGCATACAAGCACTTCTTCTTCTTATTATTATTGCTAAAAATTGATAGATAGACAATAGATATATAGTAAAATAGGGGTGACCAAATTGTAACATATAGTAGTGAGCATTCGGGGTAATCGGACCAAATTTTCACTGTTTGGGTAAAGCTCGAATTATCAAATTTTTTTTCCATTTTACCCGGCTCGAACATAAAATTTCATTACCTGAATTTACCCGGCCTTATTTATCCGAATTATCCTATTTACTCGATCCGATTTACCCGAATTATCCTAATTTACTCAGCCCGATGTACCTGAATTACCCTAATTATCCTATTTCATAATTCTTTTAAACCTAATTCAAGTAATTGAGTAACCCGAATTTTTTTCAGAGTTACACGTCCCAAATTAAAAATAATTTAGGTAATATTCAACCCGATCCGATTTAGCCATATTTTAATATTTTATTATCAAAATTAATTCAAATCAGGTCGAATAATTAAGTCGGCCCGAATAATACTTACCAGACAGAGGGTGGCATCTTTTGCCTTTTTTATGAAATTTGAATTGGCGAAAAATTGCCAGCTGCATCTGCGTTGCACAACGAAACGTCTTAACCCCAAAATATCTAGCTAGATCCAATTACATAATTGCCCTCTCAAGTACAATGGCAACAATGTCAATAGCAATGGTGCTCCTTTTTATATTCTTCCCGTGTCTTGATAATTTCCCAACTACCGGCTTACCCCATTTGAAGGGCGAATTCGTCATTTTGTACCTTCACGATACTTAGCTGCGGAGCCAACGATAGGTGGATTCGTTCTACAAAGAAAAACACAGGAAAGCACAAGCACTGGCAGCGAATAAAGAGGGAAACAGCCACTAAGAAGAGAACACACGGATAGCTGACGTGGAAGAGACGAAATTTGAAATCCCGCCCAAACCCGGGACTTCAATTCTTTTCGCTTGCGTTCCAATTTTATCTTTGCCTGTTTCCCCAAAAAACCCTTCTCCTTATCGCTCTTTAAGCCAAACGCAAACACGCTCGCAAAAACCACACAATCACACACCTAAGCAAAAGCAATTCGTCTCTCTCTCTCTCTATTGTTATTTGAAAACCCTAACCTAAGGTATGTTATCCTCACCCCTTCGGCGCTGACTCGGTCCGAGTCGCATTCTTTCTCTTCGATTCTCACCTGTTTTCGCGGGTTTTCTGCAGAAAGCAGCAATGAAAGGCGGGAAAGCGAAGGCTGATACGAGCAAAACTGATGCTAGGTGAGTGCTTTTTATTTTTTATCGTTTTACTGCGATATTGTGGTGAGGATTCAGATCTATGATTTTCTGTGTTTTATGTAATTTTTTGCCATGTTATTCGTTTTTTATGTCATTTTTCTTTTAATTCGTTGTTAGGCTGAAGAAGAAGGGCGCTGGAACTCGCAGGGCCACTAAGAAGGTGAAGGATCCAAACAAGCCAAAGAGACCCCCAAGTGCTTTCTTCGTTTTCATGTATGAGATCTTATTGGTTTTTGCTCTAAATCTTTCATTATTTCTTAGTTTGGTTCTAGATTAGATACTTTGTTTTTAAAAATTGTTTTTCTAAAATTTTGTAATCAATTGCAGGGAGGAGTTCAGGCAGCAGTTCAAGGAAAAGCATCCTAATAATAAATCTGTTGCTGCCGTGAGTACTCTTATCCAAACGTATCCAAAACTGTGTTTGATTTTAGCTAGCATTTAATCTCTCAGCCGGTGATATGTAATTTGTCCTAAATATACTTTTTTTAAATATCAAAATTTCAACTCGTACGGCGTGGTTGTTTATATTCAGGTTGGCAAAGCTGGAGGTGATAAGTGGAAATCCTTGTCTGATGCTGTGAGTATTTTGTGGTTCTCAAGTTTCCATCATTACTTTTCGAGATTTTAAAACTTTTAAAAGGTGTAGGGTTTATTATTTCTAAATTTGGTCACAAATTTTGAATCAGGAAAAAGCTCCGTTCGTAGCTAAGGCTGAGAAAAGAAAGGCTGAATACACCAAAGATATGGCTGCATACAACAAAAAACTGGTAAGCTCTTTAATCAGCGTGTTTCATTAGTCTTTAAAAATGTTCCTTTCATATTTCTTGTTTGTAATATTCCCTATATTAAAATTGAGTTTTGCTATTGTCTGAAGGCTGGTGGAGCAAATGATGATGAATCTGATAAATCAAAATCTGAGGTGAATGATGAAGAGAATGAGGACGAGGAGAGTGGAGAGGTGAGATATCTGGAGTTACGCTTCTACAATTATTATTTTTAATGTACTTTTTTGGAAGTCTTCTGACTGTTCTCATATTTTTGTAGGATGAAGAAGGTGATGACTGAATAACTTAGGAGATACAGAGGATGCAAGAAGCAGTCAAGCAGTAAACTTGCGTAGAATATGATGACTTGCATTTTGACAATTTAAAATAGTTAGTTTCAATTGATCAGCCTGTTTCGAATTAGGGTAGGACAATATGGATTGGCTTCAGGACTATCCTGAAGTCATCAAATGGTTATGTACTTATATGCTTCTTATAAAATGATCAGATGGTTTAGTTTGATGTGTGCTGGCTTCCACTTTTCGTTGCTTTTGGACTTAATTGAACCAGCGCATCCAATGGTATATTTGACTAGTCATTAATTCAATTTTTTTTCTTCTGTTAATTAAGATTCATTTGTTACTTGTATATGTTAATCATTTAAATGTTTACGGAGGAAAGCATTCAACTGAAAGGTGGTTTGAGTTTATCTACGTTGTTATTATCTAATAATGAACGTGGGCCAAAAAGTAGT
>JANVCL010000212.1:19771137-19784479 GCA_026546855.1 Erythroxylum incrassatum | reverse complement strand
AAGACGAAGCGCTTGAATGCAGAATAGCGTTGCTTCTATTAAGATAATTATAATATCAATAAAAACCATATCACGCTTTCGTCTGATTTTGTCTTCCGTCTCATTTTTTGTTCCCACAATTTGTCTAATTTCTATTTGTGCTTCCGTCTTTCTTGTTATCGTCTGATTATTGCTTTGTACTTTCGTCTGATTTTTACTTGTTCATTCCATCTCATATGTTTCTGCTTCCGTCTTACTTTCTTGTTCCATGATTTTTACTACTATATATATTAAATGTGCATATATTTACTACTATATATATTAAATGTGTATATATTTACTTCACATGTAAAAATAGTGCACTGGCAAAAGTAAGACGAAGCAAAATCTAAGAAAGAGAAAAGTAAGACGAAGGGAAAACTAAGGAGTGAAAACTAGGATGAAGCGGTAGAATGTAGAAAAGCGTTTCTTTTATTAAGATAATTATTAAAAGTAGAACGAAGTTTCTTCTATTAAGCTTATCATGACAAATCTTGAATATAACCCTTATGCTAGGTTCTTTCAAAGTCTTCAACATATTCCATCGCTTGAAAATAACAAAATTGTTCTCAGATGTTTTCCTGGTCTTGGTCAACGCATTTATCCAAGTCCACACTCACTCAAGTCCGAGTTATAGAATTCAACCGCTTCAATATCCTCTTTTATTTCCTCTGCGGGATCAATCAAAATGGCATCATGGCATCGCTTGAAAACAGTGAAATTGTTCCAAGATGTTATCGTAGTCTTGATCAACGCGTTTGTCCAAATGTTGAATAAAACCGTAGGGCATCTATTGTACTCACAATAAATAAAACCTGCACAAAAGGAGAAGTTTAGGCCATCCACGCTGAACAAAAAACAAAAACTCACAACACCTGCAGAGAAACAAAACAACACAAAGACAAAAAGTACAAAAAATAAAGGAAAAACGATAAAGAAAAACTTAAAACTTACCAAAGTAGAAAGCAAAACTCGAAAACAAAACCGCAGGCCATGTGTGTTGAACAAAACTGCAGGTCATCTGTACATACAATAAAACCTGGATGAAAGTGGAAGGAAAAAGCACAAAGCCAAAAAGGAAAACAAAATCAAGCAAAAACGAAAACTTACCACACCTGCCGGAGAGAAACTACAACACCTGCAGAGAAACAAAAGAAAAAACGAGAGAAAAGAATAAAGGATAAAGGATAAAGGAAAACTTATCACGGCCGCAGAAAAACAAAAGAAAAAACGAAAACTTACCAAAGCCGAGAGGGAAACTCAATACCACACCTGCCGGAGAGAAACTGCAACACATGCAAAGTAACAAAAGAAAAAACCGAGAACTTAACAACACAACGACAAAAAAGGACAAAAAATAAAGTAAAAAGGAAAAAAGAAAACTTAGAAACAAAAGAAATAACCGAGAACTTAACAACACAAAGAGAAAAAGCAACAAAAAATAAAACAAAAAGGAAAAAGGAAAACTTACCAAACTCGGAAGAGAAAGACATGCTGGAGAGAAACTACAATACCTGCAGAGAAACAAAAGGACAAAAATAAACGAAAAAGAAAAAGGAAAACTTATCACAGTTGCACAGAAACAAAAGCAAAAAGGAAAACTTACGAAAGCCAAAAAAGAAACTCCAACCATCTGCGTTGAACAAAATCGTAGGTCATCTGTACACACAATAAAACCTGGATGAATGAAAGTCGAAGGAAAAAATGCAAAGCCAAAAAGAAAAAGAAAATCAAGCAAAACGAAAACTTCCTAGACCTGCAGAGAAACAAACGACGACGACAAGAAAAAAACTGAAAGAGAAGCAGAGCACGTCCAGCACCGGGAGAGAAAACTTTGCAGAGGAAGTCAAGAGCGGAGAGCTAAGGAAAGAGAAAGAAAACTTTCCAGAATTGTTCGAGGCAGAGTAATTGCGAAACTCTAGGGAGAGTAATAAATAAAGCTTTGAGGCATAACATTCAATGACCAGATAAAATGGACGAACGGGATGGATTAAGAAAGGCACAACATTCAATGACCAGATAAAATGGACAAACGGGATGGAATGCGTGACACAACATTCTATGAACAGATATAAGCCGCCAGATTAAATGGACGATCGTGATAGATTGTTTCTATGAACAGATATAAGCCGTCAGATTAAATGGACGAGTGAGATGAATTGCGTGGTCGTCCATCCCAACTCGTCCTTAGTCTATATACTTAAAGAGTAATTGCGAAACTCTAGGGAGAGTAATAGAGAAAGCTTTGAAGCACAACATTCAATGACCAGATAAAATGGACGAACAGGATGGATTAAGAAAGGCACAACATTCAATGACCAGATAAAATGGACGAACGGAATGGAATGCGTGGCACAACATTCTATGAACAGATATAAGCTGCCAGATTAAATGGACGACCGGGATGGATTGTTTCTATAAACAGATATAAGCCGTCAGATTAAATGGACGAGTGAGATGAATTGCGTGGTCGTTCATTCGAACTCGTCCTTAGTAAATATACTTAATAAAAGATAAGGTCCTATTTGGTAGGAAATTTATTTTCCATAAATAAACAAGGGATCAAGGTATCTCTCTCAAGCATCTTCAGAAGTTAGAGTACGTATCTTTAGACAAGTTGATTACAATTTCTATGTTAACCTGGTAACCCTTGGTAATTCCTAAAAAGGTAAGCAACCAACTCGGCTGCAAGTTGAGTAGAATGGGGACTATTCCTGGGAAGATATTCCTTGTCACCGGTCCTCCTGTGAGTGAAAACATAAACATGCTTCTATTTTATGCTATGGTAATTTGTATTCAGAAACAATATGTGGAGGGGTGAGTCTGAATCTGAGGTGTTGTTTGCAGGGTGTGGGTAAAACCACTCTGATAACAAGAGTTTTTGAGAGCCTGAAATCATCAATGCCCGACTTGAAGATTCAGGGTTTCTTCACCCGTATGTATCACCGTCTCTCTATTGTTGATGCTGGCAATGGTATTGGTAGCTACTAGCTTAATTTTGAGTTATTATAGGTGAGATTAGAGAAGGAAGTGAGAGGATCGGGTTTCAGGTTGTCACTTTAGATGGTCGCACCGCTCCACTCGCCTCTTCCTCCATTTCCCAGTTAACAATTAACTCTCTACAATTCATAAGCAAGACTCTTTTCTTTTTTTTTTCCCCAGTATTTTTGATTTATTACTTCTTTTATGCTGTTGCAGCCCGGACTCTTACAGGTGGCCTGCCGTCGGCAAGTATAAAGTGGATGTCAAGTCGTTTGAGTCTGTGGCCTTACCCGAGATGCAGGTCTCTTTTCTTCTTTTCCTTTCCATCTCGCGTCATCTTTGAGTTTCCAACGTGAGGGTTTGTGAATCTTTATGTAGCTGTGACTTTCCCATGACACATCAAGCCAAAGGGTGAGGTGTGGGATTGAACCCTCGTATGCAATTTCCTTGTAACAATGAAACTGCTCTCTTGTTTGAGCGATTTTAAGTCTCGTTAATCGGATCGTTCCCATTCTACTGAAATGAAAAGAAGAGTAAGCAGTAGCACTCTCGCAAGTTTGATGTTATTATAAAATGGCTATTGACTGCTTGCTTCCTGTATATTTATAACATCAAACGTGAACAACTATTTACAAGCTTTCGTTAACACTCATCTACGAAAGACTGGATAAGGAAACAACAAAAATAATCACATTGTTCACATATATGCGGCTAATTGCGATTGTCATATCAAAGAAAGTGTAATTCTTCCTGCTTATCTCTCTATTTACTCTATTTTTTTTTCCAGAACAATTTGAGATGGAAAATATTGGTTTTAATAAAGTGCTTTTCTCACCATAGTTTTAGATACTAAAATGGCGAGAGGGACCATCCTTAGATATATTGATTGGCTTCTGTTGAGTTATCTCCTTCCGGTATCCAATTAGATGAGGAAGGAGATAAGAACAATGAAATGACCTAAAATTAAGTGCTTTTGTTTACTTTGCTAGAGATTACAAAGGCTTCTGCCCAATTAGATGAGGAAGGAGATAAGAACAATGAAATGACCTAAAATTAAGTGCTTTTGTTTACTTTGCTAGAGTTTACAAAGGCTTCTGCCCTTAATAATATGCAGTCATGGTGTCATGATGAATTTGTTTATAGATCAGAGAAGATACAGATCTCTTCATCATTGACGAAGTTGGGAAAATGGAGCTTTTCAGTAGACCCTTCATTGATGCTGTTGAAAGGGTTCTGGAATTGAATGTTCCGCTGCTGGCTTCTATTCCCCAGCCGAAATATTCAAGTGATCCTCCAATAGGTAACACGTTGCTTAGATGCAATTTACTTCTATTGCATATCAAGTTTGTTTAACTGAAGTGGCTCAAGTACTTGTCAAAGTGGCGTCAAACTTGCAAAATTCAAAAGTTGAAATTGAAATTGTCTTGTTGGATGTGAAGTGGGCAAAAGTTGAATAATTTTTTTTAGCTTTTTTGCAGTTTCTCTTATGTTTTCTTTCTCCTCATAATTTGTATGTGATTAAGCTGTACGAACTCCTGCAGTTGCAAAGTTGAGAAATGAACCAAGGGCCACCATTTTCACTCTCCACCCAAGTAATAGGGACGCAGCCAAAAATGAGGTATTCATCAAAGTGGTGGATTCACTCCACAAGCCTTAGATGATGCTTCGTTTTGCACATCGTCCCATCAGTTCCTTCCACAATTGAGTAGTTCCGATCAAACTTTAAACTGTCCGAGATGCAGATTCTGACAGCTTGTTTTCTGATCCTCTGACGTGGTTATCCTCTCTCCACAATATTGGGACACATGAAATCTTCTGTGGTCGTAAAAGTGTTTCAACTTTTTGTTATTTAATTTTATCCATACATTCGTGTAGATTCTACATAAATGTAGAGATAAGATTTAATAAAATATGATAGGAATTGATTTACGAAAACAGAGGGTGTTTGTGTTATGTCAGTTCAAGACTCGTTGAGTCCTTTGCTTGTAATTGACCACAATACAAAGTCAAACCTGGAGATATCAAGATGAATGAATAAGAAATTAATCAACACAACATAAATCTCACATAATAGAGGTGTTTATTGGATGCAAAACGGAGGTATTAACTGATAGGTCCCAGTCAAAACCTGCTAGAACAAATGAAAAGAGAAAAGCAAATATGCAAAAAATTTTACTTTTGGTGAGAATAAACCAGTAACTTAAGTTGACGCTAAAATCCTCCTTAATATTGATAATTGAAACATTTAAATACAAAATTAGCAACTACCTTAGTCCTAAGTACAAGGAATTCTAAATACTAAAGATATTTCACTAACAGTTAATGGATAACATGAACCACTACACAACTAGACCCACTAAACAAATAGATCCCACGTTAACTAGACCCACTAAATAATTAGATCCCACGTTTCCCATATTGTAGATCTCAACATTAACATTGTGTATATCACATGTATTTGTGGAAGTAATACATTAACTTGAAAGAAGCCAATGAATATAGGCTGATAAGCTTCGTTCAGAAGATCCAGAAGCACTGATAGTATGTTGAGAAAGATTATCAAGCAAAGGAATATGCATGTACAAGGGTCGTTTACACTTGTTATGCAATTATTAGTACTTCTGCTATGGCGGAGGAGGACCTGTCTCTGTCTTGCGTTTAAAAGCTTTAAACAAGACGCATTTTATATTAAGTTGAGAAGTTGCACAATCCAATTTTGATGACAACACATGTTATTATTCATTTTTAGATATTCCCACGGCGAGTGGGTTGTATATGTGAAACTTACGAACACACGAAAGAATAACTCCTGAAGTTGCGTTACAATAACCTGAAGCTTGCTTCGATTTACCATGTATATCTCATATTACAGAGATAAACTGTCCCTTCCATTTCAAATCGACAAGAAGGAATATGCAAGAACACTTACATATTATAAAGTTAAAGTTAAAGGAGGAGCTTCAGGGCTAAACTTAAGAAGAGAGTCTGAACTCTTGAATATGAAAGACTTTGAACTGGTGAAGGATTATATAGACATAATCATGAAGGTGGTAAACCAGATTAGGTAGGTTGGAGAAAAATTAAAACCAGAGTAAAAATTTGTAGTGAAAGTGATAATGACCTTTCCAAAGAGATTTGAACACAAAAATTCTTTAGAGGGAGACATGGGACTTGTTCGGTTATCTTTAATTGAGTTCGTAATTCTTTTTTTTGCATGTTGTTGAGCAAAGAAAGTCAAGTCCTATAAAGAGGAAAAAGTAACTAATATAAAAATGTTAGTTAATAAATTACATAATGATTAAATAAAATTTTAATTCTTAAAAAAGTTCAAAAAATTATAATTTTTTGAAAAATATTTTAGTGATAATTAAATTTAGAGTTCATTTACCTTAAATTAATTATAAAAAGTGTTAATTATTTGTATTATACTTTAAGGTTTTATAAAAATAATATTCAGAAAGTACTAACAAGTCAAAATAACATGTCTCAAGAAAAAGGAGGGATGAATAAACATGTTACTGTGGAAATAAAGACAACAAAGAACCTAAAGGAGGAAAAATCATTCAGAAAAAGGAGAAGTTGAAAGTATTACCATAAGTTTAGGGGGTTGGAGCATTATGTTTCCGTTAGGGTGTTCCAGCCCTATTTCACTTAATTTGATTTACACATTTATGTGGACCCACATAAATATGTGAATGAAATTTAATAAAACAAGGTAGGAACTAGTTAATTGGAACAAAAGATCTTATCTCAATTTAAACATCCTCCAGATTGGTACTAGTAGAGTATAGGCAATGTAGGACTTGTAAACCTGTTCGTAAAAATTAATCACAGAAAGCAGAGGAAAAACTTTAGCACTTCTGTTCTAATATCTATGGACATGATGTATGCTTTTTGAATAGCACTAAAAATTAATAGGCAAATACGTCTATCATTCTTATAGTATTGTCTAGTGAATACAAGTATTGTTTCTTCAAGGACTACAATTACTATTAATAACTTTCTTTACATTATTTAATCAAATAAAATGAATTATTGACTTAAAAGAAATCATTAATTAAGCTAAAATTAATAATATGAAATAATAAACTAAAGTAAATAAACAAAATGAAATAATTAATTGATAAATAAGTTCTAAATGTGGAGTCCCTCTGCATTCTTCCTATTCCTAAATTTATCTTGATTTAATTATTAACCCTAGTTTCTTAGACTAATAGAAAGTTCAAAGTTATAACTATATTCTTTCTCAAGAAATACAACTCCTAACTTTAGGTTGATTGATTGCAACCTCTTTCTAATAAAAATCCTTAAGAACACATTAACTTGTTAATTCCTTTATTAGATTTGACTTTAACTCATAAGATTTATGCAAACCTATCTCTATCGTTTCATGTAAATCTTATTATTTCTTATTATTCATGCCACAATCTATTCATACATGCTATTTCTCAATCCCTGTATATTTAATATGAAATTGAATCAAAATGCTAAAAAGTATTAATTCAAACAAAAGAAGTATGAACAACACAAGAAAACTTGGGTCTTTTATTAAATTAAAGAATCAATTCAAATAGATAGCTCTAAGGTTCATTCCATCTAGATTTATCCTAGTTTGGTTCATACTAAAATAAAGAAAGCTTTAATTACCAAAAAAATAAAGAAAGCTTTTACACATATGCGGAAGTATTTGAAATTTTGTATAGAGTTATTAGCAAAAAAGAGGAAGTTGAAGGAGTTAGCGATTATGACGTTAAGTGGAATGTGTTTAGCGATTCTTTAAAGCAAGTTACTAGAGAACCATAAAGATTTTGGAAATTTTACTATCCCTTGTTAAATCAGTAGCTTAAAAACAGAAAAATGCTTTTGCCTACCTAAAGGCTGGTAGTAATATAAAGTCTTATTCTTTGTTTAGGAAACTAAGATTAGGTTAACTGAAACCTACTAGGATAAGTTTATAATTAGCAGACAAATTAGTAAAGCATCTTAGATGTATTATAGAGGATATATTTGTTAAGGTTGATAAGTTCATCTTCCTAATTGATTTTTTGATTCTTGACATAGAGGAAGATATAAAGGTACCTTTAGTTCTAAGTCGACCCTTTTTAGCCACTCCTAGGTCGATTACTGATGTTAGTGAGGGCAAGTTAGTGCTTAGGGTTAGGAATGAAGAGATAATATTTAAAATGTATAATTTCATGAATCATTTTGTTATTCCCTAATGGGACCCAAGAGGGAGAGGGGGATGAATTAGGTGAAATCAAGATACTTCCTTATGTTTGATGCTTTTAAGAAAAGTGCCACAAATTATCATAAATGAAAATAAATGAATTAAATTATAAAATAAAGAGTAAGGGAAGAGAAACGCAAACCAATTTTAAGTGGTTCAACAAATAATCCTCGCCTAAATTGACTCCCAAGAGCCGTCCTGAATTTCCACTATAGATCTTCTTTTAAGGTGAAGAATACCCTTTTACAATCTTTTATTTTGGCAAAGAGGAACCTCCTTTTTAATCTTCTTTCAAGGCATAGAGGAACCGTAAATCACGAATAGTAAACCCAGTACAATGATCTCAAACCTAATAACCAACTAGCAACTCAAAATCACTTCGATGCTATGATAATCACAAAAGGCAGGCTTACTTAAAATGAGACAAAGAATGCTTAAATGATTGAAAAATATTTAGAAATGTGTGTATAGAATACTTGAAAGGTTCTTGATGTTAAAAATAATGACAAAATATTTATTTATAGTGATTAGGGACCCAAAATAGCAGTTGTAGCCAAGAACTAGTCATTCCAATCACTATATTCGATACACTAAAGGCTCCAAATTCATTAGTTATTGGAACATTGATCAACTAATATGGCACATTGGCTGACTAATACATCAACTAATATTGTTACAAATTCTCAATGCATCGAATTTAACAACCTGTATTGGTCAACCAATCACCCCAAAAACATGATTTTAACAACTTTAAAAACTTAAAAATATTTTTTTAAAATCCAAATATTATTAAAATACTTCCTAAAATGTTCCCTAATGTTTATTTGAAATATTAAGAGGCTTTTATAGTATAATCAAAAGCTTCAATGCCTCTTAATAAATGTATAAGCTTATACAATGAAAAAAAGAGAAGTGTTTATGAATGGTGAACCTCTTAGATCATCAAAGATGATCAAGATGAGCTTACAATAAGTAATATCTGAAATAATCTCGACGTGTTTTGATTTATTGCTTAACTTGATTATAATCTTGAAGATTTCAAAGCATAGTCTTATTCTTATATTCCTTCTCATCAATAACACTAAATAACTCGTTAATAATACTTATGTTTCATTATCATTAAAACTTCGATTAGAACCTCACTTGGTTCAACAATACCCACCTTTTTTATGATGACAATATATTTGTGATATTAGAAAGTATTACAAGAACTTAGTTAGACATATTATAATCCATATCGGTATAATAATTAATTCCCTCTTAATTCATGCATAAGAGAAAAGAAAATAACATAAATCCATATCATAAACACAACTTAATAGAGAGGAATATGTAACAAAAATAAATATTTTCAAAGAGATATAAAACTACATTTACTCCTCTTAAATTATAGTATTTATCTAATATCGCACAAAATTTTTGCCCCCTTTTTGAAAACATGAAAAAGATTCAACTAATTGAAGGTGGGAAACAAGACTCAATTAATCTATACAATTCATCAAGGTGATGCATCATGATGTATTACAAAGAGTCAAGCTCTACTCACAATATAATAATCTGATGCTTAATGGCAGTAAAACAAGCATCTGGCAGGGAGTGATGTCAAGGGTGAGAGGTAGCAGTCTCATCATCTATAGGTAGCTTGATAGTGTTGCTTAAGAGGGGCTTCTTGGAACCATCATATGATGGGTCCTTATGAATTGGAGATAGATGCTAAGGCTGAAGGTGTTGGTGCTAATGTGGTCTAGTCATTTATCCATAAACCAATTGATATCTCATTCAGCAAAGAGTAGCAAAATAAAAGAAGAAATTAAATTCAATCCTACTGCTAGTGGGAGGAATTTAGAAGTGCTGAAAAATAAGGCTAAAGATGAGAGCATATGAGATATTTTGTTTCTTCTTTCTAATTTAATAAAAGTGAATCGTATTGAACAAAAGAAAATGACCAAGGTGAATAGTTTGTTCTAACATAAAGGTAGAAAGAAACCAAAGATCATCGTGTACTAGAAAGGTAAAATGATTACTAGTGGAGACAAAATTATATTTAATAAATAGGTGGTGGAAATGAGGGATAACATGGAGGCCATATACATTATTGGGTTTTCTATAGACCTCATCAATGAGATCTAATTCAAAAATAAATTTGACTTTGTCAGACATAGAGGAAGGGTGTATGGAGTATTTGGTATGACTAGTATAGTACAAAAGTTAGTCAGGTATAGGAATGACTAAGATCTCATTTATAAAGTTAAAAATAAGATGGATGTCAATACCATACACTTCAGAGAAAAATATGAGTGACATCACGAATGACGTTAGGACAATGATTGGTGTAAAACAAATGAACATTGTAGGACTAATCCTACAGGTCCTAGTAAGGAGGGTCTTCCCAACCTTGATCAATAAAGTAGCACACAAAACCATAATTCTTAAATTGATCTAGACTGGTAGGAGAAATGATATTATTATCATGTAGTTCCGAGGAGGTACAATACTAGAATTGATAAGAAGTAGTATCTAGGTATTCATCCTCATTAGGAGATGTGAGGGAAGGAGGGATCTTAAATCATTATCAAATCCTAGGAATCTTAGAGAACGTATTGATAGCTCTACCTTATGTGTGAATCCTAGGTGTAGGATTAGGATTTCCTATATTTCGTCTCATAGGTTTCAAAGAAGGGCTAAGGATAAAGGTAAGGGATAGGGAGAGGAAATACAAGTCACATTGGGGGGTCCCATTTAGCAATAGAGAAGGAGGGCAAAAATGGGGCTCAATTGGCAGGGGCTTCTTGGTGGTACAACTGGTTGTAATCATAGGAGACTCTAAAAACTTTGCTAGAGAAGCAACATAACTATAAAGAAGGTCTTAGCATAGGAGGTTTATAAAAATTGCATGAAGGTGATGTGGAGGTGCAGCAAATAAATGGAGCTGTCTATCAGAGATGGGTGGTGGAGTTGATGGTTAATATATGGTTAAATTGGAGAGAGAGAGTTTAGAGGAGGGAGGACATCAGAGAGGTTGGAGATTGGCATATGTGAGAAAAAGAAAGGAACGTCTAGTTTTTTTAAGAACCCGATATACTGGTCAACCACTGTGACTTATTGGTCGACCAATATATGTTTCTGATTATAGATAAGTGTCTCCATTTGACTGCTAAGTGGTTTTGGTTGACCACTATAAGTAACTAGTCGACCATTATGCTTTATTGGCCGACAAAGGACGAGACCAAAATGTCTGAAAGGTCTTGAGACCAAATTAATTCAAGGATTAGCAATATTGGTCAACTAACCTATGAATTTGGTTGATTAGTAAATTTTAGTAATTTACTTTAAAAAATTCAAAGAGACAAATTGACTCAGAAAATAACCTAAAAAGAATTTATGTAAGGAAATTTCCATCAATCATCCCTAATTCTCTTCTAATTGAGCAAAATCTATCTTCTCTCATAAATTTAATCAAGATGTCGACTAATTGGTGTTATGTATATACAAACTCCAATTTAATATCTCCATTTTACACATTTTCTTTTGTAAAATGGTAATTAATTTTTATATGCTTGGTCCTAAAATGTTGAATAGTTCTTTTTAAGGAAAATGACATTAGTATTATCACATTTAATCAATATTTTATTAATCTATATTCTTTAAGTTGTCTTGACCAAAGAATTTTAGCATAATAAGTTCCGGTTGCCGCGTATTCAGCTTCCATCATTGATAAAGTCATTGAATTTTATTTCTTAATAAAATAAGAAACTAATGCATTTCTTTCAAATTGATAGTCCCAGATGTGCTCTTTCTATCCAAAAGGCTACCAATAAACTCTACATTTGAATAACCAATTAAGTTAGGTGTCATTGGTACCAAAGTCTTAGTGAAATGATTTTGCACAAGTGTTTAAGGATGCACGTAACAGCTAATATGTTGGACCCCGTTTCCAGAGCCCAACGTCCGGAGACCTGAGCCTTGTGCTGTAAACCTTGAAGGGTCACTTACCGACATTCTACAAAGATGGTAAGCGCACACTAATCAAACATCAAAATTTTAAGTTGAACTCTTCATAGAAATTGTAACCTTAAGTCTCTAATTTACCTTGAAGAAAGAATCACCTCAATTGGAGTTCTATAACTCAAGATATGCTCAAAAAGCCTAAGTGTGCTCATACTCCAATTATGGTCTCCAACCCGACCCTTCACTTGTTCAAGTGCAAACTCTCTCAATATAACTTCAAATGGTACAAATTTTTATGGAGATAAAGACAAATGTCTTAAGAATCTATTGGTCCAAGAATCACCTCAATTGGAGGTAGGATGGGGGAGTTATGCCCAAACGATTACACCATGTTTAAACCCTAAATCAATTTGAACCTCCCTTGGCGCGATTGCCATAACTTTCATTGTAGAAGTCGGATTGACTTCGTTTTTGAACCATTAGAAATTAGACATCTGGAGCTACAACTTTCATGAAGACCAAAAAGTCTGATTCTGCCTCTAAGAAGGTCAAACTTCACAATCTTTCCCGAGCATGTCCGTTAAACGGACATGAATCGAGCTTTGGAAGCCAATTTGACTTGAGAAGGTCCGTTAAACGGACATGGACTGGCCAAAGGGTGTTTTTCACCCGAGAAGGTCTATTAAACGGACATGGGGGCTTCCCAAAGCCCTCCATGCCTTTCCAAATCTTCCCAAAACCTATCCCAACACTATAAACACTTCCAAACTTCCAAAATGCATCTGATCCAATGCCATAACTCTTCATAATCACTTAAACACCAACTTTAACTCATCCAATACTCAAATCCCAACTCAAATGGTACATCAAAACTACAATATCTCAACACTCAATCAAACCATCTCAAACACAAAACATAAACAATATCAAAATTTGTAACATACATATCTCCCTATTCTGGCATCCAAAAATCACAAAATTCATACCATTGGAAAGATCAAAAGATCTTCTACAACTTTCAAGAAGACAGAATTTACAATTTCTACCCAGATTTTCCCCCTTGAATCCTGCATACATTCTTATTCTCATGGAAATTCAAACCATAACAATGCAAAGGTTTGGAAAGCCATAATAAACCATAATACAAATGCATTTCATTTACATCAA
>JANVCL010000212.1:19747000-19765671 GCA_026546855.1 Erythroxylum incrassatum | reverse complement strand
GAATATTCTTATAAGAATTTAAATTTTAGATATTTAATTTTACAAAAATTAAGTTTATAACTTTAATAAAAATATAATAAAAACAATGAACTAAACATAATTATAGATAGATAAAAATTATGTTTAATGTTTTTATGTTTGTCTTACATTAACATATTTATGTATAACAAAAATAATGTTTGGAGGCATCTTTTAACAAAACAATTTGGAAAAGAAGGTAATAGATATTAATAATTGTATAACAAAAATAATAATTATAAAGATAGGTACAAAAACATTAATTTTTCTGGTCACTGTTTTGCTTCCACACACCCTCTTGTTGTTGTAGGCCTCAAATCAAAGGTTCTCTCTTCTCCACACGTCCTCATCGCAGACATTACCGACAACAATGACCCATATCCTTTTGGTTTCTCCTTTGTTTGATCTTTTCGTTATTGTTTTTGTTTTTTTTTTCTTAATTATGTTGAGAAGTCTGTGAATTTCTTTCCTTGACTCTGATCGCTGTCACACGTACCAACCAAACGGAGCGCGATCGCGAAAGAGCTCAGGCTCGCAACAGCAGCAAGGGAAGTAAGGGGAAAGATGACGGTTTGACTCCCGAGCAGTGCCGCGAAAGGTCAACCTTTAATTTTTTTCTCCCCATTTCTAATCTTTTTGTTGATTGCGAAGAAAACGAGAGAGAGAGGAGCGGAGAGGTCTGGGCAAACTTGACATTTTGAGTTTGGGACTACCCAAACGCTGGTGTGGAGCAGCTTATTGATTTTGGCTGATTCAACCCAATCAGCCAATTAACCAAACACATTTATCATCTGTTTGACTAATCAAACAGCTGATTTTGACTTATCAGCTAAATTTTTAGCTGTCAGCTGTTCTCTAAACACACCCTTTAACTTGCTTTGGAAAAGAAAAACTTGGCATTTGACGTAAAATTTTTCACCTATTTTTCCGAACGCCAAATGTTCTTTCGATTGTGCATCTTAAAGAAGAATGTGCATGATTGAATATTTCTTTCTTTCCTCTTGGATGACCAGTGCGACGAAAATCAGGAAGATGATACCTTTCACCTTTGTATGGTCCTAAATAACCTTACATGTAAGGATATCCTGCATCTTCCAAATAATACTTTCCTACATTCCAAATTTAAAAATAAATAAATAAATAAGCATTTGATTATTAAGAATAAATAAAAAAGTATTAAGTTATTCGTCACAATCTCTAGGTGGATGAGGGAAGTGTAATCTATCATTACGCAAAGCCTCCATAAAAATTCAAGCATCATGTGTTGTGCCCTCCCAACCAGCCCAAGTAAAAGTGAAGCACATATCAAAATCACATACAGTCATTACATTTTGCGAAGGAATGCCTTTTCTCCCAATATATTTTATTTGATTGGACCTTGGAACGACAACTAGTATATGTGTTCCATCAATAGCTCCAATACAGTCTTTAAAATAAGGCCAATACCTTCTATCATCTTTAATTTTGATTGGAATTTCTCTCTTGAACCATTCTATTGCAAAGTCCATCACCTAAAGTGATAAAAAAACATAGCTGCAGCCTCTTCTATTGTAACTTCTGTACCTTTCTTTAATCCATATGACTCATTCAACAATTTACATAATTTGATAAACACATCCTTCTCCATTCTCAATTGTTGATGACATCTATCTTTATGATCATTAAGCAACTCCATTACAAACATCCATCCAGTGTGAGGGGATGTTCTGCATGGTTTTTTTATATAATATTTAATATGATGGTCTACAACCATTGAAACTCCAATTTGAACCAATTGCAAAATTTCTTCTTCAATCTATTCATTATATTCATGATCATTTTCAGAATTATTATTAGAAGATGACACCTGTATCAAAATATATAAAAAGATAAATAATAAGCTTATTGTATAACATGATAACATAGCAACAATCATAACACAATAATAATAAAGTACAATTTAATTCATTACAACAAAATTCACCAACAAAAAATCTAATATAACACATTAATAGTAGCAAAATCCAAAATAACACATTACAAATAATCCAATATTAGTAACCAAAGATATGTCTAATTTATTACAAAAACCACAATCATTTCATTGTCTTAAGCTATTCGATTTGAAGCTCAACTTCCTTAAGCTCAATAAATATCTCTCTATTTTCCTTCTTCAAAAAAAATTTGGTAGCTAACATAAACAATTCACTTCCTTTTTCTATTTCGTTTATACTACGTAAGATGTTTAGCGCCTCAGCAATGCTATAACCAGGTTCATCTCTTTTAATAGAGCTCATTGAAGTTTTACTCTGTATTGCATCACATATGCGCTCCAAATTTTGATTTAACTTTTCGGTTCTAGTATCATTTTTCTTTTCTTTTTTTCCCTTTCCTTTTGTAGAGGTTCCTAAAGCTGGAGTTAATGAACCAATCTCATTATGAATATTTTCAATTTTTGGATTGACAACAAAGTCTTCAGAAAGGTCATCCTCAAGATCAACATCAACTAGGCTTTCTCTACACGCCACATAAGCATCATTTGGTACAAAACCTGAAGAAGGTGCCCAAGCTCCTTCTCCTGTAGCTGCAACATCTTTAAATAAAATATTCAGCTGTTCAATATGTTTCAAACCTTTAGTTCGAAATTTGGCAGCCTCAGGATTTTCCTACAATAATATTGTTTAAGTTATTAAACTATCAAGTAACATTAGAATAATATAAATCTAAAGCTTAAATGCTTACCTTCAATTTCTTTTCCCACCATTCGTCACTTCCATCAATAGTTTGATTAGTAGGACCCCATCCGAGTCCAGTTTCCTTACCTACTAAATTTGTCCAAAGTTGTCAATCCTTTTTTAATCCATCCCATTTATTCTTAAATTGTTTGTATTCATAATTTTTCTTAGTTTTTATCGCAGACGTCGAACATCTGCTATATTTAGGACTAACCAGAAGATGAAATAGCTAGATGAAAGAACTAACCGAGATGAGATGGTTTGATCAACAGATGAAAGAAAACAAAAGTCGGCAAGCAGAAAAGACAACAGAAGTCGGCAAGCAAAAAGAAGTATGTGAGATTTTTTTTGTTTAGCAAGATTATAAACGTAAATGACGAGAGTGGGTTAAAAAATAGGTTCCCAAAAAAGCTAAAATTTGAGATTTTCAGAAAATCTCTAAATTTTGGTTTTTAAAAAAGCTGTATTTTGACTTTTAAAAAAGCTGTTTCTACTGTAAAAGCGCTTTTGAAATTTTCAGCCAAACAACCATTTTTTCCTTAAAATAGCTTCTGCGGTGAAAAAAAAGTACTTTTGAAGCTTCCAAAAGCCGAATCAACACAGAGCCTTAGTTTGGTGGAACGCACCTTATCAGAAGCCAACAGCCAATACAATCACAACAAGAATTTATCAATGAAAACTGACATGTACAATCTCTAGCAATGGCATTTAATTTCCATTTTTCTAGTCAAATTTAAAATCAACTCTTACTTCAAATGGAAAACCATATGGAAGCTCATGATGCCAACCAAAATCAAGAGAATCTGAAATACTCTAGTCTACAATGGACAACTAAAATTGTACTGAAATTCAAATTGATGTATATTGAGTGGTTCTCTTAAGCAATCTTTATGGTGGATGTGCAGTTTACTACCATCTTCATGATCTATTCATTGATCATTTGGTATATTACGAAACAACATTTAACATGGAAGACACAACTTGTGCATATCGGTTAGCACAATGGTGAAAAGGTTTCTCAATCATTTGAGTTCACAGTCTCATCAATAATCCTGAATCACATCAATTGTCTACACACAGTTGAAATTATATAAAATTGGAAAAGACAAAACAGTTGTGGCAACTGCAATCTCTCTCTCTCTTTTTTTTCCCTTTCCACCACTCCTCATCCATCATTAGCGTTTGTGCTATTCTTCAAGGACTTAAATAGGCAAAAATGTCGATTTATCACAATTTTATTCAGAGATGCTGCCGTTGTCTTATTTTTCAGTCACAGCAATGAAAATTTAGACGTTGACAAGGATGTACGTGTACCCAGTAATCCAAGGTGAAACAAGACATATATAAGATGACGTTGTAATCAACGGCCTGCAGGAGGCAGAGGTTGAACAACAGCTAGGGGATTTACTTGATAAGAAAATGCAAGCTGCCATAAGTCTATCAACGCCTTCTTCCCGTACAAAAGTTGCCTGTTAACAATCCTGAAAACCAGTATGTAAATTCAATTCACAACAAAACATGGCAACCAAATGGCTTATTTGCTAATTAGGTGACACTTCTCTAGCATGAAAATAAGAAAATTTTTACCCAACTTCTGGAAAAGAAATATACCTTCTTACCCCCTTATAAAAACAAATTAAATGTTCAAGTAGCTGTAAACTAGGACAGTCCTAATAACTACTTTCTTGCAAGCTTGAAAGTGACTACATTACAAGCTATAGCGAACAAACTATTTATGGGTTTATAGCTACACAGGCATATCATTATTGCAGAGGGATATGCATACATACAATTAGTAATGAGCATTTGCCTATTCAAATAAGATTAACATTTCCAAATACCACATCCTGGAGATTTCATAGTTACGCAAACTTGTCCACTAAAACTTGTTGGACACACAGTTCACCTCTCTTGTTTTATATCAACATTTAATGAGTTTGAGTCATTGTATGTAGTGTACAATATTAAGCAAGTAACATGGTGAACCCAAGAAAATTAGCATTCTTGACATAGGTGATAAGAAAATAAGTGATCAATATCTCACCGATTCAGAGAAGCTCGTTTCTTCCGGAGAATATAAATGATAAACGCAACCAAGCATCCAAGCAGAATCTTTCTATTAGTAATCACCAACTGAATACTACCAAACTTCAGATTAAAAGAGTGAAACCACCAAAAACATGATCTGGTGGACCGGGAAAATTTTAAAATCGACTCTTCCCTATCATCATATCCATTGCACAGGAAGTTGTTATGTAACACTTTTTGAGATCCCTCAGAAACATTTAGTTTCTTAGTCATGGAATGTTTCAGTTCAGGGTCATTTTCTGACGCAATTGAGGAGTCCTGTGACAGACTGCTTGCTTGCAGAGAATGCAAAGAGTATAATTTTCTTAAAAGTTCCTGGTATAAATGACAAAACAATAAAGACAGCACACAATGGTAGCATTAGAGCAGCCAAAGCAAAAAAGTGTTACCATTGCAAAAAGTTAGTGTAATTTAACAAGCATCATTGCACACATATCCACAAAGTAAGAGATTAAACCTCCAAACTAATAGCAGACAGAGTAAAAAGTAACGATATCATTTCTTTTACAAAGAGCTTTTCAAAAATCTGTTCTGCTAAAATAATTTATACTAGGAAACATTCAAGTTGAATCGCCTAGATTAGATATATCAGTGTAAGTTCAAGATATTGATCTTTCTAAACTTTAACACACATACCAACTTAACTTGAGATATTCCCTTAAATACTCAATTCATGTGACTCCAAACTAAGCATCCGCTACACTTTTTCAGTGTTTTAGAGCTCTGTTATCTGGAAATGTGTTCCTAATTTAGGCATGAAAATTCGAAGGAAGCATGCTGATTAAATACTTGGTGGGATAATTTTAGTGCTCATGACAGAATCAACAATAAAAAAACAAAATCCAAGATTAAAATGTTTTAAGTACAATTTACATCCTGATTATCTAATCTTGAAACAATTAATGCAATCATCATTATATTTTTTTCATAAAACCCACTCAAACACTTCCCTCCATTGGATAACAAATTTGGTGCAAAAGAGCTTAAAGTCTATAAAAGAAAGAAAGGAAGAAAAATTAGTCAACTACAAATTTTATTTTGGTAGGATGAAGGCTGGCAATTGAGTTGACACCAAAAACAAGGGCTAAAATTTAGATGCTGTTAGAACTTTTTATTAGATAGGAAGTAGTAGTAAATAATATTTAAATTTATTAGGAACCCTTTCCTACTAAAATAAGAATTCCAAGAACTTTTCTATAAATATGTGTAACTTCAATAAGAAGACATCCTGATATTTTTCTACAAACTTGAGTTTTCAATTAAAAAGTGTGATACTTTCTTCTAAGAATGGATTTTAGACCTAGGAGCGACTCCTAGTTTCCTACCCTCCCTTGTTTGTGCTCTTCGTTAAATTCCAGCAAACCTAATCTAAAATTTCAGCCATATTAAATCTTAAAATCCTAGCCTAAAATTTGCAACAAAGAAATCCCAAAAAAATCCAACCATACTAGATCTGAAATTTTAGCATTCCAAGCTAAAATTCAAACATAAAACTTGATATTTCAGAAGCCTATTACTAATTTTTGTGAGTTTTAGCTACTAGTTAGTATTTCTTCTATTGTCCTACATCAATTTGATATCAAACCTTTGGCTCACAATCGCGATACGTTGTGAAAGGGTGTATAGAAGAATATTTCGTGTCAAAGAGTCAAAATATTTTTGAGAATTATGGAAAGATTGGACATAATGATCCTTATACTTCAAGAACTAATCCAGAAAACAACATCGGACAGCAAACTACTGGATGTTAAGGGTGGAGAAAGCAAAATCCAAGATGAAGAGGCTGAAACTCATCAACAGCGAGTAGGATTAGGAAATCAACACCTAACAAGAGAACCAATACAAAGAAACCAACCAGCAGGATATGGAGAGCGCATGCAAGACTTGAAAGTTCGTGTTGAAGCCCTCATTTTGCAGCAAAAATGGATCCACACGTGTTCTTAGATTGGATAGCAACAATAGAAGATTTCTTTGACTGATACCACAAGTTAAAAGACCGAAAAGTTCAATTTGCAAAGATGAAACTAGTTGGACACACTAAAATCTGGTGGAGATCGATAGAGGATGGATTTTGAAAAATATGCCAACTACCAATTGTTAATTACGAAGAGATGAAGCTGAAATTTTCGAAAAAATACATACCATTTCACTATCAGGAAAACCTCCAAGATCAATTCACAACCTTTAGAGAAGGGATTATATTTGTAAATGAGCTTTCTATCTGATGTGAAGGAAGGAAGTCAGAATAACAAGTTATATCTCATTACGAAAATGACTTAAGTGCAGAAATTTGCAAAGAGCTGATAATGCAAAGGATTTATAGCCTTAAAGATACATATAACTTGGCTTTAAGAGCGGAACAATACATATGACAAGAAGTAACTAAAAAGTTTCAAAGTCAAGCCGGGAAATTCGACATGAAGAGAACTACAAAGGTGCAAAATTTTAGGTCAACACCTAATACATCAAAATTTGCGCCACATAACAACTACAAAACTTCTCAAGGAGCTGAACCTAAAGGCAAAGTCATAGATGAGACTGGGATAAAAGGAGGCTGCAGTGACAAGAACTGCTTCCAATGCAATGGGAGGGGCCACTTTGCTTGTGAATATACAAATAGAGGTTTGCACATGATGGAAGAAGAAGATGGGGAAGAATCTAACAAATATGTGTGTGAATATGAAGCTAGAGATGAGTTGGAAAGAGACTCCTAATAAACTAGCTAGTCTTACAAATCTTAATGTAGTGACTTATGACCCTTAGGCGGAAGAACAAGAATAATGGCTTTGTACTACTATTTTCTTTACTCAAGTTTGATGCATAGATAAAGTATGCAGGCTTATCATTGATGTAGTATAAATGTGGTTTCCGAGAACATGGTGGCCATTGAATTTACTTATAAACATCCCCATCCCTACAAAGTTGCTTGGGTGGATGATAGTACAATATTGATTGTCTGAAGGTATTTGGTGTCTTTCAAATTATGAATATATGAAAACTCTATTTGGTGTGATGCTAAATTCCTATGAGAGTATCTCACATTTTAATTAGTCGACCATAGCTTTATGATCGAGATCTGCAGCTCTTTGAAAAAACAAACTCCTATCAGTTTATATTACATGGAAAGAAGAAAATTTTGAAGCCTATGAAAGTAGACAAAGTAGAAAAACAAAGAGGAAGTAACAACACAACCATAAGTACTAAGAAAATTCCACTTAGGGTGTGCTTGTTTAGAGGGTATGAGGTAAGAGGTAAGGGTATGGAATCAAAACTAACGTTTGGTAAGTAACTATGATTGGATAGCTTACGTTTTGATTTCTCGTTTTCGAGCATTACTCCATTCCTCTCGTAATCCAGAGGAGTGGGAGTGATTGCTCTATATATTTGGCGTGCATTTTGGGGCCGCGAAGAAGCTAGCGAGACAGCTTGATTTCACACAGGGTAGCGTGGTGTTGCAGGAGCATCCTCAATATCAGCAGCACCATGTGATGGCAGCGGCGCAGAACCAGTTGCCTCCGATGATGGCAATGCTGCATATGCATCAGCATCAGCATCTTCCAACTTCGAGGTTGGCATTCAAGTCTCTAGGAAATTGGTTTTATGAAAGCTTGAGTTTTTGGTGTTTGAGTGGGTGGTACAGTGTTATTACTGAAATTAGTCGAATTGATTTGGCTTTTTTTTAGAAAGGTTTTGATAAAGATTGAATCTTGCGCATTTTTATTGGATAAATGAAGAGTATCTTTTTTCTCCTTTGGATTGGCTTAATTCTGGGGGGAGAGATATTATTTTTTGAAATTCTTTGTTAAATGTTATTCATCTTTGTGGGTGGATTTTGATTTCGCATTCGTATTATTATGTATCAGATCGATCGAAATCAGTGGAGATATGTTATTTAAATTATTATGAAAATGAAGCTTTATTTTGGCTTAATGACAACCACCTTTTACGGGACAAGGAATGAAGAATGGAACTTCATTGAGATAACGCATGTATATTTCAGATAGTAGATCAGGGGAGCTGAAGTAACAGAAGAGAAAGTTGTACATTTCTTTTGAAACAGAAATTTAACTCCAAACAACTCAAAGAAGATGATTCTCAACAAATAACTTATATGTGTGGTCATTTATATATATCTACAAAATATTTTAGTTAATTAAGGAGATTGTTTCATCTTGCATACATCTTTTTTTAAAAAGTTAAAACTTTACTTCCACAAATGTGTTTATTCATTATTCTTACCTTATTTTAATGAAAATAGTAAAAATGAGAGCTAATCTTTTGAAATTTCTCTTGCATTTTACCTTATATCCTCTTTTAGTTCTAGGAAATTCTTGTCCAGGAGCAATAACTCTAAAAGTACTAAACTATGTGACACCTTTGTTTCCCATTACTTTCACTAACATCACTTTTCCTTTGTCAAGAAAACCAGAGTCTCCAAAATCAAGATCAAGACCAAATGCAGAACCCAAAGAAGGCACTCCTAAGAAGCTAAAACAGTGTAACTGCAAACACTCACGCTGCTTGAAGCTGTAAGTACAATCTTTTTCTGATGCCATAGGTACATCCTTGCAAGTTTTTATACACTTGACATATGAAGTGCTCTTCCTAAGTTTTGATTCACTGACTTCCTAGTTACTGAGTACTGTTTATGCAGCTTACTAGAGCCCTTTTAAAGTACCTTAATATTATAAACTGTATTCACTGTGCTTTTATTTAACTATCTAAGTTACAGTTCATAAATGATACACGATATCATGAACATAAAGCTAATGTACCATATCTTGAATTCTTGTCAGGTATTGTGAATGCTTTGCTTCTGGAACATATTGTGATGGTTGCAATTGTGTAAACTGTTATAACAATGCCGAAAATGAGTCTGCAAGGAATGATGCTGTTGAAGCAACATTGGAGCGTAATCCAAATGCATTCAGGCCTAAAATTGCCAGCAGTCCTCATGGAACGCGGGACAGCCAGGTATGATGGTTAACTTGTGTAGGCTAATCTCAATAGGATAAAGCTTCTAGACTTCTGCAGTTAAAAATTCTAATAGTGGTTATTCTTGTCTTGAGGGATTACTCATCACAATTTTTAAGCTAATACTGATATGATCTTCTGACAGAATTAACATTCGAACATGAATTAATGTATCTCTCCATTGACAATTTTCCTCGTATTGACTTGGGCATACTCTTATTACAACTTTTGAAATGCATAACCAGTAGAAAGTAACTGAAAGTTGTTATTTTCTGTGCTGCTGCGTTCATATGTTAAAGATTCTGGATTCATTTGCTCTGAAGATAAACAGCTTTCTTTTAAATTTGATGAGCTGGTTTAGATGCTGTTGTCAAATTTTCTATTATTCTGTTGTCCTTCAGATTTTGATGCGTAGCTCAGTTCATGGTTAAAATATTATTTAATCGAAACAAAGATGAAGATGAGGTGGTGAAAAATCAAATGGTGCTAGTTGCTATGAAGTTGATCCAATTACATTTACTCTGATCTCCATTGACCTTTTTTCTTTGAAATAGCCTCTTCAGTTTATTTTATCAATGTTGGACTGAATCTTTGTATTGTTAATGAGCATGTGAACTCGTTTTCAACATTTGCAGGAGGAAGCTATATTGGCAAAGCACAACAAGGGATGTCACTGCAAGAAATCAGGTTGCCTCAAAAAGTATTGTGAGTGTTTCCAAGCTAACATCCTATGCTCTGAAAATTGCAAATGCATGGACTGCAAGAATTATGAAGGAAGTGAAGAGAGACAGGCTCTCTTTCATGGTGATCAAGCCAACAACATGGCATATATTCAACAGGCTGCAAATGCTGCAATAACTGGTGCTATTGGATCCTCTGGTTATGCATCTCCTCCAGTATTAAAGAAGAAAAAAGGCCAGGAACTTTTTTATGGGCGAGCAGCTAAAGATCCAGCATATCAAAGGCTTGGGCATTTTCAACAGGTGAACATCCTTTGACTATTAGTGATCCCTCTGGTGTTAAAGAACATCATTTTCATCCAAACTCATCTTAGCTAGCTATGCATGTCTTTTAAGACCAAAATAAAATATATTTACTGTTCTTTTTCGATCTTCTTAGGTGCTGGATATGAACATTTTGAATTTAAACATTAACTGCTGTCTGATTTTATGTTTATGTTTTCCGATTGAATCATTATTCTATTTATTGCATCAATGAGGTGATTTATTGGTTACTAGTGTGTGATGTCCATGTTTAGCAGGCCACTCAGACCAGGCCTTCTCCACCATACTCTTTGTTGTTTCCTAATCCAGTTGCTGGTAGTGGTGCCGCTACATCATCTGGTGCTTCAAAACTCTCATATAGGTATAATGAAATTCTTTTGGGAAATATGATACTGCAAAAATGCTTCTCAAAATAACTAATATTTATTCTATCATCGAAGGTCTCTGTTAGCAGACATTATCCAACCACAGGACTTGAAAGAACTTTGCTCAGTCCTGGTTGTTCTGTCAGAAGCAGCTGCAAAGACCCTTGCAGGTATGTTATTATTCAATAACAAGCATGGATATGTTACCTTTATTGCTATATGCGATGTATGTAGTCTGTGTCTCTGCTGCAACACATGAAAAATTTTACACATGATCATTGTGAATGTTTGATATATGCCAGATTGGGTTCTAGAAGTTTCTATTAGATAGGTAGTACAACAGCGATAGGAATCTTTGCATGTTTGGGCTTTCTCTCTCTCCCTCTATTTTCATTTTGTTATACCCAATAAAGTTATCAGTGTAACTAAACAAGAGAAGTCCCGTCTCAATCTAAGTATTTCTTCTAAGATTCGGTAGTCGCTTTTATAGACCTGATTTGCAACAGGAGAAAAACACATTTACCAATGTCACATGTACACAAGAAGATACATGCTTATATTCCATGCATTTGCAGACATCTCAAGGTGAAGCTGCAACCTAGCAGGATTTTTTAAGCATCCATGTAGCTTTTTAACCCTGCATTTGCGTTTTCATGTGGGAGCACCAAGTTCAGTTACTCTTTTATTGTAAATATGCTTCTAGTACTAAGATTATTTAGCATTTTATTGACTGAAAGAGACGGAGAAAATTGAAATGTACTGTCAAACATTTTTCAGTGGTTGACTAGTGGTGTTTCTTGTGAAATTTTTATGGATCCAGAAGAAAGAAATGCAATAGAAAAGCGTGTGGAAGATGAAGCTGAAACTTGTCTCGCCTCTTCAACCCAAGGAAGGTTTCAGACTCAGGACTCCGTTACTGAAAAAGTTGTCACTAATGATCATTCAAGTATAAACCAGTACAGTAATGCTGACCCTGATGATTTAAATCGTGATTGGGCTGATGCACCAAAAGGAAGGCCAATGTCTCCTGGAACTTTGGCATTGATGTGTGATGAACATGATACAATGTTCATGACAGCTGCTTCGCCCAGTCGGTTAACAGGTACTGGCTGCAACAATTCACAGTTGCCTGACGGCCAAGGTGTGACACAGGTTTACGAAGAACAAGAAAGGATCATCTTAACTAAGTTTAGAGATTGTCTCAAAAGGCTTATAACGTTTGGAGAAATTAAAGGCAAGCATTTCTCTCTCTTTTAAATTATGTAATCTATTACGTGGATAATTCTGAACAACAGGAATGCTAAGCCAAGATTGATAAATTCACAACATTATATACTATGAATAGAGTTTCTCTTTATCGCTGCTTATTAATGAGCCAATTTTTCATTGAGTAAACTGAGAAGGCACCTTCGAATATTATATTACTGTAATATTTGAATTCTCAGTTGCAAGTGTTTAGGCTAATACATTTTAGAACATGTTTCATCAATGAAAACTGCATATGGCTGTTATCACCAAGTGCATACTAGGTAGATGGCTTCTCGGCAGTTAGATGCCCGAAGTCATTGTGCAGGCTTGACATCTATGTCAACCACATAACACGAGAATTGAAATTATTTGGCTTTCAACTGTTCAGACATGATGCAGACGCCAAGCCATAACAAATGCATAACTTTGTTAATTTGTTTTGTTTTTCTTGTGTTAGTTATTGGGAAGTAAAATCAATTCCACTTCTTGCAGAGACAAAGTATACATTAGCCAGAAGCGAATTAGGGGATGTTAAAGACCCATGGAACAATGGTGCCGGGATGGCCAGAACTGGAACAAACAACCTACATGTTCCCTTGAGCAACGGCACTGCGAAATCTGTTTTTCCACCAAATGCCAAGCCGTCCCATTTGGTGGGATCTACAGCTGCCACTTCTGTTACTGGACTTCCAAAAATATCAGCCTTTCCTCAAAATGGAGATAACAAGCCAAAATCTTGAAGAATAACTGGAGAAATTTGCTTGAGGATGGGGATCAGGTTACGGCACTGGATTTCTGTAATCCTGAACAGATGCTGTTCCAAGCTTCATGGCTGATGCAGCAATCTGCAAGTTGGCAGGGGCCTCACTCTTTGACAATGGCCATCATGGTATTTAACTCTGCCGTCACATATATTGACGTCTACGACCCCGATTGAAGTCGAAGTTACAATTGCCGAGTCTTCAAACTGCACAGCATATCGTAGATATTTAATACACGCCATTGACCATAGATTGTATTACCGCGTGGTAGAAACCAAGAGAGTGTTTGCTGAAATAGATAAGAAAAAAAGTAGTTATTCCGAAAAATAAAATAGATGAGAAATAGAGTGAAAGTGGTTTTAATTAGTATGATTTATTTTTAAAAATTTTAATAATAATGTATAAAATGTTTGATTTGAAAATATAAATTTAGAATAACAAAATAATAATTAACAAAATATGTAATCTACTGACTACTTTATTATTATTATTATTATTATTTATATAATTTAAAAAAGGATAATGGAGTTGAAGTCATCTATTTAAACTCATCTATTTAAACTCACTCTGACCTGATAGAATAATGAGGTAAATCACAGTTTGATCTTAGTCAGTTTTTCAAAAAGGCGGTTTAGTGTTTGGTGCATTTAAAGAGTCACTATATTAAATGAACTCACATTGCCCTTGTCGAAATTCGAACCGGAGACTTTATACTTACTTTCTTTCCCAATAACCAACTAAGCTACTTGGACGGGTTAGACGCCTCCTCAATTAAGCGTGGAGAAAGTATTGTGATTTGTGACTACTCTTGTAATGAATTGATCTATGTGACTATGTTGAGTAATAATGCTAACTGGAGTGGGCCTACTAGAGTATGTACCTCTGGCATTTTGGGCTAGCTTTATTTTACGGGTAGGTGGAAGTCTAGAACCGACGGAGTATAGAAACGACAATCCCATACCGTAAAGAAGAGCATTTGGTTAAACAGAGAAGCTGCTATAATTAAGAATTTGCAACGTAGTGCAAAGCATACCTTTCTCGGCCTTTTGGCTAAGATCAAGTGTAGTATCTGTTCTTATCAGTTTAATATCTGATACGTGAGTCATTGACTCACATGATATTAAATTAATTTTTATTGGGGCAGAGACCACAACAATAGCTTGCTATTGGGTCTCCGGCACGTCGCCCATGCGTTGAACTGCTGCAAGGGCCTGGCGTACCCCTCCAAATCAAAGGATTAAATTTATTGGAGGCTTTATTAATATAACTTGAATGATTGTTTAAAGGGATGATAGTCTGTCTAATTATGGAAACAACTAATACCAACTTTTTCGAAATGTTAACTAACCTTAAAGGGATGGTAGTATTTTTTAATTTGTTTTTTCTAATTAAGTGAGTATATTCATCAATAAAAAATTGGCTAATTTTTTAAATATTTAAAAATATTAAAATAATTTTAATTAGTTTTTTGTGTATGATTATTTAGTATAATTTAATTATTTTATCATATATAAACTTAGATATGAAACTAACATTTAAATTTAAATTAATAATATTTAAAAACTATTTTGAAATGTTATTCTTAAGACTTGAGAATGATAGAATATTTTTTCTAATTATTTTAAGATGAATTTATATTTAATCGCACAATTATTTGTAATACAGTTCATATTATATTTAATGATACTATTAACTAAAATAGGTCAAGAAATATTAAAAAATAACACTTTTAATGATCTTAAGTCAAAAAAAAAAGGTTATACAATTATCACAATAAATTTTTTTTATAGATATATAAACAATGTTTTAAATGAAATTTTTATACAGGGTTAGTTCAATATACGTCTTTAACAAACACTCGTACATTTGTTTAAATGTCTATATTTCAGAAAAGCGACTATTTCTTTTATAAAGAAACATAACTTTTGTTAAATTTTTTATACCCTATTAATGTCCAACTTAAATAGAACAATGACTATAAACAATTTAAGAATAATAAATTAATACAATATAAATCTCCTAATAATAATTTCATTATAATTTCATTTACAATATATATTTACCAATTATCTAATGGCATACTAACTAACATGTAATTACACGCTAGAACAGTAATATCAATTCTTTTTTTGAAATTTTACAGTAATATCAATTCTGCTAGCTTTTAGAGATCAAGAGCTTGTTTTATCACCGATTATAAATTTACAGTAATATCAATTCTGCTAGCTTTTAGAGCTCAAGGGCTTGTTTTATCACCGATTATAGCCAAAACTAAATTCTTATACTTTTGAGGCCTCTCCTGACATCATAGTCCTTACGAAGAGATGTGAACGAAACATATTAAACGAGAAGCTCTAGTTTAAGCATTACTAATAACGATTTGTTTTTAGGTTTAATTGATGATAAGTTATTTGAATAAGATAAATTTACGATATTTCAATAATACTTAAACTAGAACATTTTTCTTATTAATTTTGATCATTAAATCAAAAATAAAATTATCATTACATTATTTTACTTATTATAAAATACACGTCTGTTAACATAAAATATAAACTGATTTTCGTGACACACTACTTTATTAAAATAATATATTATATTAGTATAATTAACACAATTTATAATTGAATTAATGTTATTAAATTAAATAAAGTTCTAAATTTAAAAAATAAGTTACCGTTTTATTCATAAAGGATTTTAAATTATTAGTAACCAAATATCTCCACAGAATTGATCTTACTTCATAGCAAACTCGAAGTTGCTCTCTCGGGCGAGGCGAGCGCACGTTGTCTTTCTTGAATTACAATTCTGGTGACATTTCTTAAACCGCAGACTACAATCAGAGTGCAAAGGTCCTCCGAGAGGGGCTTCGGCAAATAACGAAGTACTGATTCCAGGTGAAGCATATTTATTATTAGTGAACGTTTCAAACAACTGGAGTTATACAAAATAATTCATCCTGGAAACAGAACTTTATTGCTTGCACTTTCAGGGTTTTCGGACTGAAAAATAAGCTGATAGCACCAAGTTTACCTTACTGGACAGCGTAAGGTCTGCGGACTGGAATATAGAGACTTGTGCTCTATAATCGTGACTTTGATCCCGTAGATGATGAAGTAGGCGCACTCTGCAGGAAACAGAGTTTCATTAGTTTCATAATTCTTCATTGGCACAATTCTTTAACGTGTCGTGGATGCGTAGATGAGAGTCTATGTGCTTGCAAGTACACAAGGGAATTAAGGAAACATGGGAATTTCAGATAGCTCAGTTTCTCAGGAAACAACAAAAAGTAGAAACAAAGAAATTATATAAAAAAGCAACATTCAGGAAAAACATTTCACACAGGGTAAAATGGATACCAACACGATCTTCAATGAAGATAATGAATAAAGAAGTCTTCACTTTTAAGGGATTCCAATGGAAAATATGGCCACATCTTGGGGATGAAAAACTACAATTAAGAATAGTATTCTTACCAAAAGAATGCCCTTCGTGGCCCTTTCTTCCAGATACCGTGATGGGTTATAGAAACCACCATATGTTTTAGACCATTTCTTCAAACTTGAATATATATGTTTTGGCCCCATCGAGTCTCCCCAGAAAACAATTCCCCCACTGCCAAAGACGAACCATTCCAGTAAGACTACAGGTATTTACATTAGTCTGTATTCACCATAGACAAAACAGAATTTTGACATACATATTATTCACAAATGCTCCAGCTGATTTCATCATAAGCAAATAGAGGAAAGTTGTGACACACATTATGCTTACAAAGCTCAACTAGCCAAAGCAAAACGTGAGAATCGATAAAAGCACCCACCGATAAGAGGGAAAACTCATTCCAAGAACAGAAGCAATATCAAGGTCTGATGCTCGAATTACCACTCCCTCATCGAGAACATTACATGCCTCGTTCACCACTGGAAAGAGGATCATCTCAATTATATCTAGGTCAGTGACATTTATAGGCTGCAAAAGCAATTCAGTATACTTGCATTAGTAGTTTGTCGACTGAAACTGAGGTAAGATTTATGGAAGTATCCATAACTGTGCACAATGACACAGACTCTATCATCCTAAAGCAAGCTAATTGCAAGCCAATGGTAGCTTTGCACAAACTAAAGTACTTTTCCATTAGGCATGATATTCGCAATCCGTCTGGACTCCTCAATGATTGGTATCACAGAGGGATCAGGTTTTGGCTTACTTCCCTTCTCATACAAGTAGTATCCCCTACCATTGATTTTACCTGACATGAGATAAGCATAAATAAATTCAGATCAAGCAATCACCAAAAGTATTATCATGTAGAAATTGAAAATATCATCCAAATGAAAATAATCTCCATTACCATTACGTCCATCTTTCATTAAAAGGTCAACTAGTGGAGACCCGAATGTACGACCACGAAACACTCTATCAAATTCCTCCCTTACTGCAACACCAATTCCATATCCAGCTACATCCTGAAGCCTGCAAGTATAATGAGACAGTTTATAGCTACAACAAGAACACGAGCAAAGGAGTATAATCCGTGCATAGACAAATATCAAATTGAGATATTGATACTGCAACAGTGTCTCAATCACATTTATTTCCATAGCCTCAAAACATCTTTTTATTACACACATTTGTATATTTCAGGAGGTCAAGGGATTTGTTTTTCAAAGGATAGGATAACTAGTACTTCTAAATAATAGAATCAGGGCTAAGGATCTAACAACTAATGAATTTCAGCTATGATATTAAGACATACTATCATCCATCTCAAGTTCCATTGCCTATTGGAAAGTCCTTCCATTGGATGCCAACATCCACTTTTTCTTTCAACATCGGAATCCAAATCAAATTATGGAAAATACATTCCCAAATTTTGCCCCAACACGGTCGAGTACACAATTACAATTCAAAGGAAGGTGTTAATTATAACTTCTCCAGATATAAATTTTCAAACATAATTATCTTAAATATGTAGATTGTAGAATAATCCTCATTTAAAATGTTTACATAAACAAGTGAAAAAAAAATTCAATGAAGTAGTTTAAGGAACCTGAGAAGCAACTGCAACAGAAAATATCTTATTTTGTTCCAAGGCATGACAAACCTAAGAGTACAATAGAGAAAGCCTTGGTAGCATACTCTACACATGCAACAAAGAGAGAACCTACGCAGCCAGGTTTCTGCAGTCGAGTTTGTTAGATCAGCATACCCGACATTCACCGTACAGTGCATGGGAAACACAGTTTAACCATCATAAATGATAATTTGCAGCATATATTGTGCATATTGGCAGAGAAATTAAACATGATTGCATACTTTTCCTTGGCAGAAAAGCGAAATAATTATCATCTTGCAGCCAATACTTTTCCAGTGTCAAGGAATATAGTAGTCATGGCAATAATTAGCTTGAGAAGGTTGACAATTGGCTAAAAGTGTAAAGCATTGGCCAGTGGTACACCATGCAAAAGGAAAGTAAAGCATCAAGGAAAGATTATT
>JANVCL010000212.1:19705540-19720922 GCA_026546855.1 Erythroxylum incrassatum | reverse complement strand
GCAGTGGCTAGGTGAGGGGGATGTGAGGGTAAAGTGGGAAATTAGGGAGAGAGATGAGTCATGTGGAAGTTAGTTAGAAGAAGGGAATAAAAGATGGTATAGGGGAGGCATAGGCATTCAGTTATGATATTGTGATTGGTGATTGTAAGGAGGTTCAGCTAGCCCTCGAAGTCTAGCTAGGGAATAATAGTTACCGATATCCCATTCATTTTTACTTCATTCTTGTTATTGTTCTGTGCTGTGTGTGTTTGCTTGAAGTGCAGGTTTCGGTATTAGGAGTTGAATCACAGTTAGAGCGAGTGGTCTCTAACACATTCCTTATTTTCACAAGTACAAAGATCCTGATTGAAGTCATACATCAAAATGAACGATGAGATAAAAGTCCAATAAGCACAAAACAACCAAAAAGGTTACGAGATTTCCAACTCAGAATCGTAATGAAGCCATAGTAAATACTGATATGCCAGGAATGGTAAAGTAGTGGTACAGCTGAACAACAATTAGAACAAGTTACCTCTTTTCTCCTTTTCATTAGCTTAACAACCTTTATACTGCAAAGCCCATGAATACTCAGTAAATTTGTGAATTAAATTAGGATCACCAGATCGACTGAGCATCACCCTTGCATGCCGTAGTTTTCTGCTTCTTCATATAGATTGTAGCTTGCAGGCATCCCCATCTTTCCAGTAAGATGGTCATCTCCTGCATTGACATTAGAGTTCACAGTTAAGGCCATTACGAGTTGACTCAAAGGTAGGATAGTATTATAGGAAGTAGTTAAAGTTTATAATTTCATCTTGTAGGTACTTTAGCATAGGAATACCTACTTTTATGATGCAATTTATCCATTATATTAAACTATGTTTTTTACAAACAAGATCCCTTATGTTATGCATTCACCAACATATGCCAAGAATGCTTTGTAGGAGAGCATGCTAAAAACAATAAGACAAAGGCTCAGACAAAAAGCATTAGTACTGAAGTTGTTGCAGTGAAAATTACAAGATGATAATTACTCTTTTACTGGTACCAGTCAGTCATCCCTTACTTACTAGTGTATGAGAACAGTGCTATCTTTCCAGGTTATATGATGGCTAAAGAAGGTAAATCAACAACTATCTACATAATTGGATTAGGTAACACACCCAAGAAATGTAGTTCAGAGCTTATATCCGGGCTCCGAAAGCACAGATCTTCCGGCCTTGGAGGGTTCTGCTGGGAGTGAAATATTTCTGGTTTTGTTTTCTTCTCATTCAATGAATCAACTTCTGTCTCCACTTCGGACTCTGGATTGTTGGATGGCACAACCATTTGCTTCCTTTTTGATCGAGCACGCCTGTTTTGGAACCAATTATACACATTTGTTTCAGATATTTGTCCATGCTGACTAAGTTCAGATGTTATGTCTTTGATCTTTTGCTTGCTCGGAGTTCCATTTCCTTGATCAAAAATACGCTCCAAAATCTGAAGTTGTATGGGTGTTGGAGTCCATCGCTGTCTAGCGCTAATTTTGTGACCGGCGGTAGCCATCAGTGGATCACAGTATAGGGTACCTAGTCGGCCTCCTGAAATTTATCACAATAATGGAGGGCCAATCTTATCATCTTCATACTAATTGACAAGGACAAAGATGATGATGAGATTTACTGAAGGAAATCGACATTCAGCATCAGAATTTGTAAGTAGATCAAAGTATCGGTGTCCTCGCAAGTCAAAAGCAGCAATTTTTTTTGGAAACAATCAACTGCGGAAACTTTCGGTAAACATGGTCAGAAAAATTAGAATTACAACAAATCTGGAGTGATTGTACATGTATCAGAGGTCTCCTTTTGACAACAGAGGGAAAGATAAAAGAGTATGACCATGAGAACAGAATAGGACCTGCAGGATCTTGCTGGGCAGAAAGGGTCTTATGCATCTCCACCAACTGTTCACATATTGTAGCGTAAATAGCAATTTGCTTTCTGAGAGTTTCCAGTTGATCATCTGTCATAACCTTAACGTATAACATTCCTCCATTGGCATTCCCATTCCCATTTTTTCCATTAACATTGACACCAGGATTTCGACTGTCTCTGTCATGTAGATGTAGCTGTAGCTGTAGCTGTTGATGGTGGTCTTGGTTATTATCCCACTCCATCATGTTGTCTCAGTCATAACACAAGAGCCACTTCTCCCAGCAAAAGAAAGGAAAGCTTTAAGACGCAGGTAAAGTCATTAGTATTGCAGCTGTAGTGAGTGGGGAATTGAAAAGGAAGAAGAAAGCAGAAAGAAACAGACAAACCTGTGAAGAAAAGTTTATTGTTGTATGGTCTTGGTGTGGAACAGTGTAGTGTAGCAGACAACTTTTTTGCCAATAGCTAATTTTGGTACCAAATCTTGCATCATCAATCCTTTTAGATCCATCCATGGATGATGGGATTTCTAACCTTGAAATCCACCAACCATGGGATGACTCCTACTTAGCTACAGTAAATGACAAAACAATCATGGATCAAAGAAAATCCAAGCAGTTAAAGTTTTAACCAACAATGAATGCCGTGAGGTCAACACTATCTAACTCGCATAAACAAAACGCCAACTCTCATTATTATTGGGCTGGAAGTAATTCTATCTGAGCGCTCTACACTCCCAGATTCTATCCAAATCCCAGGAAGGAAGGTACATTTACTTCATGTCATTACCAGCCTTGTGACTTTCCGCATGTTTGTCTACATTCATTTTGTTAGTACGTTACATGTAATATGTATAAATATATAAATAAAAGAAAATATTTACTGGACTTAAATTACGTTCATGTGATCACTGGTATCCATGCATTGTGAAAGAGCTTGGTGCATCCAACGACAATGGTCCATTCATTGTATGCTTTCTTGCTGTTCTCAACAAGTGTGCCAACTGAAATGGTCCGTCCGATCAGCCTGGAGTCTTCTGGTTTTGGCAACAAACAAACAATTAATACAGTCTGGTTCAGCCAGATTCTGTTAAGGCTGGGCGTCGCTGATCGGATCCATAAGGTCTGTGGATATAGCCTCTAAAATATCTGCAAAACAATAAAAGGCACACCGGGGGTGATTGCCGGCAGGTCCCTCCGATGCTTAAGTCAGTCGTTTAGTAAGGGTTATGGTTGCCAAGAATAGAGAAAACTAGGGTTGCAATATCGTACCTGTATTGTGGCTGAATAGTACCTTATATAGGGAATCATTGCTAGGTTTAGGTCTTTACGTAGGTCTTGATATTTGCATAGGAGACGATCTCCTACTACCGGGCCGTTGATGTCTGGGCTCGAAATTGGGCCTCGTTTGACCGACCCAATCACAGTCTATAATTTAAAATACTCATTATCTTTATTTATTGTCCTGGAGCTAATGAAGTTCATTTCATTGTCGATTATACAAGTCTGTAGTCTTAAGGGCAAGGAATACTGAATATGGCCTGTATAAGTGCATGTCGAAAATAAATCATTTTGAGTTGGTAGTATTATAGTAGAACTTAGAAGCTTACGAACCAATTAAGGCACTAATTGAGGCAGTTGGTGTAAAGATAAGGTAGTTGTTATGAATAAAAAATATAGTGGAATATGGGACCAACCTCCCTACCTGCCACAAATAGTGTTTCTGGTGTGAGGTTGCACTCCAATCCAAGACAGTTTATTGGCCTAACGTAGCTTTTACATATGGAGTGAAGATATAAAAGCTTTCTTGGATTCTTTTTATCATAGTCGCTCCTTTCAAGGATCTTTGTTAGATCCTTACTTGACCAAGACAATGCGGCTTACCTAACACGATTTAACAATGTAACATGTAGTGTCAACCTTATTAAGTGTCTCGGATTATTCGTGAAAGGGAAATAAATGAAGTAAATGCGGAATAACTTATTTCGATTTTATCAGAAGTTTGGAGGAGTTTTTTGATGTTATAACGAGCTCAAATTCACCAGGACCTTCACGAGAGCTTCTCACTGGCATATAGTTAACGTCTTTCTCCAGTTTTTTTAAAATGTAAACTCTCTTAACAAGTTAGAAAATTCGGAAGCTTATAAATGATATGAGCAACTATAGGATATTTTAAACTATTTATATAACTTTTATATCGGGCTTCCTCATCATAGGCCCGATATGAATCTGGTCTACATTAGTCGGGATTCATTTTCCTCTTGAATTTTGACCCATTGACTTAGATCATTCATTAAGCCACTTTATTATCTTTACCCGAATTAAATTATGTAATTTAACAGATAAGTTATTGAAAATCAATAAAACACAATTAATTATTGAAAATCAATAAAACACAATTAATTGTTTTCCAAAATTTTGAAAAATGTCTAACATTCTCCCCCCTTGGATAATAATTAATTGCGATATTGACTCAAGTTTAAAAACAATTTAAAAATTCTGTTAAATCATGCTACTGTATTGGTACCAAGTTTAAAAATTAAAACATTTGATCCAAAGATAATGAAGGTCCAACGTTCTTTCCTACAAGGCTTTCGATACTAAAAAATATATCAAATACATGTGTCATGTGTGACACATGTAACATAAATGGAAATATGGAGTGACAAACTAGGATGATATCTGTATGATCTAATATATATCATCTTTTGTTTATAGGTTTCGATTTTTCTATACTTTATGCTAAATTACACCAGAGAAATCTTGTATAATCCTAAACAACATTAGAGAAAACCTTTATATTCTCTAACTGAATGTCAAACTGTAGTAGAGGACCTTTATGGGATTGAATATTTGTATCCCTTATGTTATGTTAAAACTCATAGATATCCTATTAAACTGTATGTGCCTCAATAACATAGGCTTAGTCAATCTGTATATATACCCAATTACCTTTAAAATGTTTCACATGTATTATGACGTTACACAATAACAGGTATTACTAAGGATAAAAAGATGATCATCTTTATTAATGAATCACTATATTGTTATAATACATCCAAATATATAATCTTACAAGGAGCAAACATAACGATCCCTAACTAATAGTGTCGAAGGACTTCAAAACACCCATACTGTATACTTATCTTTCAAACACAAGTGGGCGAAGTCTTTTAGTTAAAGGATTGGCTAACATCTTCTCAGTCCTGATCTGATTCACTTCAACGTCACCTTTCTGAATCAACTCCTTAACAATCAAGTATTTGACCTCCAAATGCTTAGACCCTGTGATATTCTTATTGTTGTTGCTAAACAACATAACAACAAGATTATCACAGTACAACCGAATGAGTCTAGCCACTAAATCTACTATAGACAGCTCAGAAATCAAGTTTTTGAGCCAAATCATTTATGAAGCAGCCCCATAGCATGCATGGTCAAGGAAGTTACTATTTTCTACTTGACACTCTTCCACGATACTGCACCACCTGCTATCATAAAAATTTAACCTGAAGTGGACTTTCGATCATCTAGACACATAGTAAAATCAAAATTCGTATATCCCACGAGGCTTAGATCGTTGATCCTTCTTTATGTTAACATATAAATCTTTGGTGCCCTTAAGTTATCTCAACACTCGCTTAACTGCATTCTAGTAGTTTATACTTGAGTTAGCCAGATATTAACCTAGCAGTCCAATAACAAATGCAATGTCCTACCTAGTGCACACCTGGGTATACATCAAGCTACCAACTGTACTAGAGTATGAATCATGCCTTATAAGCTCTCTCTCAACTTCATTCTTTAGACACTGTGTTAAAAAATCTCTCACCATTAGAGATAGGTGCTACAATAGGTTTACAGTCATCCATATTAATCCTTTGTAAGACTCACTCAATGTATACACTTTTTGAGAGGCCTAATGAGTGTTGAGATCTGTCCCGGTGAATCTGTATATGTAGGACAAAAGATACTTTACCAATGTCCTTCATGTCAAAATTCATGACCAAAGTTGCTTAACTTCATGCAATATGGTCAAGTCATTTGTCGTGAATAATATATCATTCACATACAATAGTAGGAAGATGACTTTGTTCCCCCCAATCTTGTAGTAGAAGCATCTTTCAACTTTGTTTTTCACAAAGCCGAAAGAGGATAGAATCTCATCAAACTTCAGGTACCATTGTCTAGAAGTCCGTTTCAGATCGTATATTGATTTAGTCAATTTGTAAACTTTGATAGTTGCTCATTGATCCTAAAATCCTTTAGGTTGCTCCAAATGGATCTCTTCATAAAGGTTATCATTCAGGAAAGTAAATATTCCATTTGATGTAGCTTCATGTCATAATGAGCTACTATTTTCATAATCACTCTAAATGCATCCTTCGAGGCTAAGGGAGAGAAGGTAATATTAAAGTCAACCCTCTAGCAACAATCGAGCCTTAAACTACTCAACTTTACCCTGAGTGTCTTTCTTGGTCTTAAATAGCCATTTGCAATTGATGGATCTACAATGTTGAGGAAAATCAACAAGCTCTCATACCTTGTTGTGCTACATAGATCGTATCTCATCCTTCCTTGTTTCCTACCACAAGTTTTCATATGGTCCAGAAATAGGTTCTGTAAAAGTAACTGGATTTACACCATGTCCTATATCAGAGTCTTGTTCACCTAAATAGACTATGAAATAGGTGAAATAGAAGGGTGTCTCTCTCTAGTGGATCTATGCAATTGCATTGGTTCTTGTAGCCCAAGAACCTCTACTTATATAGGTATAGGTTATTGTTCCTACACAGGTATGATATTCAGACTTTGATCTGCTGGAACTGACTACATGAGCGACAGATACGAAATAATTATAGTATCCATTCTGCTATGACCTGAAGGGTGAGAGGGCCTACCCCCATCATATACATCATATTCCAGAAACTTAGTCGTTTGTGGTTCTACTATTTTGACCCCTCCTTTTCTATAGTAAAATTTATAGCATTTAAAGTAGTTGAGATAACCTACTAGATAGCAACTAGTAGAACGAGGTTGCAATTTACTTTCACAAGAATTATATAATAGTACCTCCGTAGGGTAGCCCTACATACGAATGTGTGAAAGGCTTAGTTTCCTACCAACCCAGAGTTCAAAAGGACTCTTAGGCACTGACTTGCTTGAGACATTATTTTATATATACAATATTGTCTTAATGACCTCACCCCAAAGGTAATCGGGTAGATTAGTCCTATTCTGCATCGACCTCATCATGCCCTTTAGGGTGCAATTATGCCTTTCGACCACAACATTTTGCTCAGGACTACCCAACATAGTGAATTGAGTCACTATTCCAATCGATTCTAAATATCTGGCAAACTGACCTTTTTCTTTTCTTGCAACACCAAGTTTGCCATATACTCTCCTCCCTAATTAGATATGACAATCTTGATTGATTTTTTCAATTGATTCTCAACCTCAATCTTGAAGATCTTGAATTTATTAACTTCAGACTTTTCCTTAAGTTAGAACATGTAATCGTAATGAGAATAATAATTTATAAATGTCAAAAAATATCTAGAATTGCATAACATAAATGTATAGGGTCCACTTATGTCCGTATGTATGAGGCCTAACATGCCAGAAGCATGAGTTTACCTCCTTTTCTTTATCTTGGTCAACTTACCTCTGCAATAGTCAATACAATTTTCTAGATCCCCAAAATCTAGAGTTGGGAGAATGTTTTCCTTTATCAATCTCAACCCTTTCTCTGGAAATGTGGCCCAAACGTCCATGCCATAACATGTATGATGTTTCCTTTATCAGAGGTCTCTTACGAGTCACAGGTTCATCAATATAATAATAAGCATACATTTCATTAAGGGTAAGACACATTCTATATAAACCGTAAGACAATAAGGCAGCTTCGATATGCTTTGCATTGATAGATATATTTACAACTAAAGTATCAATTACAAAACAACAACCCTCTTTGTCCAAAACTGACACAAAAATCAGATTTTGTCTAAAAGAAAAAAAATATATAAAATGTGTCCCGTAAAACAAGTACAAGCCTTATATTGAGGTTCAAATCTACATCCCTCACATACAAAACATCAGCTTCTTCATTATTATCGAGCATCAACTTCTCCTCTCCTTTAGTCGACCTTATCGTGCATTTGACCCCTGCATTGTGGAAGCACCATGATTAGATGCTCCATTATCTAGCCACCAAGAACTTGATTAGCTATAGCTAAATTGGATTCATGAATCATATAGGTCGAAGAGTTACTTGACAGCTCTTGTTTGACTTTCGAGACTTTGTACTTCTAGTAGTCAGATTTCCTATGTCCCTTCTTCTCACAGAAGAAGCACCTCATATGCTTTAAGTCTTGTGGACCCTTTGCAATGCTAGATTAACTAGTCTTAATATATGGAGAGGGTTTGGATTTCTTACCCTTAAACTTTTAAGGCTTAGCCTTCCTTTTGCCTTTAGCTGTATACAAGGTTGTATAAGGAGTGCTCTTCAGCTTCTCCTCTGCTACAACACAAAAGAAAATTAAGGCATTGATATTCCAAGCCTCATCCTGGGAAATGTATGAAGTGACCAGTATTTCAAACTCTTGCAAGAGAGTATTAAGTGCCTAGTGAACTATCAATATATCAAGAATGAGAATATCCAGTGCCTTCAGCTTACTGTTGGATCCCGAATCTTACTATTAAATGAGAAATTGTTGGCTATTATTCATGTGTAGAAAAAAAGAGAAAATTCTTAAATTTTCAATGAAATGACAAAGATGATTTAGGTACAAGATGAGTTATATATGACATGTTGGAAGTTAAAAGCTGAAAAATGTATGTATTCATTAAGTATGCCTCGGTGTTTTAGCCATAACTTGATCTCTAGTTATCCAAATGAGACAATTCTTGATTTGGATTAAACTAGAGAGATAAGGCTACAAATTATCTGATGAAATCGAGTTTTGATTTAGAGCCTCAAAATGTCAGTTTTCGGATGGAAGTCAAGCGCAGAATAATGTTTCAGTATAAGAATAGTCTAAAATGTTTGGTATATAACTGTCAGAATACTGAACCAAATTGACTGATTTTGGTGTCAATAGAAAACTTAAGACAATGAGGAACACTTCTCTAGAAGGAAGTGCAAGCAAATTTCTTCAATTGCATGATTATAAAAGGTGTTGATTTTCGGAAGGAGTTAAGCATGAATTAAATGAATTTTGAGGTCTTAATGGAGTATTTTGTGGAATTAATTAGCATGTTAATTTGAGTAAGATCATATGACATAAGTTGATTGAATTATGGTATTAAGGTGGTAAGTTTATATGAGGGGCAAAATTGGAAGGGCACTTAAGCATAAAGGTTACAAGGCTTACATGTAAGGGCAATTTGGACTTTACTCATTCATTAATGGCATTATGGTAAATAAGACTTATAGGTTGGCTATAAGAAGAAGAGATGCACGAAATTAGAAGAAAAATAACAAGAAAAGAGAAAAGAGAGGGGGGTTTCGGTGGAGAAGAGGAGAGAAAGAAGAAAGAAGATGCTAGGGCTTGATTTTCATTGTTTTCAAGAAGGATTTTGAAATTTATTCATGAAGGAAAAAGGAAGAGAAGCCTGAGAGCTTCATTTCAAGCCAAGAAACTCCTCATTTGGTGAAGATCCAAGGTAAGTGGGATTTTAAATCTTTGAATTTTTAGAGAGTTTTTGGTTCTTATGGCTTAAGATTGGTATGGGTTTAAGTTTGCTAAGATCAATTTTAGTGATTATGTGTTGTGGATTATCCAATTTTAAATGTCTATTGATTTGGAGATTTTTTCAATTGTGAGGAAAATTATGAGAGGTAAGAGGAATCAAGAACAAGGGGAGGCAATTTGAGTCAAGTTTCAAGCAAGGAATTAAGGTGGTTGACATTTTTATACTTGAGTAAATAAGTTATTAAATTTGCTTTCAAATGTATGGAATTAAATGATTTCCAACTACTTTGAAAATATACATTTATTGTTTTTAAGAAGGATTGAGAATATTCCATATGTTTTACATATGTATTTGTGAATGAATTTTGAGTGATATGAGAATGATTTTAAATTGTTCCCAAAATTGTTGTAATTGTGGCTTTTAGATGATTTGAGAAATGATTATATGATTGGTATGGGATTTTGTTGATGAATTGCAAAGTGATGATAGAAATGCATATGAAATATGTCATGCTCATGAAATCAAGTTTTCAAAAATGTGCTATTTGGGTAATTTATTTTCAAGTGATGAATTTCATGTTATATGGGTTTGTGGTAGTCACTCAAGAACCACCACGTGCACGTTGACCCAAGAATAGGCCTCTCCCGCCTGCCTGCTAGTGGCACGGAGCTCCTTCAAGGACTCCCTCAAGTTTACGGCTACACAGGACCATTATATGAGAATGTGTAGTGCATCATGAATTTGGACCTACCCAAACCATTATGAGGTGTTTACGTGTTTTCATGTGTTGATAAGTTTGATGATTGTTTGACTTGTGTGAAGTGTGAATTTGCTTAACAAGTTGACAATTTTGAAAAATGGATGTTTTATGGATTTCAAAGAGGTTTTGCTAAAATCATGAAAGTTTCAAATGATTTTTGCTTATTACCATTTATAAACTTGTTACCCACGAGCTTTCGAGCTCACCCTCATTTCCGTCCCATCTCCAGGTATTGAGCAAGGGATCAAGTGAAAGAAAGTCAAGGCATTATTCTGGAATTTGCATGTTTGTCCTATTTTGGAATAATTGATGTAAATACAAAGTTGTAATCACATTTGAGCAATTGAATAATGTAATTTGTGATTTTGTGAAATATTGTAATATGGCTTGGAAATGCCATTGGAGCTTGTAAACTCATATATATGATGTTAATGAAATGTGAATTTGGGTATGTATGATTGGGGAACTAAAATGTGAATTTGGGTATGTATGATTGTGAAATTGGAGTGTGAATTCGGGTATGGATCAAGGTTGGAGTTAAAATGTGAATTAATTAAGAATGAGATTTCATTTAAATTGCATAATTGAAGTAGTAACCCATGTGAGTTGATGAACTTTGCATATGAATTGATATAGATATATATAAGTAAGGCAATATAAACAAGAAAGATAGGAATGTTATGAATCATGAGATGTTGTTGAATATGAGGAATCAAATGAATTGAGGCTAAGGGAAATTATGGAAAAATTTGGATAGAATTAGTAAAAATGGTCTTCTTGGAAGTTGTAGAAGATCTCTTTATCTTTCAAACGCTCTAAAGTTTGTAAATTTTGGGTATCAGAGTTAAGAGATATGATTGTTACAAGTTATGATGTTGCATAGGATTTGTGTTTAATGATAGCTATGGTTAATGCTAGGAAATTGTGTTTTGATGAACCAATTGAGTTGAGATTTGAGAAATGGGTGAGTTGAGTTTGATGTTTGAAGTGTTATGAAGTGTTTTGGCATTGGAATAAGTGAAATTAGGAAGATTATAAGTGTATATGATGTTAGGAGGGTTGTAGGAAGCATGAAAGAAGGTTTAGAGGGGTTTTGGAAAGCCTCATGTCCATTTAACGGACCTTTTCGGGTCAAAAAGGACCCCTTGCTTCGCCCATGTCCGTTTAACGAACATTCTCGGGTCTTTTGGCCTTCTAAGCCCGATACATGTCCTTTAAACGGACATTCACGGGAAAGATGATGCTTTTTGACACTGTTAGAGGCAGAATCAGACTTTGAGGTCTTCATGAAAGTTTTAGCTCTTGAAGTCTACTTTCTAATGGTCTAAAAACGAAAGCAATCCAACTTCTATATTGAAAGTTATGGCGATCGCGCCAAGAGAGGTTCAAATCGATTTAAGGTATGAACATGGTCTATTCTTTTGGGTATAACACCCTCATACGAGCTCCAATTGAAGTGATCCTTAGACCAATGGGTTACTAAGATATGTATCTACCTGTCCATAAAAATTTGTAGCATTTAGAGTTGATTTGAGAAAGTTTGCATGAAAGTAAGTGAGAGGTCGATTAGGAGAGCAGGATTAGGGTTTGAGCAGACTTGAGCTTTTAAAGCATATCTTGAGCTATAGAGCTCCTATTGAGATGATTCTTTGTTTAAAGCAAACAAGAGACTTAGAGCTATGATTTCTTTGAAGAAGTCAAATTGAAATTATGGTTTGAAGATTTCCAAATTCTGTTCACAAGCAGGAGAAATTGAGTTCAAACATAGCGACTGATTTGTATGAGCACACCATGGAACAATTTGTGAGTAAATTTTTGGATATTATGAGAAAAAATATGATGGCTAATGAGGGTTTAATGAAAGAAACCTTCAAGTTAATATGCACGCTCACGTTTCATGATTATCAGAGCAAGCGTTGGACTCTAGAATCAAACGTGGTTCAACAGACAAATGAGTAAGCAAGAGAGTTTGGTTCCAAAAACAAGATCCAACAATTTTTGTCTCAAGAAATATATCTCCAATCCTTAAACTGATTGATTGAAATCTCCTTATAATCAAAATTGTTAAAAATGCATCAACTTGTTTTATGTTTTTCTTTATTATATTTGACGCTAACTTAGAAGATTTATACACTCCTATATTTAGGATTTTATGAAACTCTTATTATTCGTGCCATAATCTATTCATACATATGATTTCTTAATCCTTATATATATAATTTGAAATCAATTCAAAATAAAAAATTTCAATTAAAAATAATAAGTAATCTTGAATAATTCAAAAGATAACTTGAGTCTTTTAATAAATCAAAGAATTTTTCCAAAAAATTAGTTGTAAAGTTTATCCCATCTAAATTTATTCTAGTTCAGTTTATATTAAGATAAGGAAAACCAATAATAATTAAAAAAAGAATCCAAAATAAAATAACTCATTCTTATAGACTTGAAGTTCTTCACTTGAATCTTGATTGAAACCCTTTTTGTGGGTATAAAGTTTCTTCTTTCTTGTCTCAAGATGTTCTATTTCATTGTCTTATATGCCCATGTCTCTCTTCTTTTTATCTTAAAAATGCTATAAATTTTATGGTCATCTTTACCAATAAGGATCCAACAGGGGTCTATATTGGATTCATATTGCTCCTCTTAACTTTTATTCTCTAAAAACCTTTTTCATAAATATCACCACTAACACGGATCTATATTGGATTGTGTTACTCATCATAAACATGAATTCGAAATTGTTCATTATCTTGAATTGTGTTTCCAATCCTTCCTCTAAAATGATGCCAAAACTTGCTCTAACTTGATTCTTTTGAATTCCTTGCTTCTTTATTAGAGAGCTAAAATAAGACCTAAAAATGCAATATAAGCCAAATTGAATACTAAAACATATAAAAACCATTATACATAAGTAAAAATCTCTTAAAATCATGCCAAAAATATAACCTAATTAACACTTATCGCAAGGTATGAAAAATCCAATTTCGAATGCTATAATTATTATATATATATATAGACATTATTCAAATGAACAAAAAAGGAAGTGCTCAAAGGGCTTACTATGTACGAGATAATGATGACGACAATGATGATAGTCATATTCTCTTAATGATCACTGTAGCTAGTGATAAAATAAACGACCACACATGGTTCCTCAATACTAGAACTACCAAAATGAGTAGTAGAAAATAGTTGTTTACAAATCCTAATTAATCCTTTCACACCAAATTTAAATTTGTATCTGACATTACCATTCTGTTGGTACAAAAAAAGGAAAAAAGTCTTGTTAACTTGAAGAATAATGATCACAATTATTTTTCAAATGTTTTTTAATGTGCCAAGAATGAAAGAAAATTTGTTTATTATGGCTCAACTGCTGTAAAAGGGGTATAAGATGACTCTTTATGACAACTCTCCATCTTTGATCAATATCGTACACTTATTCTTAAGGCTCCTTTGATAAAAAAAATCTTATGTTTTAAGTTAATTTTTTGGTGGTGTTATCCTAAATCCTAAAAGTCATGCTTAAAATCAAGAATGAGAACTCTAAGGATAAATAAATATAAATAAAAATAAAAATAAAGGAAAAGAGAAACATGAAATAAAAATAAAATCTAAATTAATATAAATCAACTTTTCCTAATTTCTATATCCCTGACAATGACTCCAAGGACTTGATGATATATATTTTTGTTTTAACCACAAGAACGTTATGTTTCTATAGTTCACATTGGAAAGTATGGGTCAATCACACAAGGACCAAAATTAGTAGTACTTATCCTTATCTAGTCTAACAAACTATAGTGATGATAATTGATCAAATTTAAAATTAAAACTATAAACTAAAATAAATCAAAATAATTGATTAACTAGAATGAATATTAAACTAAGAAACAATTAAAGAAGATAGTGGTACTTTAAATTCAAATTCCTCTAGGACTTCACATGCAATCATTATTTTGCTCATTAATTTAATCTAAAGTTCATTGGACTGTGGATATTTTTCAATTATGCTAATATCTTTTTTAAGTGTTGGGCACCCCTGCCTTCGCAAGACATGCGCCTGACGTCCTACGTGACATCTAGACTCGCATCCCACAAGGGTGGCATGCCCCCACCATTCAGTCGCCAAAATCACAAAGTGACTTCTTCAAAACAATTGTAGCTCTATGTCTCTAGTTTATTTTAAAACAAGAACCATCTCACTCGAAGCTTATAGATCAAGATATGCTTAAAAGACAAAGTATGTTCATAACCAAGTCATGCTCCTCCAATCGATTCCCTCACTTTATTTCCATCAATATTTTTCAAATTAACCCTAAAGGCTACAAATTTTTTTGGAGAGATATAAAATTGTTTTAGGAATCTATTGGTTCAAGAATCACTTCATTTTGAGGTCTGAAGTTATGACCAAAATAATCAAACATGATTTTGTCCTCAATTATATTGTACTTGTTTTAGGACAACTAGAATAACTTTCACTAGATATATTGGATTAAGGTTGTCTTAGGACAGTTTTGAAGAGGACTTCTAGATCTACAACTTCTATGAAGACTTTGAAGAGAGATTTTGCTATTTGGAGGGTCAATACATGGGTCGTGTGGCAATACACGAGCAAACCATACACTCTTTGGGTCTGGTGACCTTTTCGGTATTGGAAGACATGGTTAGTGTTAATTTACACGGCCTGACCGTGCACTCCTTAGATCTTTACTGAAATCTCCCTCGCCAAGACATCTCCAATGGATCCTACATCCATTCTAACATCACTTTCACTTATAATCTTTCCAAATTCAACTCTCCTAGTGCAATATCACTTCATAACAATTCAACTACCAACTTTGTTTAAAACCTCTAATCTTTACTCATTTGATTCATCACTACAACTAATTCTCATCATTTACTATAGTTTTCTGTATATACATCCTATGCAACATAACTTGTTGGACCCCAAACTTTTGATAAAAATTAGAAATATTAAAATGAATTTAAATGAGAAAGAAATTGGTGAGAAAATTTATGAATTTAAG
>JANVCL010000212.1:19691975-19705440 GCA_026546855.1 Erythroxylum incrassatum | reverse complement strand
GATTATAAGTGTTTATGATGTTAGGATGGTTGTAGGAAGCATGAAAGAAGGTTTGGAGGGGTTTTGGGAAGCCCCATATCTGTTTAATAGACATAAGGTCCATTTAACGGACCTTATCGGATCAAAAAGGACCCCTTGGCCAGTCTATGTCCGTTAAATGGACACGGATGTCCGTTTAACGAACATTCTCGGGTCATTTGGCCTCCTAAGCCCGATACATGTCCGTTAAACGGACATTCACGGGAAAGATTGTGCTTTTTGACCCTCTTAGAGACTGAATCAAACTTTGTGGTCTTCATGAAAGTTGTAGCTCTAGATGCCTTCTTTCTAATGGTCTAAAACCGAAAACAATTAGACTTCTAGATTGAAAGTTATGGCGTTAGTGCCAAGAGAGGTTCAAATCGATTTAAGGTATGAACATGGTCTATTCTTTTGGGCATAACTCCCTCATCCGACCTCTGAATGAAGTGATTCTCAAAGCAATGGATTTCTAAGACATGTATCTACCTCTCCATAAACATTTGTATCATTTGGAGTTGTATCGAGAGAGTTTACATTAGAACAAGTGAAGGGGTCGGGTTGAAGAGCATGTTGGGAGTATGTACACACTTAGGCTTTTTAAGCATATCTTGAGTTATAGAACTCTAATTGAGGTGATTATTTCTTTAAAGCAAATTAGAGACATAGAGCTATGATTTATTTGAAGAAGTCAAATTAAAATTCAGATTTAAATATTTCCAAATTTTGTTCACAAGCAGGAAAAATGAGTTCAAGCATGGTGACTGATTTGTATGGGCATGTCATTGAACAAGTTAAGAGTAAATTTTTGGGATGTTATGAGGAAAAAAAAGTATGATGGCTAATGAGGGTTTAGTGTAATAACCCTTCAAGGCAACATGCACGCGCTTACATTTCATGATTTTCAGAGCAAGCGTTGAACTCTGCCAGCAAGAGAGTTGGGTCTCAGAAACGGGATCCAACACTTACTCTGAAGGTAGACTATCCTTATAATGTATTCCTTTACACCTCCTTCTCACGTATACCTCATAGAGAATATATCCTTAATCAAAATGCTTAACTCAACATTAGTCGAGACCTTGTTTCTTTGAGAAACATTGTCTATAAATTCCTTCACTATAGTGGTGTCCAACAGTCCACTCAGTAGATGATCTGGGAATAACCTCTTAATGGTCAATAGAACATCATGTTTGACCGCGCCCAGATTGCAAAGGTCGCCTTATTAGCTTCTGAGTTGATGTATGTAGGTGGAGAGGGCCTCTCTGTTAGCATAGCCATGTTAATGTTTGCCATCTCCAAGGTAAACTCGAAATCCTTCTTTCACTTCTTGAAATTGAAACCGGTCAAGGTTTCAATGGTGACAATATTGTTGTTGACAGAAAATGTGACTACAAAAGACAATGAAAAAATCAACATAAATGTAGGATAACAACAATACTTAAAGTATTAAAATAGTATCTATACCGAGAATCTGATAACATATATTATGAAACATCTTTGAGCCAAATGCATAATATATCCAATTAGACCTCCATATAAAAGTGATCAAAGTACAAACCATCAACTCTCATGACACAACTACCTTTAGGCGAATATATCATTTAAGTAACGATTTTCCTTCATCTAATGCTGTTGTGCACATCTCAAAATCCTATGTAAGGCCAACACCTTACAGACTAACTAACATAAGACCAGAGACATCCCCCAACATGCATGTAGAATAATTCAAAATATTGACTCGAAAGGTCACTTTGATGACTACATTCTCATTAGAACCTGAAAGGTCCACAAACACAAGGAATACACCTTTATGTTATCCTCACACTCTATATGGGCATATAGTATGTGAAAATGTAACATCAATAAATGCAAACAACTGAATGCACAGTCAAATTATCATATAATTGTGTTGAAGACATTCTTTAAAAACTTTATTTGAGACTTTGGTAGCAAAAATTCTCATCAGAGCGATTATCGTGCGTCACCGAACATTGAGCTAACCACCTAAAACACAAGAACCTCACCTATCTCACTCATGGTAAGTTTGTTACATGAAAATTCACTCTAAAGCAGCTTTAGAATGTCTAAACTTCTTTTCTAGACTGAAACTACCAATGTAATGAATCCAAAAAAAATGAAAAAATCACTTTGAAAATTCCTCCGACATGAAAATTGACCCAAAAGGACCAAGGGTAACCTTATGGAAATTCTGAAAATTTTCTTTTTCTCTTCTGGTGTTGATGTCAGCAGTCACTGTAACACTGACGTCAGCATGTTACTGTGTACTGACATAAGGGGTGTGTGTGGGCCTGTGGCGCGTGCGCTGCACATGCACACACCTAACACGCCTCCAGGTTTGTCAAGTGAGTGTGTTGTACTTGACCCTCGCTCATTGATGTGCTGAGACATTGTTGGTTGTGTGGCTCATGTGCCCACATGCGTAGACGAGCTGATCCTGTATGACACGTGTATTACATGCGCCAGCTATGCATCTGCACCCACGCTTGCTATGTGTAGGGACAACTGGATGGCCCGTGCATTGCACATGCCAGTCCCATCACCATCGGTTGGAAAACATGTCCATTGTGGTGTGTGTATCACATTCGTCCTTCATCTGCCTCGCCATGCTTCACCCATTTGATAGGAGCGTGCAATGTACTCACCAACCAAACCGTCTCAATGGAGGTACCGTTCACGAGTTAGGCGCATGTACCACATGCGCTCAACGTTCACCGTCACTGCTGACGCTCAACGTTCACCGTCACTGCTGACGGTGAAAGCGATTTCCGAGGAGTTTCAAGCATGTTTTTTGCTTTCCATAGCTCGTTTTTGACTCGTTTCTCAATGCTACAAATGTGTAGCTCACTTTCACGCATCCATACACGTGAAAAATCAAGAAACGGATCAAAAGACCTTTAAAAACCCTTACGGATAAAAACAAAGAAAAAACTTCGTTTAAGCACCCAATCACGTAACCACTGTGATATCATATGTAACACGTAGCATGAACCTTATTACGTGTCCTGAATTGTTCGTGAAAGGGAAATAAACGAAGTTAATACGAAATACGAAATACCTGATTTCAGTTCCATCAGAAGTTTAAAGGACCTTTCCAAAGCCGTAACAAGCTCGAATTCACTAGGACCTTTACGAGAACTTCTCCCCGACACGTTGTTAATGCCTTTCTATAATTTTCTCAAAATGTAAGCTCTTTTAATGGTTTAGAGAATTTGGAAGCTTATGAATGATATGAGCAACTGCAGAAGATCTTAACCTATTTATATAGTTTCCATATCGGCCTTTCCCATCACAAGCTCAATATGAATTTGGTCCATATTGATCGAGATTCCTTTTTTCCTGGATTTCGATCCATTGACGCAAATCATTTATTGACTCATTTTATTATTTTTATTTAGATCAAATTTCGTAACTTAATCGATAAGTTATTGAAAATTAATAAAATGCAATTAATTGTTTTCGAAATTTATGAAAAATGTCAAACAAGCAAACCCCAAGTATACTTTTTAGATGTTGATTTTATGGTTAAGAAATGAATTTGACCTTTTGTTCTTTTCAAAACATTCTAAAACCTGAGTGGGAAATCTTGTATTGTCGGTCCTTTACATATTTTGTTCCTCCACTTTTGGCTCAACCGAATTGTCTGAAAATAAGCGTTGTTATACTCTTCATTTCATCCACACAATGATTAAAACATCTACTCTTAAACTGTTGGGGTGATCCCATTTCTCTTTTTCGTTCTATTTTCCTTTTGGAAGTGAAAGATGGAAGCTAATTAGCAACTAATTTCGTCGAGATTTGTGGTGATACTTTTCCATTGAAACAAATGAAATGGTCAAAGTAGCGAGTCTAAGTTCCAAGACAAGTACATGAATTCCATGTGAGAAGAAGCTGTCAAATCATCATAAAGCACCAACCCGGTACCATGATTTCCAACCTAACAACACACTTGAACCAAACAAAGACTCCACAGACAAAAAAGGTGTGGCTCCAAAATAATATTTTGACACCACAACCCAAGGAGCAACCACAAAAAGCCCACATGGAACCATGAATGCTTGAAAATTCTGTTCAAGAGTACAATCTCTCCAGGCCATATAAAAGAGCGTGCAGACTTTGGTCAGCAATCGGAGAAACAGGCCCGTAGGTCATCTGCTATACATGGCAACCGGATCTCGTCATGGAGCCACAAAATTGCAGTAAATGATTCAGAACGTGTTGTAACATTGATCTTTGGTATTTCGACCCTTTCTGTGAACTAAAAGTTTCACAAATTTTCTCAATGAAGATAAGACAAGTCCCTAAAAAATTTACCCAATAATACAGACGATCAACTCATCTACAGATGACGGGATAAGAATGTTCTTCTATATCAACCAACCACAAACAAGACATATTTACTTACTCCACACTTACCTAAACCTCGCAAACATGATTGCCCATGCAAATGACTTATATATGTTACCTCTGTCTGTACCATGTTGTATCACAGTCTTCACTCTCTCCTGATATTTATCCAGACAACATCATTGGAGCATTTCCTTTACGGTTTCCTTGATAATGTCTCCCATGATCAGGCATTCGATCTCTTTCCCATAAGCATTAGCCTCATCGTCCATCAAAGTGGACCATGGAGAGGATTCTAAATTCCTCGCCTCCAAACTGTCAAGTGAGTAGTAAGACTTGTCGTTTGAAGGGTATATATACTCACATATGATCTCCCATGTACGATCAAGCAACTTCTTTCCACGTAAAGGTGGCAGCATGGACATACCTAGAATCTTCCTTCTAAATCTAGACATGGTTATAGGAGGTCCGAGTACAGTTGGCAGTGTTTCATTCAACAAATCGAATAGCATTTTGTGGTCTACTTTTTCACTTTTGTCCAACGTAAATTCCCTGTCCTTGGCCTGTTTCCTATATGATTCTTTCACTTCTTCAAACACTGAGTTGCTAATAGGCTTTCCAGATGGGTCCCATTTGGATAAACATTGATCGTATGACCCATCATATAAACCAGAAGTGACGAATAAATCTCTTATGTAAGCTTCTGCTTTGTTATCTAAATCAACCATCAATTCCACAGGCTCATGGGCTGTTGTTGCGTCCTCAAGTCCATCTGATTCAAGTTGATTTAGTTGCCTCCGCAGCTCTTCAAAAACAATAAACAGAAAAACTATTAGCAGTTTGTGATAGATCTACTGAGTTGTACACAGTTACGTTTGCAGGATCAGAAAAACTTCATTTTATCGGTTGGTGTGGGCGTTAGCTAGCAGCAGACGACCATCAGTATGGTAGGGACAAATCCTCAAAAAGAGCTTACTAAACCATCCTCTCTTAAGAGTCTTGAAACATAAAGCCACTAGGAGATATTGGACCAAAGAGACATCCAATGGAAACAATTCAAATTGTACATGGAATCATTAAGCAAATTCAAGCATAATGCATAGAACTTGGAAATAGAAACTCTGTACTGAAGCAAGAAAGATATGTTTCTAACCATTTAGATTACAACTGATCTCCCTGAAAACCTGAGGCAAAGAACCATCTTCTCTAAGATCAGGAGTTGATGCTGGGCTGATGTCATCTGCTGGCCTCCAAAACTCTTCTTGAGGACTGTTGCACACTGATGCAGGACTTGGAGGTACCTCAGTTGAGTTCTCCTAAGATGCAAGACAAATAAACAGAGGGATTTACTAATGAAAATCTGTATGTTGATGATTAATATTTTAAAAAATAATTTAGTAGTACCATAATGGCCTTGTGCCCCAAGTTCCTAGTAACTGTCGGTCCACTCATTATATCTTTCACGATATCCTGCTCAAAACCATGGGACTCTACTATTGATTCCATTTTCTTGCCAAATAGCCTACCCCTAAGACTCAGGTTGTATTTGAAATTTGAGACTTTTTCTTTGATATTGAATTTTTCCTTCTTCAAGTTTTTCATATCAAAAGTCACATTGTCAAGGGACTCATGCTTCCTCCTGATGTGGGCACCAGTTAGAACGTGGCGATCCTCGAGAAGAAGCTTCCCAAATGATGTTCCTGACACAGGGGCCGACAAAGACCTTATCAAGTTTCTAGGGGACAAGTCTCTATGAAGCAATGAATCACCATCTTCATGCCTAAAAGATCTGGTTTGAATTTCCTGCTCATCTTCCTTAATTTCCCAGTAAGCCTGTTCATTTCGATTTTTCGAGACGTCTACAACTTGTTTTAGCCTATGCAACTCATTATCTACAGGAAACAATCTGGAACTGCTACTGCTGATCACTGGAGCATCAAGATGTGCTTCTCTCTTCAGAACATTCCTTAATCTTTCTGACAAGAATCTTCTTGTATCCCTGTTTATGAACTCTGGAGAATTGCATGCATTGAACTGAATTTCACTTCTACATGATCGTGTTGATTCTGAGCGAAGCAAATTCATTCCATGCTCATGGCTAGCACTTTCTCTGACTTGTTTCGCTATGTGTTGAGCAATTTGTTTTGGATCTGATGGTCTTTCTCTAAAAGGAGTCTCAATTCCGCTTCCTCTGACTACAGAACCTCTTTTAAGAGTTTTTCCCTGTAATTCCAATCTCAGCTGTTCTTTCACCTCCTCAAGGAACTCTTCCATACTAACTCTATCCTCCAAATCTCCAGAGGAATTAGTCCAGGACCCTTCATAGTCATAAATTCTGTAAGGACCAGGTTTCAAGATCACTATTCTTGTGGGAGCTGAAGAGGAGTCCAATCTCTGATCGTAATTCAAGGAGTGCATCCTTGAAGAAGAAAGTTCCTTCTGTTCAGATGGGAATAGTTTCCTTTTATGCTTATGATGTTGTAAGTCAAACTTTTCGAGTGAGTTTGCTTTTGTCTCAAAACCTTTGTGTTCTAAGGACTTCTGCTTAACTGGTTGGCCAGAATACGAACAATTTACAACTTTCAGCTTGTTGATATTCCGTTGAACGGGAAAATGGTCAGAAATGCTCCCGATTTCAACAAACTTGGAGCATTCCTTAAACCTGGAAGCTTGCCATGCTTCAAACTCTTTCTTAAACTTTTTGAGTTCCTCTTCTTGTGGATGTTCCCGAGGCCTTGGCTTTCCAAGCATCTGGCTGTCGTTCCATCTATCAGCACCTCTGGTTTCAGCAGTGTAAAGGTCAAAGTTCATCTTCCTGGAAGACTTGGACTTGGAAGGGAAATTTTTGGATAACAACACTTCATTCTTATCCTTTTTTGAAATATTGGATTTTGTCCTCTCACTCTTTTTATCAGGTGGCTTTATTACTGATTTTGTGTCCAGTGGCAGCATGTCCACACCCATCAATCGAGCGACAATGCTTGGTGCATTTTTTCTGGTTTTACGTTGTTTGGAAATTTCCTCATTGATCAACTTCTTCATTGAGAGTTCAATTGGATAGCAGTCCCTTTCAGAGCATTCTTCTTCAACTTGAGAGGAATACTTAAAATTTTGCATCAAGACATATATAAGTGCATATAATAGAAAGATAAAGAGAAAATTACAACAAGAATATCAAGTATTATATAATTATAGTATGATGCTGTACAATTTAAGAACCTTTGTTAGAATCAAACATTTGTGACATTAAGAATTAGAAAGATGCATGATAGTTGCCTCAGGATCAAAGAATTCAGCCATTTTAGAAAACTCAGATGATTTAAACCTCAAGATTGCCTATTAAGAAACAAACTCTGTTGCCAGGATTCTTAAATATTAGGCATGAAACTATGTCAACCTCACAAACCTAGAACATAGTCTAAAAGGATTAAAAGCAACGTCTGACAGAGACTACAAGTATTACCAGAGAATTTCCTGCATCTAAACAATGCTGAGAAGTTTCAACTTGTAGTTCCATGCTATTTCTTGGAGCTTCCAATCCTGCAGAGCATATAATCAACTGCATCAATCTTCAGTCAAAGAAGGAAAGGAACTAGCAAACTATTGTATCATATGTAGTTATCACTAATAATGCCATAATTTCATAATTTTGGAGAGCGTAAATCTTCACCTCATATTGGACCATATTGCTTAACCTTTAAAACATGACAATCCAAAGGAAGATTGGCCCTCAAAGACCATTGAACGACTTTCAGAAGAACATATAATGAAAAAAAAAAACTTGCAAATTATTGAGAGCCATCGAGTGTGATATTCATACTTGATTACAAGAAAAGTTGTTTGTTATATTCACAAGGGATAAAGAAACACCATATGAGATTCTCTGATCAACTCAAGGAGCAGATTGATGGCCATATCCAAGACAACTAATGGCATTAATTAATCTTTCAGGTTTATTTATCTATGCGATTATCCAACTCTTAAAGAACTATTGTTAGTCAGTATAGTGTGAAAGTATCAGCCATTGCGTGCAATTAAGACCGAAAAGTTGGACAGTGAAGGGAAGTACATGTTTCAGTTGAATACAGTTTGAAAAACCAGATTGTGATTACCATCAACATGTCGCTTATGTGGAAGAATCTTTCTGGCCATGGTGCTTTGGTTAAGGTTAAAAAGCTGAAATAATCCTCCCATGCAGCAAGTTATCTACCAGAGTTCTGTCATTTGCTTGTATGCATCTGCCTTACCCCATTAAGAAGCTAATAAATTTTCACCTAGTTCATAGCTGCATCAGCAAGAAAGAATAATGGAAACGAGCCACGATTTTTTAACATGTATGGGAGAACCCAAATTCAACAAAATAAACAATTGAAAAAAGCCTCTCTACGTTTTCCATGCTGGTATTTGTATTTCAGGCAGGCTGAACCAAAACTGAGAAGAAAAAATCTCTTCGAGCATCAGAACAATAAAATTTAAGAAGATATCATGAATTGGGCTAAATCCTGATCAAACATTTACATAGATGCATGATCTACTAAAGTCAGACAACATTCATCTAGCACTTAATTTGAAGAAGTAGCTAAAAAATTTAAATATAAAAAAATGAAAATCAACAGAGAAGAAGAAGAAGAAACAGGTGATAATTAGCATCCACTACTTGAAAAGATATTAACTTTATCAAATTACGTTAAGGACTCACATACAAATATGGCAAACAATTGTGTTTATCACAGCTTTGACGACTTGAGTAGGAAAAATAAGAGATTATCAGAAATTCCTTTCTTGGAAGTTTGTAAAAGGATGGAACTTGGAGGCTAACTGAGCATGAGGCAACTTAATGGCTATGGATACAAACGGTTTTCAATAATAATTCGACGCCTCAAAAGGCAATCGAAATAAGGGCATAAAATCTGAAACTTTCACTTCCTTCTCTTTTTCCCACGAAAATCTTCAATAATGTGACAAGAAAATGCACAATGATCAAAACGAGAGCTTAATTTCAAAACGTACCGTTGGTGAGAAATCACGTGTAGTAGGCAAAATGAACACACTGCTTGTCTACGAGGCCTGAGAATCTCTGAACGAAAAGAAAAAAAATGAACTAAGCTAAAGCTTAGCCACAAGTTTTTCAACTGAAAGTAGAAATGAAAGAAGCAGAGAGAGATATACAGTAAGAAGGAGAAGCAGAGGAACTGTTGAGAGAGAATTGGAAGAAAAAGCAGAAACTAAAAAGCTTGGTATTTGTACAACTTAGAGCCGAAAAGATGATAATGATGTAATAAAAATTTGATCTTTACAATCATGATACAGGGAAACACCATACGCTTTTAGTAGAGAACTGAGAGAGTCTCTGCTTGTTAGGAGCCACCAGAAACCGAATCCTCTATTTCCATCCGACCATTCTTCTTTTCACTTTATTTTATTATTGTGCAATTATACTGAAGTTTCTTTTCTACTATTACATTTCTGGGTACCGAGCTTTTACAGCGGAATCATTAGACAGATGATGCTGTAACCTGTGGCTTGGACTAGGTTGCCCTAATCTCCCAACTAATAGGACTTTCTAAATTTACAGGAGTTCATTGCTAAGCAATAATTCAGCATCTAGATTACATATATGTGTTAACTTGAGAAAAGGGTTTTCCCTTAATGGATCCAACTTTCCAAAAGCAAAAAAATGGCAAGGAAAATTCACAGGCTTAAGTAGATTCAGAGAAAGAAACGAGACAACTTCAGCGTGTCGCTGCAGGAGAATTGAGTTGTGAATATTAAAACCAAAGAAAGTGATGGTATAACCAACAGCTCATGGACAGCGGCTTATAGGCACGACCACTCCATTTGGCACCACAATACACGGAGAATAACTGTGCAAGGAATGTGCTGTTTCGTTTCTTTACAATGCAGCACAATTGGGTTGGACACGTTGCTTCTGGGCAGAATGTGTGAGTCAGTCATGATTAACGTGAGCTTTGACCAACACTACCCACGATATTATTATTAACAGACCCAGAAAGAATTGTTTCCAAGGAACAAAAAAAAAAAGATAATTCCTTCCCATTCACTTATTGCGTATTCTTACAAGAAACACCCTGCATAATTGACTTGGAATATAGTATTCATCAACTATAACATGTTAACTGATTGAAGTAACACAAGGTGGAGAAAGTGGTTATGGACAAGCAATCCTTCTATCTTTGCAGCGTACTTAAAACAGAAATGATACCTATATCTTTTATTATTTACGCAGGTATATTATATATAAAGACCGAGTTGCTATTTTTCAAATGCACATGGATGGTGACACAAAGCCATCAATGAACCGTAGCTCAACGAATTCGTGGAATTTATGCTAATCTTATGGGGGTGTGCAAGTAGATATGGAATAATTGACATGGAGCCTGCCCAGATGGAGACTATAGACGCGTATGTGTTTGTAAAAGTTTCCAAGTTCCTGTAAGAATGTGATGTGATTCCCCATTAAAAAAAGTGGAACAAGATGAAGAAGAAAAAGGGGCTAATGGTCATGACATACTGGAGGGTGTGGGGGCTTATATGTAGTTGTAAAGTGACCCTTTCTATCCTAATGATGTTGAGAGCCGCTGGACATGTGCTTCAAACCCTATAAAATACGATAAGATAGCAAGTACATGTTTGTGCCACTAAAAAGAAAGATGAGAGACAGAGCATTACAGGGCCGCCACTCCACGGTCTACTGGGTGGGGCACCATTCCTCAACTCCACATGGCTTGATGGCCTCAGCATAGGTGAAGTTGTAGGTTTTCAGTCCTTCCTTAATTCTTCTTTAGGGAAGCTAGCTGGCTAGCTAGGCCATCTCTTTGATTACTCCACGTTGCTTCCAGGGTACGTAGGCTTCGGCCTTATTATAGGATTACTACACTAGGTGGGCTTAAAAGACACCAAAAGGCCTAGATCAAGGAAAAAGGACAGTAATCAGAAAACACCAAAAGGCCAAGATCAAGGAAAAAGGACAGTAATCAGAAAATACCAAAAGGCTAAGTGATGTTCTTGCGAATTGAATAAATTTAAGCCTTATTTAATACTCGGTAAAAAAAGGTAAAAATGAAACTGTAGTCTTAATTTTTTAATTTTTTCTTATTTAATTATTAAAAATAAATAATGCAAGGAATAACAAAATTAAAATAAATTTTAATTTTTATTGTTAAAAGGGTGTAGGTATAAACAGAAATTAAATATCAAGAATAAAAGAAAAATAATGAATAAGTTATTATTATAATACTCTCAGCGTTGATTAATTCAACATATTACTATCAAAACTACATATTATTTGATGTAGACGTGCCATTTGCTAGAAAATCGAGGATGAATTTGATCCCACACAACAAAATAATTATGAAATATTTTCTTTTGATTTTTGAAAACTAAGATCACCTAAAATTTTATAATATGATTAATGTATGAATACACTAAAGACATGAATCATAAATTTATACCTTATTGTGTAGCATAATATTTTTCCTGTTGTTTCCCTCTAATTGCTTTTGAAATTAATTTATCGTAATAATTGTAGTTGTACACAGGTTCGACGACTTCTAATGACATCCACGCAAATATAAGTAGTATAGAAATAGTAAACAAGAGTATTAACTCCTTTAAATTCTAAGCTTATTTATAATAAGGTCCAAAACTTTTAATAATTAAATTTTATTTGAACTAAACTTTAATTAGAATTATAATTAATTTTAATAAATATTAATTAGGCTCAAATAGGTGATGGATATGGGTCCCTCTCATATGAAGGGACTTTGTTCCAAATTGACAGCATCGCCACTTGCTGTTTTTATTGAATAATTGAGCCTGCACTCTTTGTTGGCAAGAAGGAAAAAAAAAACAGTTGCCTTCAGACAGTACAGTGCCTATATAAGGCACTCCTTACTTCAACAAATCATACAACACACGTACAGAAAAAAAAATAGAGAGAAACTAAAGCATTGTTTTTGCTCTGAAGTTAAGAAAAATTTTCCTAAAAGGGTTGGTGAGTGACAAAATAGTGAGGTTAGTATTTTTAGGTTGGGAAACACCTTGTGAGCCACTATTTTGGTTTTAGCTCTGTATACCTACTGTTTACAATAGTGGAAGAAATATTTTGTGTTTTGTCCGTGGACGTAGCCCAAAGTTAAAAGTGAACCACGTTAAATATTCTGTGTCCATTTTGTTCATTTTATTTTTCCTTTTCACAAAATACACCTGCTGCGCCTAATAAGTGGTACCAGAGCTGTGTTTTCATTGGAGGTATTTTTTAAAAAACAGAACATCACCGGGAAGAGAAAATTCCAACGAATTTTTTGGCGTGATTCGTTCGAAAAGTTGACGTAAAACGAAAAAGGTGATGAATAGTACTTTTACGTTGTTTTAATTAATTTGCAAGGTGATGCACTGTGCAGCAATAGTAACTGGGTCCCACGGTACTATTTACGGTACTATTCACAAGCTACTATTTACAGGGTCCCACGACACTATTCTAGTGGGGTCCGACGATACTATTCCAGTGGTACTATTCATGGGTCCTGCGGTACTATTCTAGTGGTATTATTCACGGGTCCCGCGGTACTATTCCAGTGGGGTCCGACGATACTATTCTGATCCCATGGTGAAAATTTAGAAGATATCTTTTCTGCCAAATTTTGACGTCTTGGTTCTATATTTGAGGCCTGTTTTCTCAAATTTAGTTTAATTTGGCAAATGGAGATAAAGACGAGCAAAATGATTAATCTGAATAGTATGAACTACCGTATATGGTGAACAAAGATGAAAGATCTCTTGATGATAACAAAGATGCATTTGTTGGTATTTTCGATAACTAAACCGGAGGAGATGTCCAACGAAGAATGGGAGTTTGAGCATAAACGAGCGTGTGGTTATATTCGACAGTTTGTCGATGATAATGTGTACAATCACATTTGTAACGAGACTCATGGAAGAACGCTGTGGAATAAGTTGGAGCAGTTGTATGCTTCAAAGACCGACAACAACAAATTATTTTATCTGACACAATTAATGCAGGTAAAATACCAGGAGGGTACTTCTGTAGCTGATCATTTAA
>JANVCL010000212.1:19646980-19669412 GCA_026546855.1 Erythroxylum incrassatum | reverse complement strand
CTTTCTCTCTTTAATCTTTCTTACTACCCTCTCTAACAACTTCTAACACCAAGCCAAGGCAAGTTCTCCATGGCAAGCGATTCACTTGGTTTCATGAAGGAGCTCTTACGGTTTGGAGTGAGGTTTGAGAGAGAGGAAGAAGAAAATCGATGGTGAGAGTAGATGGGTGAGTTTCAGTTGTTGGAGAGCAATAACCACACAAACACATTAATTTCTCCATCATTAGTGTAGGTAAAACCGAGAGAGAAGGATAAGAATGCATTAATGGTGTGGATAGGTGGCAAGAGTCCATTTGACCAAGTGGCAAAGAAAAGTCAAAGATCAATTCAAAACAATTCAATGGATAGGATTTAGAAATCCTACAACAATATGACCCATTCTAGTTCAATGACCCTAATGTCAATCCCAAAATAATATACCCAATAGGACAGTGCCATTGGGTAGCAATTTTCGCTACCGACAATCTACCGGTTCGCCAATTGGCGATTTTTTCGGTCCGAGAATTTTCTCCGGAAAATTTCAGAAAAATTCCTGAAAATCCCTTAAAATTGAAAACACTCAATGGCGCACTCAGAATAATTTTTCAACCCCGATAACCATGTTAATCCCAATAACCTTGCATTAGGCCCATAAATCAGTCCATCATGTCAATACCCATTACCAAATGAGACCCGGAGTGTCAATACATGCATGTCTACTAATTGCTAGATGCAAAGATTTACAAGTCCCATTCCTGGAACCCTTATATGCTGCATGAGCATGAGCTGTGTTGGTCCAATTCCTCTGATTAATCACACCTATACCAAACGTTCAGGGTTCTCACCCTTTCATTGGGAACGGGATGTTACAGTGTCTCCTTTCGGTAACTCCATTTTGTTGGTGAGTGTAAGGGCAACTGAACTGTGGTTGTATTTTATGTTTTGTGAGGTAGGGCAAGAGAGCTTTATATTCACCTTCCATGTCAGTATGTAGAGCTTTGATTTTACTGTTCAATTGAAGTTTAACATTGTTTTGAATTTGATGAAGACAGATAGGGTATCAGATTTTAGTTTTAAAGGATAAAGCCAAGTGAATCTTGTGTAGGTCTCAACAAAAATAAGATAGTATTTGTGTCCTTCAGTTAAGAGATGTGGATAGGGTCCCTAAATATCTAAATATATGATTTCTAAAGGATTCTGACCAGTTATATCATGAGTTTGAAAAGGCAATTAATGCAATTTTCCTTCCTTACAAGCATTACAATAGATTTTTGAGATTAAAGTTGAACTTCATTGAACTTAGAATTTGTTTCAAGATATGCTTGAAAGAATGCTTTAATTTGGCATGCCAAACATTTACATTTTTTGTGCTATGTTTGCCTCACAATGATTGCCTAAAGAAGAGACTTTTTGTTGGGAAGGACTAGGCTTAGAGTATGTTGGTCTGATATTGTTGGGTTGTTTAGTGGCTTTGAGGTTGTAGAGACCATCCCGAAGCACTCCCTTGAGCAGAATCTTCCCTGTTGCTTTGTCCTTAAACAGACAATTTTCGTTAGTAAACTCAACAGAAATGTTGTTATCTTTAGTGAGTTTGGAGATGCTACGTAGATTTTTGGTTATGCTGGGAACATTCAGAATTTGTCTTAGTGCAAGAGGTGTGTGTATATTGTCTAGAAAATGTATATGAGATAAGCTAATGTTAGCAATAGAAAGAGAGTTACCATTGCCAACAGTGAGTTGATCTTTTCCACCATGTTCTGAACTTATTAACAAGCTATTGAGATATGCTATGACATAATTTGTAGCCCCACTGTCTATAAACCATGCATTGTTGTTGGCTGCTTCAGATGAGGGGTTTCTAGACTGATTTTGAGCCAAGTAGGATTGAGGATAGTTTTGTGCATCATTCTGTGTATGATGTGTGACTGTGTTCTGTTTCCATGATTGGGTGGTATTACCTTGCCATTAGACATCAAACCTTTTGTTACATTTTAGTGCTTTATGGCTTGGTTTATGATACAGTTGATAGAAAATTTTGTTTCGATTCTGTAATACCCGGTATCTAGTTTACTCGGTACACCGAAATAAATGGGTATTTGAGATTGATGTCATTAAAACCAGGACAGTGAATAATAATTTTTAGTGGCATCAATTTAATGATGTATGAAATTTTTCGGTGGTCACAAGAAATTATACGAGCAAATGTTGACAAAACTAGTATAAGAGTGGCGTTTTTGTAAATAAGTGGACATGAGGCTTATAAAAGGAGTTAGTTGGAGAATAAGACAAAAACATTGTCTTCTTCTTCTCCCTCTCTCACGAAACCTCCATGGGAGATAACTCTCAAGCTTTTTCAACTTTTATAGCAAGATTTGGAAGGAGAACCAAGGCATTTGGTTAGTACAAAAAGGTAAGCCTCCATTCTAATGCTTAAATCTATTGATTTAAGTTTAGTTTCTCTCTTCTTTTGTTAAACCCATTTGATGGAATGTATGAGTTTGATGTTTTGGATGATGGGGCTTTGTTCTTTGATGTCTAATGACACTTTAACATGAAGAAATTTCGTTTTTATGGTGATTAGAGGGCTAAATCAAAACCTAGGGTTTTGAAGGTTAAGCTGTCAATGGAGACAGATTCGTAGCTCTCTTTGTATATTTGTTTGAGCTATTTAGAGTTTGAATATGGAGAACCTCAAAACATAGAAGTTGTAGATCCAGATGTCTATTGTCCCCCTAAATTTTTTCACGATTTTAGGGTGAGCCTAGAAAATGTAAGAGGCCCCGAATTGACACTGGTTCAGAATACGAGTGGGATTGAAACGAGAACTGAAAGTTAATTGTTTGAAAGCCTTAGAGTTAGAATTGGATAATGAGTTCTCCTTACTAAATGCTCCAAAATGTGTTGTCTAAGTGCTGTAAAAAGAAAATTTTAATTTAATGAGTATTCTGTTAGATATGGCTGAAAAAGTGAAGGGTGATGCTAACGTTAGTGACACAGAAACAGAACAGGCTTGTAAATATCACAATAAATCCAATTTACATACTTTTTGAGCTGTCTTTATATATGTGATAGCCATATGAGTCTATTGAAAATGAAGTTTTGAATCGTCTTAATTGGATGAGAAATGATTAAGTTATAAGGTTTTGAGACAGGAAGGGTCCAACTTATGACTGATTATTAAGGCTGATTGTAAATGGGAGATTTGGATTTCCTTGATGACCGAATCAGAACATGGTCATAAAAGAAAAATTGTGAGTTCATGTGTTAGTTAAAGGTCTAGAAAGTTTGAAAAACATTGGACCTATGTATAAAATGTTATGCCATCACGAATGGGACTTATGCAGTTTTTTAATGATATGTGTTATGAAATAAGGTTTTTGTAAGAATGACTAATATGGGTATATGTAATTTTATGAATGTTACCCTATAGCTTATGAAAGCAGACAAGGAATAGAAATAGAAGTCATACCTAGTTATTCTCAAATTCAAGAAAATTATAAAAGAGATTAGAACCATTACGATAGTCGAGGTGAGTATAATCATGCTACTATACTTGTGTAGTAATCCTTTTCTTTTATCTTGCAGCTTGTTGAATTGTTCTCAAACCTGTATGAATTATTTGACATATGACTCCATGTAGTTGAGTCTAACATGTTGTATGCCAGATTGACCAGATGATTTCAAATTCTTTGCATCTTCTGGTTCCCTTATTGTGTTGAACCTATTGATTGCGATTCTTTGATGAATCATGCTTCCCTCGTTAACCATGATGGATGAGTTCACAGAATACCCAGCTGATAGGGTATATTATCAGACTATTTGCATATAGATAACGCGTAGGTGATGGGTTAGATCCAGGTCCTATCTAGAAAGGGCAGGCCTCCAGGGGCAAGGTTAGGCCAACCTTGTATAGAATCTGAAAAGGAGAGATATGCCGTACTAGCATGTCTCTGTCTCTTCCTAAGAATTTCAGAAAATCAAAACTCAGAAATGAGAAAGCTCAAAATTAGGAATCCTGTAGAACCCAGAATCAAGAAAGAAACCAGAAAAGAAAAGAATTCAGAAACCAGATTTATGTTTTCTTTGAACAATTCATATTGAGCTTTATCATTGATACTCATGTGATTGTCGCATTTGATATTACTACCTGTTCATTTATTGATCATATATTGATGCTCAGAATGCCACAGACCATTCTTGTGAAGCTAACCTTGTGTTACCTAGCCTCACAAGCATGGTAGTATGTTTATAACTCACTGAGTCGCGTTGTAGACTCACACATCACTATCATCATTTCAGGAGATTAACAGATCGTACGAGAAAGAAAATCCAAGCCTTTTTTAGATTCACTTGGATAATCAGACAAGTAATGTTTTTGTCATGATGTAATTGTTCGATGCTTCTAGACGCTCCATGGCTTGTCATAATCATATGTATATAAAACATGTATAGATTTGTTATGTTATATAGAATGATGTCAGCTGATGATAAGTAGATAATGTATGTGAGAATTGCATAATTGGATCCTTACTTCTTACAACCAATTAAGCAGGTATAAGGGTTAATCAGACAAGCGAATAGGTTATGCTAGATTTTTAGTAGATTATAGAAAAGTTGGGCTTACTACGGGTTTTGGTAGCATTAAGCCTACCCATTCTCTAGTGCCAACACGACCCAAAAAAGGCGGGTCGTGTCAGAACTTAACCGAAATATATCTGGAATTTCCCAACGAAATGGTTTTTAGTAAGGTTTTTGAAACACTTGGCAAGTTACGTCAGCAAACTTAATAGAAACATTAACGTCAGGCTAAAATTGAAAAAAAAATTGAAAGTTTGAGCATTTTATTGCTACTTTTTGAAGCTCGGCTAGAATTGAAAAAAATTAAAATTTTGGGTATTTTATTGCCACTTTTTAAAGTTCGGGCTATAATTGAAAATTTGACAAAAGTTTGAGCTTCTTTTGGTAATTAACCTTTATTTTATATATGTATTTATTTAATTAACTAACGTATATAATAAAGTCTATGAGATAAATATATTTTACAAATAAAATTATGATAAGATAATAATTACAAGATTCATATTTCATTTATATATTTCTAAATTATTTTTGGTCATTACTTTATTGAGACTGTACATTAATATAGTAGAAATACTATGATTTCCTTCTTTAAGAAGGAAATAGTTGATCTTATAAATTAAAGTGTAGAGATACTTTAACAAATGGGTGTATGCTTATTAGATAATAAGTTCACATAACTAGTATGATTACGAGGATCTCTGAATGGAACATTATTTGTGTGTTTGTTGATTTTTTATTATGATAATTGAATAATTGATCCTTATGACCTATTCTATCTATACCAACTCAATTAGTAGTATTGATATAATATGAACTATGTGAAGATAATTGAGTGAGTCAATGAAGGATTTGTTATCTTAAAGTAATTATAGAGAATGTTTCATTATTTTTTATTGGTAATGATTTAAGAAAATCTTTGTCCATAATGAATTAACGTTTGAAAAGGTTGATTTTAAATACTAATTATTAATTAACATGAATGAATAAATTTTACTTAAATATATCAACACTAATTTCATATTCTAAGTCCAATTAGAACAATAAATAACAAAAGGATTAAATTATATATTATAGTCATGCATAAATAGAATAAGCCAAACTATTTTGACATTTATAATATTTAGGTGGTCATGACATGTTGCAAGATGTCAATCTTGATCAATGATTACAAATTATTCTGTTGGAGAATTAAAAGATAACTTAAAAGGAGTTTTAATTTATCTAATTTTAATTATGAATTCTAGCTATAATTTATAATCATTACTATCATATTAAAAGCATAATAGGTCACACATAACGAGTAATTTACAAGAGAAAAATCAATTTAAATTAAGTTGAATTTAATTATGAAATTTGAGAAACCCTGAAGATTAAATATGAGATATTAAATATACCAAAATTAAATTATAAGTATAATTAAAGTTAAAATTTTAATTAGAAATTTTAATTTTAATTAGAAAGTGTCTTTTTATAAATAAGGTAATCAATGTCAACTATACTAGTAACAAGTAAATCCTCTGTATATAAAAATTCTCAATAATTATTTTGAGAAAACCCTATCTTTTAGTCTTTTTTTATTACATAAAAGCACTCATATACATATAGGTGTAGATATAAATAACATACAGATTTTACAACATCTAAACATATATATTCCTAATATAGTATTGATCCTTTTGGTTCATTTGATTCTTGCTCGAGCTAGATGATGAAAAATTCTCATATCTGATCCCTTTGGAGGATGAATCTATAAAGAATTCACCTATCCCAATAACAAAAATAACATAACTTGAATGATCCTGTATTAAGAGCTAAATTGGCTAAAGGAATGGGTTATAATTATTATGGAGAACTTGTATGACCCAATGATATTTTATATATTTTTCTAGTAGTAATTCTAGGTACTATTGTGAATACTTTGTACAGTGCCTAACAAGTTATTAGGTATTCTTTTATTGGTTTTAGTACTTGTGGGGTTATTAACAGTACCCTTTTTGGAGAATGTTTACAAATTCCAAAATCCATTTTAGCATCTAATTGTGACAACTGTATTTTTTATTGGAACTGTATTAGCCTTTAGTTAGGTACTGGAGCAACATTACCTATTGATTAATCCTTAACTTTAGGTCTTTCTCAAGTTGATTCAATTTATATAAAAAAATATTACGATGATGTACTAAGGAAATAGTCACTTCAAAGTGAATTATCCTTAGATAACATCTATCTAGTTAAATTGTTTATTTATTGTGTGAAAATAAAATACTATGGTAAAAATTAAAAATTAAAATTCATCTTCTTTTAAAAAAACATGAAAATCAATAAAAATCTAGTGGATTTAGAATGAATTCTTTGGTAAATCAATTGTAAAAAAAACTTTTCCGTTTCTACAATGCTTAATAAAAGTTTTTAAAAATCTTATATGCAAAAATGTTCCATTTTCATAATGTCTTTTTGACTGATATTCAAAACATCTAACAATGTATCTATATTGGACCTTTTTAGGCAATTCTAGATCTTAGGAGTCAATTCTGATTGTTCAATAAAAATTTATTTCAATACTATTTGTTTTTTATTTTTCCTTAGTTTCACCAATCTCTATCACGAACAATTAAAAGGGGTCAAGTGGCCTTGTGTTGATTTTTTTTCTAAATGTAAATCTTCTTTTTCTACACGTAGAAAAGGAATACATAAATAATTCCAATTTTGGGAGGCTCCATGAAGTGCTTCTTTAGGAGCTAAACTTCCATTTATCTATATTTCAAGAAGAAGTCTTTCTTGCTTTTCATTCCTATTTCCATAAGAATAAACATTATGATTTGCATTTCAAACAAGCATAAATAACACATCTATAGGTTGGCCTCCATCTTGAAAGTGATTTGGTGGTTTTATACAATAGTTATGTGATTCATCTTGATTTGTAATTAAATAACCAAATTTAATGGTTCCATTATGCTAGCTATATGATGTGTATTATCAAAATTTCCCAAATAATGCGAAAAGATGATATCTTGAGAAATTACGTATCTAGGATCTTTGACATAAATGGACATGTCATGAATTCCATAAAAATTACTTCTCATTACAATTTCTTTTAAATTCATTAAAATTACATTAGTTAATTCTTGAATACCTGGTAGAGTAAAAATTCCATGTGTTAAAAATATTCCTTTCACTTCTCCAAGCAAAGCTCTTTGTATCATGATACCAATTATGTTGGCTGGACCTTTCATATATCAAAGAAAGATAAAGCATCCATAATAAAGATTCTTACCATCAACTTTTGATTCAACAAACTTTCGTTGTAGTGTCCGAGTAGATATTGTTGTTTTCTCTCAAACTATAATAATATTTGATCAAATCATTAAATTATTTCTTTCTCTTAAAATTTCGTTAATTGCTATTTTTACACTCATCTTTTTCTAGGGGTTCTACAGTCATTGTGTGCCATGGGGGTTACATCCCAGACGAAATTGAATAGTATACCGCTTTTACAAATAGCTATTACTACTACATCTCTTCCGAGACCATGACCTTCTATCATGACTTTTGCTTATTGCATACATTGATCCACTACTATTTAAATAACATTTCCTGCTATGGTTTAAGTGGAAAAAGGTGTCCCTCGTCTCGTACCCATAAATCCATAGGTGCTAGTGGAAGACCAAGAGACCACCCAATCCTGTGCATCGGTAACGGTCACAGTAGTTTTTTTGAAGCTTGCTTGAATATAAAAAAACTCCTTTTGGTACTTTTCACGAATTCTTATGTGAACACACACATCTATTTTTGCGTGAACCTATGTTTCTTTTTTGTAAAGATTTTTTCATAATTTATCATCTTATAAATAATTGTTAGTGATTTATAGATATATCCATTTCATATCAACGTAACCCCATTTTTTTCTTTTTTTTTTTGATATCCATAGTTGTTGTTGAAAATACATAAAATGGAAGCTTCTAAATGATAAAGAGGCTCTTTAGAGCAAATGGATTAATGCATATTACTTGAATACCTCCAAATTCTAGTAGTTGGAAGAGAAAATTGAACATTCCTAGCCTTTCACTTACATTTAAGGCATAAACATATTATATCCCCTCATTAACGTTTAGATTGGCAGTAGGGAAGACTCATGGATGTGGTTTGATAACTGATCACCTTAAGGCCACTGATCAAGAAAGATGAGTTGCTCAATCTAGTGGGTAGATGGACAATTAATTCCAAGGTCTCTAACATTATAAACAACAATGATAGGATGATTTATGGTAGAGGAGTTGATAGGTTTAAAGATATTCTCCTAAGTTATATGTCCAATTGCCTCAATAAAGATAAACTAATCTGGTCTATAAGTGCCATTGGGGAATTCTCCAATTCTTCTTACATGAAAACATTAAGACCTCATCATCCGAATGTACCTTGCTATAAAATTATATGGAAAGATTCCCTAATGCCTAAAGCTTCCTTTGGAACTTGGCTGGTAGTTAGAGGTAGACTAAAGAAAAAGGATAAATTGAAGGGAAACAGTGAATTGATATGTGTCTTGTGAAATTTATTACCTGAAACTACAAATCAACTATTTTTTAAATACAAGTTTTCAGCTTCTATATGGGCAAGGATGTAGCATAATATGAATTTAATACACCGTAAGAATGAATAAGAAAACATCTTAGTTTGAGCTGGTAACTTATATAAAAGAATTGGGGATGATAGGAAGTGTTTATGTCTTATTGTAACATACTCAGTTTACTCGATTTGGTTTGAAAGAAACCAAAGGATCTTTAGGGATGTTCACAATGACAAACATGTTATGATACATAGGACTTGTTGTTGGATCAGAGAGATACTAATTGCTTATTAAGCAATTAATGACTTAAGTTCTTCCCTAAAATGCAATTGGGGTCTGGTGTAACTTATGTCTTATTTATTCTAGTATTAGTACTAATTTTGCTTTGTTAATAGATTGCTTTAGTACTTAGCTTATATCTAATGTATACTTAGCCTTGTAATTGCCTAGTCTTTTGGCCTTTTAATGGAAAATTTCATTTATGTCTTTAAAAAAGACCTAAAGGTTCCTTTTAGTTGAGACGTTGAAAAAGCTCTATAGGTGAAAGAAAAAATGCCATTAATTCTTCATCGCTTCTTATCCCATACATGGTCATCTAATAAATACAAAAATAAATATAATATAGATCCATTAGAAATTCTCATTTCATGTATCGAATTAGACAAGGGGCAGTTTTGCCTTCCTACAAAAACTCATATACTAATGTTCACTTGCCTCACCATGTGAGTATATGGAACTAAAGTACTAAGACTTGCCATATAGTGACCGTCTCCATAACTAAAAGGAGAAAATTTGGAGCTCTCTGTGTTAGGCATATGCCCTGATGAATCATCCGTTTTGAAATCAAAATCTTATGGTACATATTTGTACTATGCACTTGTTGTTATAAGCAATGGGTTCAACATTTTCATTGCCCAAGATAAAGTTCAATAAGCCAGTCTCACCCCTTGATTAGCATCTTTTGTTCCTTAGCTGCTTCTTTGGATTCTCTCATTTTCCACTAAATGATCTAACGGTAGTGGCTACCTGACATAGCACATCATAACACTACACAAAATAAACTAGACCTACAACTATAGCAGTACTGAGTCTAGGTCGATCCCACAAAGAGTGTTTGGTTAGCTCTTGTTATAAAACCAATCGGTGTTTAGGTTATGGGGGTTTTGGTTTGGGTTAATGGGAAAAAATAAAGAAAACATGAAAAAATGCTAAAAGTAATGAATTCGTTAGGGACTAGGTTCTTTGGTTCAATCTCAATCTACAACTAATTAGACATATTTCATTGAATTGTTGTCTTCACACCTCTCTTTGAACTATTGATCGTAGATTAATAACAATCTATGTTAATCCAAGTTTTCCCTTAGGTCTTGTTTAATTAAGAGACACTCGTTAATCAAACCTAGCTATCGAACAACCTAGAACAAGCTCTCTAGATTTAATTGGATAGCTATATTAAGAATTAGGAAAAACATACCAATCTAAGTAACAACCACATACGCTCGAGTCATTTAACCTAGGTTATGTTATCCCTAATGATTCAAAACCATTAGTTTCCATAAACGAATCTCAACATAGCAATTACATATTATATTGAAATTCTAGCAATAGGTTTGTAATAAAACGATCCGTTGAACGCATTCAAATCATATTTTCACAATACCTAAATAATAAACATAGAATAACACAATCAATCCCTAAAGAGAGTAAGAATAACAAACATAATGAAAAATATGCTTAACCGAGTTCTTCGGCATCAATGTCACCTCCAAACAAATGTCGAGAAGTCTAGCCCTCCATGGGTCTCTCCATATTGAGGCTTCATCACCCTCTTCATTTTTGTCTCCTAAAAGCCCCTTTAATTTTTCCTAGATAAAAACATCAAAACATTCATCACCCTCGGCTATCACATGTTCGGTCCATTATATTAAAGATGTAAGGTTAAATAGGACAACTGTCCCTCTTCTCATGCCCATGAGTGATCACTCACAGGTGTGAAAGGTGTCTCATACTCGTGAGACACTTTGCATGGGCGTTAGAAGATGTCTCATGCCCATGCACACTATGGTGTGGCTGAAACTGCTCCTATGCCTTGTTTTTCACTTTTCCTTCTTTATATTCTTGTCTTCTTCTTGCTTTTGCTACATGAAGACAAGTGAGTGTGAATCTTTGAAAAACAATGCAAATATAGTGCTTTTAACTCATTTTAACTTCTTTGCTTCCGAATTGTGCCTAAAACCACATGTGAACTAAATTGAGTATCTTAAGTATTTTCGTATCATTAATCACTAAGGGTTATTGAATAAATATACAATCAATTAATTACATATCAATTTTCCCAATACTTAAATTTTTGACCATCCTCGGGCAAAACATAAAAATTAAGATCACAAACCCAAAATCATTTACTCAATTCCCATATTTTCCAAGAATGCATAATCATAAGCAAAGATGAATAACTTTCAAAAACCATATCAAGAATTCAACATTCAATGCTTCAACTTATAATCAACCAACATTTAACACCTTGAGCAGTCTAATGGTAGACTTAGACAAAATGTGTTTAAATAAGATATATTCAAGGGTACACTCAAATACTATTCATGATCATGACATTCTATAACTTTGCAAATCATTTCATTTCTCCACCACTAAAGTTCATATGCATAATCATAAATCAAAGGACTTTTTAGGATTGTAATGTGGGCAAGGGTAAGGTAAGATGTATTTGGGTAATGTAGTGCAAAAACCATCAAAGGTAGTGAATCAAAAGTAACACTCAATGCAATATCAAGCACAAAAACTAGCATTCACTTACAACTGTGTACATCAACTATGATGAATGCAAAAACTATTTTTTTAGCTCAAATTCAAACTTTCATACCACAAACCATATAAAGCATAACCAACTAGAAGGAATTACTCATGCAAGTGCTGACAATACATTGAATCTACAAGAGTGATCCTTCAAAGCCACATCTGCCTCATATACATTATCAGCAAATCACCCATTTAATATAACTTTAAGAGGAGAAGCCAATCATGCACAATTTTTCAAAACAAATGTGTTTCCTCCTCGATATTTTTATTCAAACACTTTTTTCTTTCTTTTCTTTTTTTTCTTTTTTTTTCTTTTTCTTTTTTTCTTTCTCTTTTTCATTTAAAAACTGAAAGATGCGACATTCATTAATAAGACATAAAATAGCATCCCAACAATTATAACCATCCCGTACATATGCACACCCCCATACTTTTACTTTTGCAGATCCATAGTCATCAACAATCAATGAATGCTCCACTAGCTTTAAGGCTTGGGTAGGATATTTGGTTAGGTTTAAAGCAAGTAATGTGGTTAGCACGATAAAAGCTCAAAGGGGGTTATCAAAAGGGAAAGCATATTAATGGGTAGGCTATTTGGACAATATAACTTATGAAACAAAGAATGCCTATATCATGTCTATTTTAATGCATGTGATAAGAATGTGGTCTTCAATAGAAAATCAAAGTAAAGTCAGGCAGTACATTTCATAAAGGTCACACGTAAACAAAAGACAATGAGATTGATATAAATCTGTCAGTCTAATAAGGCTTAAAATCTCACTGGTCACTACTATTCTAAAGATAATGCATGTTGATCAATCAAAAAGTAAAAGTACATCCAAAGTTACTATGGATTCTTCTAGCCAATTCACTCTTTAATGATGACTATATAATGCTCAAAGCAAGAGAAAAGAGAAAAAATTTGTTTTGATTGTTTTATTCTCACTTTTTTATTGAAAACTTAAAAACATATAAAAACAAAAAAACTTAAAAACATATACGCATATAAAAAGAAATGCGAAAATGTAAAGAAAATAAATTAATTTCCCTTGGGTTGCGTCCCTAGAAAGCCTTTGTTTAGTGTCACTAGCTTGACACTATACTTTCCTCACGTGACAAAATTATGATCTTTGGATGTTACAGTTTGAGCTTCCTACACTTCAAGTTTTTCGAATAAAGCCTTAGTTGATAATCCTTCATATTCAGCATTTGCCTAATCTCAGATTCTTAATATCTACCGAGTCCCCACACTCTTGAAATATTTGGAATGTCTCTTTACCCTTTTCTTCAACCTGTTAGGTAAAGGTAAAGAGTTAATCTTAACAACAAATTGGAACTTAGTATTTACCTCCGAGCTAATAGATGTATCCTTTTCTACTTTAAGCTCCTTCTCCACTTCTTCGACACAAGTAATTCTTTGAGTAGCCTTCTAAAGATTCTCAAGCTCCTCTTCACCCTGTAAACTCTTTACACTAACGTCTCTTGGGTACACCTCAGGTTGAGATGGTTACTTCTCTTCACTTTCTGATTCAAAATGGTCAAGAGATTCTACCATCTAACCCATCTGGTTTACTACATTCTAGAGTTTAGACCTCGTATCTTGTTAGACTTGTCTCATTTCCTACTAGAACTACTGTATACTCTGTTGAATACTCTATTAAAGTTGAATATTATTAACAAACATAATATTAAGCAAGTTTTCCAGAGATGTGCCTAAGTTGTGATAAGAAGCTTATGGTCTATAGAGAATTGTTATGCTTCCTGCAAACTATCACGGAAGTAATTTTACTGATTATCCCATCAATAACTAAAATTTTTATGATCACTCCAAATGTGGTTATAGGATTGAGAATACGAGTTATAAAAGAAATTACCTCCGTACATGTAATTTTTTCACACAAACACTAAACAAAAAGTGAAGATCAAGAAATAACTATAAAGAAACTAGTTATAAACAATCACCACGCTCCCTAAAAACGGTGCCAAAATTGATATAGCACATCATAACACTACTCAAAATAAACTAGATTTACAACTATAGTAGTGGTGAGTTTAGGTCGATCTCACAAATAGTGTTTAGTTAGATCTTTTTATGAAATAAATAAGTGTTTAGGTTATGAGGGGTTTGGTTCATTAGGAACCCAGCTCTTTGATTCAATCTCAACCTATAGCAAATTAGACATATTTCATTAAATTGTTGTCTTCACACCACTCTAAAATTATTGGTCATAGATTAACAACAAACTTTGTTAACCCAAGTTTTCCCTTAGGTCGTGTTTAATTAAGAGATGCTCGTTAATTAAACCTAGCTATCGAACAATGTAGAATAAGCTCTCTAGAGTTAATTGGATAACTACATTATAAATTAGGAAAACAGACCAATATAAGAAACAACCACATACGCTCGAGTCATTTAATCTAGTTTAAGCTATTCTTAATTATTCGAAACCATTAGTTGCCACAAATGAATCTTAACATAACAATTACGGATTATATTGAAATTCTAACAATGGGTTTGTAATAAAACGATCCAATGCATTAAAACTATCTTTTCACAATACACAAACAATAAACATAGGATAACACTATCAATCCCTAAAGAGAGTAAGAACAACAAACATAATGAAAAAAATGCTTAACCGGGTCGGTGTTGATGTCACCTCTGAATCGGAGTCAAGAAGCCTAGCCTTCTATGAGTCTCTCCATATGTAAGAGTTTCATCGCCCTCTTCATTTTTGTCTCCCATAAGCTCCTCTAATTTTTACTGAATGAAAACATCAAAACATTCATTACCCTTGACCGTCATATATTATGTCCATTTATATTAAAGATGTAGGGATAAATGAGATAATCGTTCCTCTTCTCATGCCTGTGAGTGACCACTCACAGGTGTAAGAGGTATCTCACGCCCGTGAGACACCATGTAGACTATTGTGTGGTTGAGATGGAATCCCACTTTTTTATTGTCCAATGTTAAGCAAATCCATAAGATCTAATTGATCTCAAATGACCTTATTTTTCTATACCTAGAAAAGAAGAACCAATGTTTCCAGTCGAAGAGGCGCTAGAGGTGAAGGCACAAAACGATAGAGTAGAAATAGGATGTAATAGAATATGTTTTACCATACTTGTAGCTGGAAAACATAGTTTTAATGAGCCCCACCATTAGTCATATTAGTTGTAAGTCATAGTGCATCATGGCAATCTATAACAATATAGAATCCTCTCTTTTCATCTGAGTCACTCTGCTACAACTTTTAAAAACTTTTCATCTGCCTAAATGGCCATATCTTACAGTTTTTTACTCTATGGTAGTACGATTGTAGGCATTAGCTTTATCTGCTTTTGTAATAGAGTCGTGTCAGTTTAGGGCTATAAATGCAGCAACATTTTTTTCCCTTTTAAGAAGCTAGAATGAAAAGGATTGTGATTCTTTCTTTCACCTTCAGATAAGACCAGTAGTGAGAACATCTTCCTGTAGCTATGTCATTTTTTATTTCAAACTTCAAGCTGTTAGTATGACTACTGGCATTAGTTACCTAAGTATCAGCATTTGACTTTTCAACTGTTAGGTAAGTGGTACCTTTTGAGTTTGGAGGAGCAAGCGGAGTCTTATAAGACATAATACTAAAGGTTGTAATGTAAAGTTCTTACTTTGTTTGTAGAAGAGGTTTGAGAACTTGATTGACTCAAATATCTCTTTGGTTTTAGGATGTCAACTACTTCAACAAGCTTAACAATAAAATGCTCTTTAACTGATAGAATCTGGAGAGATTATACTCCAATATCCCTCTTACGAAGTCTCATAAGACGAATTAACCAAGGACCACTAATTCCCATATGTCAAATTTTTAGGTACAAGAAAACATGCTCATTCAAACATTTTTTGATGCCTTAAGCCATCCTAGTAGCTTAGTGGGAGGGTAGGTTAGATATTTTCTGACCTATTGTATGTTCAAATCATACTTGAGTAGATATGTAAAGGGGCAAACTTCCCAAAAAATTAGCTTTGGGTCAAAGAAAGAAACATAACACCATTATACCTTTTTATACACACAAGATCAATTTTTCTTTTAATGCAAGGAAAAAGGGGTTAGAGTTACAATCAATTGAAAGATGAACAAGGATTTTGGAACCTACCTAACTTTTGTACCACTATGTTGCCAAATCGTGTGGCCATAAGTTGAAAAAGTAGTTTATTGAATAATCTCTTTATCATTATCAAGAGTTCTTGTAAAAGCTTTTTTAAGAGATAAATTAAACTAGAGGTCATGAAAAATCCCCTATCACGAGGGAAAGGAATAAAAGCTGTAAAGATTGACAAAATCTTGATTAGGGCCAATAGTTTCAATAATGTGATTGAAAAAGTCCAAAGGATGGTGAGATACTAACTGTTAAAATCGTTAGAGAAAGGGTATACGGTCTTGTAAATGACTGTGAATCTCATTAGCAATCATACATTTTACTATAAAAGGATGTGAGCGAAATTATTAAGCAGTTTTGATATGTAAGACACCTATAAAGGCAACGATTTTAATTAAGGGATGAGGAAAACACAAAGGATAATTAAGAGGTATAGTAGATAGCTACATCAAATCCAAACTTGCAAGAAGATTCAATAGAAGAGAAAGGGAGATTTAAAATTATGATTTCTTTGTTTTCTATTAATTTTTCTACATGTTTATCTTTGATTTCGTTTTCTATGATTAGTAACTAAGCGTGTATAGTGTCTAGGTGTGATGAACCCTAGTTTAGGATAGCAATATGCTTTAATCTTTTATTTAATGCAATTATGTTGATTGATTTATTGCAATTCAATTATGCATTTTATTCTTATTCTATTATATTCGAAATGTTAGTGCATAATTTGATTTCATGTGATTGAGATTGAAAAATCCTCTTCTATGAATAGATCTACAATAATTGGAAGGAGTTGCAAACAAACCTAAAGATAGGCCAACATAAATCCTCATAATTAGGGTCAAACCAAATAGTGGAATTCATAAATTGATAAAGTAATCAAAAGGTTTTTAATTAAGAGTTTTGTTAATCAACTGATGGATTAGTTGTTAATAGTCTAGAGAGAGATATTAACATAAGATAGGAATTTTCATGGTCCAATAATCAATAATATGATTGCATGATAAAAGGTTAATAATTCAAGGATTTTGAGGGGATTCATTACGTAAACATTACTATTGATATTGATTTTTCTTTGTATTCTACTTGTCTTGAGTTTAGGATTGTTTAATCTTAATTTAGTTTATTTTCTTAGCTTTAGTTTTAATTAAAAACCAAAAATCTAATTCTTAGGGTAGATAATAGAAAAAGGGTATCTACTAGTAATTACCATCTTCGTGGGATCGATTCGTACTTGCCGATAATAGTTATAGTTATGTCAAGTATTTATGGAAAAATTAATATTGACCTTAACCCTAGATTCAAAACAAAGTTTATGTTAAAAGGAATCATTATTCATAAGTTATTGTGGCTAAAGTAGCCTAATCAAATTAAAAAGGTTTATCTCCCTCCATCCCAAATCTATAGGAAGAGGGTTGACATCAAGAACATTAATCGAAGGCGCAGGGATGAGAATCTCACATCATGACCATTAATCGAAGAACTGGGGATGAGAATCTCATATGGTGCACCTCTCTCTACCTAACTCCTGACACATGCTATTCACATAGGTGACATCTTACATTCTTCTTTCAATGATGTATGCAATCAAGAAAGATAGGTTGTAATAATATAAGGTTACATAATGGATCTATAAGAGAAAATTAAGAAAGAGGATCAGATCAGGCTTAATTTCAAACACTCCTTCTGCCTTTCTATCCTTTATGTAATAAGAATTGTTTACATTGAAGGTTTTCTTCCTCTTTCTTTTTAGGTACCTTTCATCCATTGGTAGTTCTCCTCCATCTAGATCTATAGAATGGCTAGTGTCCTGGAAAAGAACAAGTTAGTTTAATATTATTAAAGATAGATCTATTAAGATAGTTAGCAGGAAAGTCAAAAGCAAGTTGACTAGACAATAATAGTCACTCTTTCTTTGACTAAGAACTTGATTTCATTCAACCTTTATCGAGGATCTTTTTTCAATAGCTTAGTAAGGAAGTTTGAAGCCTTTATTATAGCCAATCCTAATCTTTATTAGCCATTTCCCTTCCTACCTTTGCTTTGATACCCTATGACCTTCTTTTTTTACTTACCAATAAGAGCCAACTACTAGAACTTTCCAATAGCATTACCTTCTCATTCTATTGTACGAATAATTCATGTCCAATTGTCAACCTGATGTTTTCTTCGTGGGCTAAGATCAGTGCCTTCTTTATTATTAGAAGGTGGGAATATGGTTTATGCTTCATTCTTTCCTTATCTTGTGAAGTGTTATTATATCATATCATATTAGTAATTAAGGTGATCCTGTTGATTAATCTAGCTAAACATACTCCCAAAACTCTTTAAAGCTTAGGCTAGCATATCAAATTCCAATTGACTTTGGCTTTCTTTTGAAAATATGATGTCCAGCATATACTATCGAAATAGTCATATTTCTATCATTCTCCTTAATCCTCATTTCATAGTGATCACCTAATTTGTATTTTTCTAGCTAATCAGTTTTACCTTTGATAAGTTATAACTTATTACAACTCTCTTATTTGCACGACAAGAATGATTAGGAATCACCTTCTATATTTTTTTTTTCAGAAAACCAAATACATCTTCCTAGCTAATCGTACTTTAATTTGGATTTTAAAAAACTAAAAAATCTACATAGCTACTCCTAAAGAACTCCCTTATAGCAAGATGTTTATTTATACTATATACTATTAAAACCACATGTTATTCCAATAGCAAGTATCATTGATTATAATGGCCTTTTCTTCCTAATAAATTTTCATATCTCATTTTTTTATCACAAAAATAGGGACATTTTTGTCTTTTTTATACTATCGTTTGAAGAATTCGGCTCAACTGTCAACATATATCCATCTAAGAGTTGGACTAGTCTTTCTTCTAAATGCTTTTTGCCTTTTATATATGATATTTCCTTCCTTTCTATTTGTAGTTTTTAGACCTTCTCAAAGGACCAAAGGTCATCATGATCATGTTCTCTAAGGAAAGAATTTAGAAGTGAATCAAAAAATTATATTCAGAGTATAAGGCTTTAAAATAGAAAGATGAGATAAAGATCAATTTGAGATGAGATTAAGATAGAAAGATTCTACAGTAAAAAGGGAAGAATACCTATATAAGCTTGAAGTTTCCTTACGTAAGGGAGGAGGTAAAATTGACATTATATTAGAGTATCTCATATTGACTAAACATAAAAATGTTAAAGGGTTTATAAGTGGTAAGGGTCAACTAACCAAATGACTAATTCTACTCATTTTGGCAATAATTGACCCAAACTCAATTCTTGTTAATAAGTTCTACACTCTACCCATATTAAAAATTTTAATATGGTGTCAAAGCAGGTTTGATCAAAATTATTAATTTCTTGGTTGTCCATCTGGATGTCCAGTCCAGCAGCTCATTCCAGTTACCGTTGCATTTATTTAAAGTGACAACTAGATGTATAATCCCAGTTGCACTTGAGGGGAAGTGTTAGAGTATCCCATATTTGTTTAGTCAAAATGACTTTACGCTTAATAATTTTGATGAAGACCAAATAATGAGACAAAAGAAAGTGAGACAAAAGCAGGTACATAATGAGACGGAAGAAAGTGAGACGGAAGCAGATACATAATGAGACAAAAAAAGTGAGACGGAATCAGATAGAAATATAAGACGGAAGCAATAATGAGACAAAAGCAAATCTGAGACAGAAGCATACTGAGATGAAAACAGAAAGCAAAGTGAGACGGAAGAAAAATGAGACGAAATAAATGAGATGCAAAAATGAGACGAAAGCGGATACAATAATGAGATGGAAGAAAATGAGACGAAAGAAATGAGACAGAAGAAACTGAGACGAAAGACCCGATACCACTTCGGATGATTAATCAGCTTGAGTTAGTTACAGAACTCAACTGAATAACTGATTCTTCAAATCAAGAAACAAGAAGAAAGAAGCAGTTATCAAGAAGCTGTTAAAGATGAAGGCTATAAATATGAGTTGGAGTCGAAGACTGCAGAAGTTAGAGAAATTCAAAAGAGCTAGAGATTCAAAAGCTAGAAATTTTATTCTGTGTGTTAAACTTAGAGCTACTATTGTTTGTAACAAAGCTCGAAACATCTTTCAGTAGAAAGAAAAAAAGGAAATAACCTGAAGAGGCTAAGTGTGAAAAGAATACTTACTGTAAGAGACCTGAAGAGGCTCGGAGAAAAGAATACTTGTATCTTTGTAAAGTATAGTGAAATCTCATAAAGGATTCTGAGGACTGGACGTAGCCCACAGTTTGGGGTGAACTAATATAAATCTGCTGTGTTAATTCTCACTCTCATCTCTCAAATTTTTATTCTTACTATTTTATATAAGCAATTAGAAATAAATTGCAATATTTTATATTACTAATTTTCAATAGTTTTTGCAAAAGCAAGAGGTTTTAAAAAGGGGATTGTTTTAAAAAAGGGATACACAATTCATCCCCCCCCTTTTGTGCGTTTTGTATATTGAATATTAATTCTATACTAATGTGTGATTTACTTCAATTGGTATCAGAGCTCAGTGTCTAAGAACCACCGTTACAAAGTGTGGATAAAGATCCATGGCGGAATCACACATATACATAGCTGAAGGTGCCTTAGTCACTAGACCTCCTACGTTCAATGGAGAAGACTATCATTACTGGAAAGACAGGATGCGGCTTTTCATCGAATCTACTCATATCAATCTTTGGGAGATAATAGAAAATGGACCGTATACACTGGTAGATGAAGAAGGAAATCCTATTCCATGAATCGGATGGTCTGTAGATCAAAAGGCGAGAGTCCAACTGAATTCGAAGGCCAAGTTCTTTTTAAGTTGTGCCTTAAGCAGAAGTGAGTACAATAAAATTCACAGATGCGACACTGAGAAGGAGATGTGAGATACGCTATTTATCGCACATAAAGGTACAAATCAAGTAAAGGCGTCCAAGATAAGCATTCTTGTACACTGGTACGAGTTGTTAAAGATGAAGGACGAAGAGTCTATTGATCAGATGTTTGGAAGATTTCAAACAATCATCAATGGACTTAAAGCTCTCGGCAGAACTTACGACAATCAAGATCATGTTCGAAAGATCTTAAAAAGTCTACCGAAGAGATGGAGACTAAAAGTCATAGTTGTACAAGAAGCCAAGGATTTGAGCGTGCTGAAGCTTGATGAATTGCTTGGATCCCTGAAGATACATGAAGTTGAACTCGATGCTAAAGATAAGCCCAGAAGGGATAAATCGATAGCATGGAAGGCTGGACAGAAGAATCACAAGATTTCAAGGAAGAGGAGTTCTTCGTCGAAAGTGCTGAAGATAGAGGAAGCCAAGAATGACGATTCCAATGAATCAGATCAAGATTCGAGCGATGAAGATGATGAGTTATCCTTTATCTCGAGAAAGATCAGACATATGTGGAAGAAAAAGGCTAAAGGAAATAAAGAGTCCTCCTTCAAAAAGAATAGCAAAAATGATGGGAAGAATGAAAAGACATTCGTCATATGCTACAAATGCAATAAACCAGGACATTACAAGTCTGAATGTCCATTACTGAAAAAAAAAGCCAAAAAAGAGTAGAGAAGGAAAGAAAAGAATAATGGCAACCTAGGAAGATCTAGATTCATCTGAATCAGATACTGACTTAAAGGCATCGGTACAAGCAAATATTTGCCTAGTAACTGAAGAAGATAGTGATGAGGAGGTAACTTCAAAATTTAGTGAATTACAAGATGCATACTCAAAACTATTAGAAGATTCTCATGCAATTCTAAAACAGTATAAGCTATTAAAGAAAAAGTACGTAGAAAGTTTGAAAAACACGCAAGAGTTAGAAAAAGAGAACATCTGCTTAAAGAAACAAGTAGACGAGATGAAGAAAAAGGGAGTTGTAGATAGATCTGAAGAGATCAATCAGCTAAAGCAAAGGATTAATAGTCTCTCAGCTGATCTATCAACTTTTATAGAGAGCCTTAGAAAAATGAATGACATATTAGGAAAATACAGACATCCTAATGACAAAACTAGATTAGGGTTTGCTAAAAACCATATTCAGCAGAAAAAATTCAGTTCCTCATAAAAAGAAATTTCATCAGCCACATTATCATCAGAAATTTCATCAGTTACATCATCATCATACAATGAAACATATTAGAACTAACCCCAAAGGACCTAAGAAAATATGGGTACCTAAGAAACAAATAATATCTCCTAAAGATATCCTTCCTTAGAAAAGGCAGTAAGCCCCATTGGTACTTAGACAGTGGATGCTCGCAACACATGACAGGAAGAAGGTCTATGTTCCTAGATCTTCAGTATAAAAAGGGAGGATCGGTAACTTTTGGAGACAACCA
>JANVCL010000212.1:19589079-19602639 GCA_026546855.1 Erythroxylum incrassatum | reverse complement strand
CTTAAAGGACCCAAGAAAATCTAGGTACCTACGAGACAAATAATATCTCCTGCAGATATCCTTCCTTGGAAGAAACAACCAGCACCATTGGTACTTGAACAATGGATGCTCATGACATATGACGGGAAGAAGGTCTATGTTCCTAGATCTTCAGTATAAGAAGAAAGGATCGGTAACTTTTGAAGACAACCAGCAGGGTAAAATAATTGGAATCGATAAAATCAGTAAAGATTCCTATGCATGTACTGATAATATGCTACTAGTTGATGGTTTAAAACACAATTTGATTAGTGTCAGTCAATTACGTGATTCTGATTTTAAAGTGTCTTTCAATCAAAATTCTTGTAAAGTCAAAAACAATGATGGGTCCATATTCTTTTCTGCCAAAAGACGAAATAACCTTTACAAAATTAATTTAGAAGATTTACAAAGTCAAAATATTTATTGTTTTATATCAACTGATGAAGAAAAACTGATTTGGCATAAAAAGCTACGTCATGTTAGCTTTAAACAAATTTCCAAGTTGATTAAACATGATTTGGTAATAGGATCACCAAAAGTAAGTTTTAACAAGGATTTCTTTTGTGAAAGTTGTCATAAAAGAAAACAGGTTAAAATAACGTTTTCTTTTAAAAATGTTGTAAATTCTTCTAGACCTCTAGAGTTGTTACATATAGATTTATTTGGTCCAACTAGGAATTTGAGTATTGGCGGAATGAAGTATAATCTTGTTGTTATTGATGATTTCACGAGATTTTGTTGGATACTATTTTTATCACATAAGGAAAAGTCTTTTAAGTGTTTTAAAGTGCTTTCCAAAAAGTTACAAAATGAAAAAGGTTTTCCATAATTTCTCTGCTCCTAGAACTCCACAACAAAATGGAGTTATAGAAAGGAAGAACAGGACGATTCAGGAAATGGCAAGGACTATGCTGTGTGAAATGAATCTTCCTAAGTATTTTTGGGCAAAAGTTGTGAATACAGCTTGTAATATTCAAAATAGAATACTTCTGTGACCTTTGTTGAAGAAAACTCCATATGAGTTATGGAATGGAAGGAAGCCTAATATATCCTACTTCCATACATTTGGTTGCAAGTGTTCTATCCTAAATATAAAGGAAATTCTGGACAAATTCGATTCTAAGACTTATTCGGGAATTTTTCTAAGCTATTCATTATCTTCGAAAGCTTATAGGGTTTATAATCTTACTTCTAAGACTGTTGAGCAGACTATTCATTTCAAGTTTGATGATAGTTCTCAACCAAGTAAGAGAGATGATACTGATAATGAAACCTTATCAGTACCCTTGGTTGATAGTGAAGATGTATCACCATCAGATACTCCTTTAGACAAAGTTGAAGATATTCCTAAAACACTTGATTTGAAAAGGGATTGGAGATATAAGAGTTCTCATCCAGAAGAATTGATTATAGGAGATACCTCAGAAGGAGTGAGAACTAGGTCCAAATTCATAAGAGAAGCCAATGTTGCTTTTATCTCTGAAATAGAGCCCAAGAAAATTGATGAAGCTCTTCAAGATGAAGCTTGGATTTTAGCTATGCAAGAGGAGCTGAATCAGTTTACTAGGAATACAGTTTGGTCCTTAGTTCCCAAACCCTCTAAAAAGCCCATCATAGGAACTAGATGGGTTTTCAAGAATAAACTAGATGAATCAGGAAGAGTGAGTCGTAACAAGGCAAGATTAGTAGCACAAGACAATAATCAGCAGGAAGGAATTGACTACAATGAAACGTATGCCCCTGTAGCAAGACTAAAAGCTATTAGGATTTTGCTTGCATATGTTGTCTGTCATGATATAAAGCTATTTCAAATGGATGTGAAAATTGTATTCCTAAATGGCTTTATAGATGAAGAAGTTTATGTAAAGCAACCTCCTGGTTTCGAAGATGTTTAAAAACCAGACCATGTCTATAGACTTCATAAAGCCTTGTATGGATTGAAACAAGCTCCTCGAGCTTGGTATGATCGTCTGAGTTCTTTTCTAATTGAGAATGGTTTCAGTAGAGGTCATGTTGATAAGACATTATTTATAAAATGCATTAAGAATGATTTCATCATAGTTCAAATATATGTTAATGATATTATCTTTGGTGCAACGTTAAAAAGTTATATACTAGTTTTGAAAATTTAATGAAAAATGAGTTTGAGATGAGCATAATGGGTGAATTAAAATTCTTTCCTGGGTTGCAAGTTAAGCAAACCGAAGAAAAGATTTTTATTCTTCAACAGAAATATATCAAGGAACTGTTGATTAAGTATGATATGGAAAAAGTAAAACTAATGTCAACTCCGATGCATCCTTCAAACCTTTTGTCTAAGGATGAATTTGGCAAGAAGGTTGATCAAACCATCTATAGAGGAATTATTAGTTCTTTACTTTACTTTATAGCAAGTAGACCTGATATTTTGTTTAGTGTTTATTTGTGTGCAAGATTTCAAGCAGATCCTATGAAGTCTTATTATATTGTTGTTAAAAGAATTTTGATACATTTATCAAGTTCTACTAATCTTTCCTTAATGTATAAGAAAGGTAAAAATTTTAGGCTAATTCGCTATTATGATGCTGATTATGCCGGAATAGGATTAATATAAAGAGTACGAGTGGAGGATGTCACTTCCTTGGCCACAACCTAGTTTCTTGGTCAAGTAAGAGGCAAAGCTCAATTGCTCTATCAACTGCAAAAGCCGAGTATATGTCAGCCACAAGTTGCTGCTCACAGACGTTGTGGATTAAGTACTAGCTAGAAGATTATTCAATACATGAAGGTCAAATCCCAATCTTCTTTGACAACACAAGTGTCATCAATCTGTCAAAGAACCTAATACAACACTCGAGGGTAAAGCATATCGAAGTTAGACATCATTTCCTACGAGACTATGTTTAAAGGAAGGTCGTAAGTCTACAGTTTGTTAAGACGAACTATCAATGGGCAGAGATCTTCACAAAGCCATTGAGTGAAGAAAGATTCAAAGAAATCAGATGAAACTTGAACATGGTAATATTGAACGATCAACCGTCTGACACGTCATAACCCAAATGGTCTTCTTAGTTAAGAAGATAAGAAGTCATAAGAGTTAACGGTAACAGTAACAGTAAGTTATAGATTGTAACTTCTGTCATAAGAAAGTTTTAGAGGAAAATCGTCTCAAAGCCTTAAGAATAACACCTACTCTAGAACACTCTTGACATACCCTGACATCGACTTTTGAAAAACTCTTAATAAAACCTGTCATTACTCTGTTTGGATAACAAACCCTCTTTGCTCACACTCTCAGGCTCAGAAACCATCCTGGCCTTTTTAAGAAAGATATTTGTGCATTTAGTTCGTTGTTGACAACAATCCCAAATGGAGCAATCAATGACTAGTGGAAGAATCGTTGATTTTGAGTCCTTAAAGCAGGACCAGATGGATATCGAACCGGAGATTGTTGCAACCGGATAGAGGAACTTCTTTCAAGTTCGTGAGATAGTTTACATGAATGAAGTGTATGATTTCTGAAAGAATGTGGAAGTAGTAGAAGATACTCTAGTATCAGTAGATGGAGACGCAAGCTAGTGTGAAGGAGATTCAAATTAATCGACAACTATATAGAAGCAATAACCCAAAGGAGAAGAAGGCCTTAAGTCTTGTGCCGAATGCTAGGGTTCTACACTCACTACTCTTTCATTGTGTTCTACCTAGAACAAGATCAAGGAATCTAGTGATGATGTTAGATGAGCAATGCCTATTCCATCTACTCAATTGCCAGCCTATAGATCTTCCATATCTTGTCCTCCATTATATGGTAAAGTCGAAGAAAGACTTAACTGCCCTACCGTATGGTATGATGCTGGCAAGAATCTTTAAAGATTCTAGAATTCTCTTGGAGAGAGGAAACATGATGAAGCTGAATATCAAAAGCATCATTAATTCTGCAACTATTAGTAGAATGGGCTTAAAGAATCTGGAAAGAGAAGAAACAGATTTTGAGACGATAGCAATGATTGAGGGGGAGCGTGTTGAAAAAGGAACTCCCACAAGAAAATCAAAATCTCAATCCACTAAAAGAATGTCCACAGAAGGACTGAATAAATCGTCAACTGAAGCAATGAAAGGTAAGACGATTTCTCAAAAAGAAGATAGCCAGGCGCAACAGACAGAGACTCAAGTGACCTTGAAGGGAAAGGGGAAATACTCCTTTTGGAGAAACCAAAACAAGCAAAAAGGTCGCCTAGAGTATGAACCCTACGTCAACAAGAGGAAAAAAGTTGACTCATGATGGAGACTTTGAGAAGAAAGCACAATAGGGAACTAGGTCCCTAGTCTCAATTTTGAAGGAAGATTCCGGAAGATTAGTTAAAGAGACTGAGATTAAGAGGAAGCTAGAATTTGAGAAGAAAAAGTCCCAACCTCAACTTCAACAATAGACTCCTAGGCTGATTGAAGAACATAAGAAGTAGAAAATCGGTCAGAAGAAGAGCACTCCAACTATTGTTCAACAGAAGAAAAGGTCAGTTGAACACAGTGCAGCGCAGGATAATCCTTCTCAACCAATGAGAAAAGAGGATTTGAATATAAAGATCATTGAAAAAGTTCAACTTGTAAGGAGTAGCAGCTCTATCATCATAAGAGAACCCTGAAAAGGTTAGTCAAGGTACAATTTCAACCAATCTTGGTAAATAGTGGTACAATGCATCTGTTGAATGATGGAGAGATAAGGTTGTATAACGTTTTGCAGGATGCGAGATCTAAACCATACCCAACAAAGATGACCAAGCAGAAGTACACTATTTTCCTAGTTACAAAAAGAACTATGATAAAGATTGTACCTGACATACTGCCAAGACCTTACATTGTTTGCAATGAGAAAAAAGGGAAGAAGAAAATGTACCCTGAAGGGATGACGAGCGATCTGACAGAGGATCAGATTGTAGATGAAGTGAGAAACATAGGTGAGGCATGTTATGATGTCCATCACAAAGGAACCTATGTTTCCCACCACATCTCAAAGGTATCAGGAAGTAATTGTGGTCGTCAAACCACTGAAGAAACTTCTCAGGTAGTAGGCAGAATCACAAAAGGGCAGTACATAACTATTAGAGTTGGAGATATCAGTTACAATATAGAGACTCTTGTGTACCTGATCATGTACATTAGAACTTTGAGTTCTATGTCTTCAATTGGAGATGTACTACACCTATTTGGAATAAAAGTTCCAAGACTATCGAGGCCTAATGATCTTGACCTCCCTAAACCAAACTTATCTTTCAAACCTCCTGCCTTTACAATCATTGGAACAAATGTTATATCTTCAGACGCATATAGTACTACTATTGGTCTTGAAGTGGTACAACAAAAGCATGTTGATTCCTTAGTTGAAGAAATTGGATAAATTAATGACAACGTTGATGATCTGCGTGCTTCAGTAGGTGACTTGCATAAAGAAGTAAAATATATACAACAAGACCTCCAGTCACTCCGCACTGAAATAAAGGAAATGTTTTTTGAAATAATGAAACATCTTCGGTCATGATTTTTTATCAATAAAAAATAGGGGGAGAGAGGAGAAAATGAGAAAGATAGGGGGAGAAAGAGAAGAGAAGAACAGGAGAAAGAGGAGAGAAGAACAAGAGAAGAAGAAAAGAAGAAGAGAAGCAGAAGAGAAATGTATAGAAGATAAAGTTTATAATTTTTCTTCAATTGTATATCATCTTATAAATAATACTATCTTTCTAAAAGTTATGATTATTTGTTATCATCAAAAAGGGGGAGATTGTTAAGTCAAAATGGCTTCACGATTAATATTTTCATGAAAATCAAATAATAATAATATTAGAAAGTAAGACGAAGCAAAAGCTGAGAGAAAACTAAGACGAAGTGAAAACTAAGACGAAAGAAAATAAGGCGAAGCGGAGTCGAGAGTAAGATGAAAGAAAATGAGACAAAGCAGAGCCAAAAGTAAGACAAAAGAAAATGAGACGAAGTGGAAGCTGAAACTAAGACGATAGAAAGTAAGATGAAGCAGAAGCAAAACTAAGACGAAGACTCGATACCATGTCAGATGGTTAATCAGTCTTAGTTAGTTGCAAAAATCAACTGAATAACTGTTTCTTCAAAGATCAAAAAACAAGAACAAAGAAGCAGTTGTCAAGAAGCAATTGAAGATGAAGGATATAAATACAAGTTGGGGTTGAAGATTGAAAAAGGTAGAGATTTTGAAAAAGTTAGTATTTTGAAAAAGTTAGAGAAACATTGTATTCATTGTGCTAAACTCTAAAGCTATTATTCTCTGTAACAAAGCTCACAAACATCTTTATGTAAGAAAGAAGAAAAGATGAGAGCCTGAAGAGGCTAAGTGAGAAAAAAATACTTGCTGTGAGAGACCTGAAGAGGCTCGATGAAAAGAATACTTGTATTTTTTAAAAGTATAGTGAAATCTCAGAAAGGATTCTGAGGATTGGACGTAGCCCACGGTTACAGGATAAAACTGCTATGTCAACTTCTACTCTCAACTCTCAACTTTTAATTTCTATTTTTCTATACAAGTACTTAGAAGCTAATTGCAATACTTCATAATATTGTTACTCAATAGTTTTGAGAAAGCAAGTTTTTAAAAGAAATTTTAAAAGGGGATTGTTTTTAAGGAAAAGAATACACAATTCAACCCCCTTCTTGTGCATTTTGTATATCAAACATATAGTCTATACTAACGCGTGATTTACTTCATTTGTAACAGCCTAGACCACCCGCCCACAGATATTGTCTGCTTTGGGCTGCCGCTTGGGCCAAACCCCTCACGGTGTTGCTCTTCCCACCCTTAGGAAAATACGTCTTAAGGGGAGAGGTATCCATATCCTTATAAGGCATACTTCATTCTCCTCTTCAACCAATGTGGGGTCTCAAACTCTCCACCCGATGTGGGATATCACACTCTTCACCCCCTTAGGGCCAAGCCCTCTTTAGGGCTCAGTCTAGCTGGCACAATAGTTTGGGTACCGACTCTGATACCACTTATAACAACCCAAACTAGCCACCCATAAATATTGTCCGCTTTGGGTTACCCCTCAGACCAAACCCCTCACGGTTTTGCTCTTCCCACCCTTAGGAAAACACGTTTAGGGTGAGAGGTATCCATACCATTTATAAGGCATATTTCTTTCTTCTCTCCAACTGATGTGGGATCTCACACTCTTTTCCTAAGAGTGGGAAGAGCAAAACCATGAGAGGCTTAGAGCCCTAAATGGACAATATATGTGGGAGGGTCGTCTAGGCTGTTATATGTTGACTGTTGATGGTAAGAAAAGAAGCTGTTTCAGGGAGGCTGTACTAATGATGGGATTGCTAGCATTTGACTTCTATATATAGCAAACTCTTGAGGAAGCTGTTATGTTTCAAATGCAGACATCGCTTTTATATATAGCAAACTCTTGAGGAAGCTATTATGTTTCAAATGCAGACATCGCTCAGACTTTTATTTGCTACACTTCTGTTCTATTGTTCACCAACAAACCTTAAGCAGCTATGGGAAACATTCAAAGATGACCTTTGTTCTGACTACCAATATGCTTCTTCCTATAGTGCCTATACCTCTGGTGAGATTACAAAAATGGTCCGTCAAGATATTAATAAATCTTTAGAGCAAATGGGGAAAAGTTTAGCTTATTACCATTTTGTTGATCATTAATTTCGTGTTGATTATCATCAAAATCAAAGTAAAGAAATAGAAAGTGAGAAGAATATACAGGTTGATCTAGAAGGCCTATTATTATAATCAAGGTTGAATGGCGAGCAGAAATGCATATTTGATTTGATTTTGGATTCAGTTTTGGCTTCGAGCGGTGGAAGTTTTTTTAATTGATTGTCCTGTTGGAACTAGGAAGATTTTCTTATATCGAGCTTTCCTTGTAAATTTGCAGTCATAAGGGCATATTGCAATTGTTGTTACCACATTAGGTGTTGCAGCATCAGTCCTTCCTATTGATAGGACAACTCACTCTAGATTAAGGGCATATTTTCTTAATTCGGCTTGATTTTTAAAGAAAAAGTTTGTTAATTAAGTAAGCAAAGTAGTATTGGAAAATTGATATTTGAATGTAGTCTTATCTTATGGGACGAGGCTTCTATGGCAAAATGAGAAGCTATTGAAGCATTTCATGATTTGCTTCAAGATATCATGGACTCTAATGAACCTTTTGAAGGAAAAATTGCTGTATTTGGTGGTGATTTTTGTCAAACGTTGCCCGTTATTGACCAAGATACAAAAAACAACTAATTTATTTGAGTCTTCTAAATTCACATCTTTGACGACAGATCCGTAAATTTTCTTTGACGAAAAATATGAGAGCTATAACAAATCTAGCTTTTTCAGAATTTTTATTACGTGTAGGGGAAGGAACCAAACCAGTTGATGAGCAAGATCAAATATCCTTGCCAAAACGGCTAGTTATTCCTTATCATAGCAAGGATGAGTCTGTTAATAGGTTGACAAAATTTTCATTATATATTTAATATCCTTTTTTAAGAATTACAATTACATCTTTTTGATGCATCGTTGCCTTCACCAGGTTACTTGAAAACATCTTCCCTTATCTAAGCTTGTATTCATTTGATCCATACTAGATGATAAATAGATGTATAATGTGTCCAACAAATAGATGTGTTGATGAAATTAATGACATGATGATTAACAAATTGTTAGGAAATATGTAGTTATACATGAGTTTTGACAAAACGGTTGACATCAAGCATATTATGAAAATTTTCTCAATTCTTTAAATCCAAAAGGCCTACCTCCACACAAACTTTTACTCAATAAAGGCTCCCCAATTATGCTATTGATAAATTTGAATCCAACTGAGGGACTATGCAATGGGATAAGGTTGATATGCAGACAATTAAAAGATCATACAATTCCTGTAGAATTTGTCTTTGGACCTTACTGATTGAACCCAAGTTTCTTATATAAATTGGTGACATTTTCATGGTTTTTATTACACTTCTTAGCTCTTATTTTTAGATTTTATGCTTAATTTGACTTTTGAGTGCTTGCCTTTACTCTATGTAGTTTGAGAGTAAAATCGTCACAAATTATTAGTAATTTCACTAAATTAATTTTCTAGAATAATTGATACTGTAAACTACCATTTGTTTATTGTAGGAGACTCAAGAAGTAAAGGCAAGGAGAGATGGCTGAAAATGATAACAAGTCAATAGGGAAAAAGGAAAGTTTGTCGCGACGAAGTATGAAGAATTCACATAGAAGCTCTTCGAGTTAATTTCGTCGTGACGTGAGTTCACATCACCGCGGCGAACTTAGCAGATTATTGAAGAAATCTTTCAGGAAAAGTTCACCACAGTGGCAGAACCATTTTCGAAAGTTTACCTATTGCACAACTCAATCCATCAACCTGGTTTGTAAAAACTACCTATTTTAAATTAAGTTGCAAGGAGAGCTGACAACATCTCCATTATTCATTCTCCCAACCATTTGAACAACTCTTCTTCACACACCCTCATCTCCTCTCGTCCATACCACTATTTTCTTCTTTCCACCGTCGACTGCTACCATGGATGCTTCCAGTGGGTTCTCGGTTGTGAAGTCTCCTGGAGTTATGCGTGGCTAGGCACCTCTCTCCTCTTGAAGATGTAGCGATGGATTAAGTTTAATGGGTTTAAAAAGGGAGTAGCTTAATCTATTTTTGGTTATGATTTATGAACTCCTAAGCAAGGAATTGTTATTTGCAGTTGAACATTCTTGATTAGAGTTTAATCAAGTGTTGGATATTCAATGTGTTGTCGGGATTTGTTGATGTAGAACTTTGAGCTTAAATATATGAAGTCTCATATATGTCTATTTGTGATCTTGTTGAATCTATTTTATCTTGCATAGTTGTGTTTAATATTGAGTTGATTTGAGATCCTAAAATGACTTGTTGCATTGACTTACCCACTACACACACTAAGGGCATTTAATAAGGTCTTAAGAAATGGAGTTCATTAATTAAAACCTTGGACTTAAAGATTTCTTTAAGGTTTACCATTTAAAACTTAGTGATTCCCACTCCCATCAAAATTAATTTTGAACTATGATAGCCAAAGCTCGTTTTTAAGAGGATACTATCACCATTTGATTATTGTCTTTATCTTACCATCTTCCTATTCCCAAAAGTTAAAAAAAAACTTTTTATGCATTTTTCCTACAATGAAATTTAATTTTGTTAAAGGTTTCAAAGGATCAAAACCCCCTAATTACTAATTTAGTTTGCATTTCATAACATATAGGTTAGCTTAGGTCCATTCCATTAGGTTCCGATTAACAGGAATGACCCAAGGTTGCAACCTATATTGTAATCCTTGGATTATATTTTTGATTTGACCTCCAAGGGTAAGACTAAGGTCCGGATCACTTACATAGAAAAATTAGTTTTTATACCTAAAATTCCTTTACAATCTTCAGAGAATGAAAAAAATGGAATACCTTTTGTCAGAACGCATTTCATTATTCGTTTGTGTTTTGCAATGACCATAAACAAATCTCAAGGTCAGACACTTGATTATGTAGGAATTTATATCCGTCAACCTGTATTCTCACATAGACAGTTATATGTAGGTCTGTCAAGAGCTCGAATCCCTGAATCTGTTAAAGTTCTAATTATTTCAGGAACTTTTGAATCTTAAAAGTTTGATTAAAAGACAAGAAATATTGTGCTCTATGAAGTATTTCAATTGGTCAAATTATAAAGTATAAACTTGTCAGAAGGTATATTAACTGTTTTATTCAAGTTGATATAATTTCATTTCATATAAAAATTTCTTTTCCCCTGATTAATTTATCAAACAAAATTTTCAGGATGGAAAAATGTTTATTGATTGAGGATATTTTACCTGGTACTCAATGATGGTCTTGTGAAATTATTGTCCAAGAAAAACAGTATGTTATCTCATCACCTGGCACACCATCGAAGAGACAAAAGTTTATCTTTGTTGATTCTGAGGTTTAATAATTGCATTTTCTTCATTCAAAATGTTTTTTACTTAATTATTAACAATTTCTTTATTATTAACAGGGATCACAAGTTGAAGGTGTTATTTTCAACAATGATATCCAACGAATGAGTCATATTTTGCAACTGTGTAAAAAATATATTATTTGTAATGCCATTGTAAAGCCAATTCCGCTTCAGTATCAAATTGAAGACTTACAAATACAATGGATTATCACAAGTCGCACTGTCATTGAACCTATACGATATGTTGATGCCATCATCCCCATGAAATTCAACTATACACCTTTCAACGATCTTATCAACTGTATAAACGACAAAGAACAATCAGTTGGTTAGATCCTTTATCTATTTCTTTATACAATGTTGACTATTTTTCTATTAAATCTAATGATATTTATATTTAACATGTGATAGATATTTTGGTTGTGGTTCTTCAAGTCTTGGATCAGAAAGAAATCAACAAAGATGGAAAACATTCAACTGTGCAAAAATGTGCTCTTGCCAATAAACAATAATTTAAATTCTCTTTTATTCTGTATACTTCACAAAAATTGAGACCTTCTTTACAAGTGTGATTTATAAGTCACACCCGTAAAGAAGATGTCACGCACCTTCTTCACTGGTGTGACTTGTAACTCACACCCCTGACAATTCTTCATCGTTGTAACGTAACCAATCACACCTGTGAAGAAGATCTAGTTATTATACAAGCTTTCAATATATCTAATTAACATATATATTCTAATTAAATTTTTATTGCAAATATAGATGCCACTATAACCTAGATTTGACTAATGAAATAGGGATTATCACAGCTTCTATTTTTGACGAACTCACTAAAAAACTTTTGAAGTTTACTGCAATTGAAGCTATGCACTATTACCGCCAGGTTATACTTTTTTGGCTTATTACAGATGTGATTTAATATAACGATAATTATAATATCTTTATTATATGGCTAACAATTAACATTGTTGCCTTTCCATAATAAGAATATGGAACTTCCTCTAGAAAAAGTGTACGCATAATTGAAAAGTAAGACATTTTTTTCCATATCAAACCTATACACGTTCACTCGCTAGATGAAAGACTACTGTTCACTGTTAGGTATTACCATGAACTTGATGATGATGATGAATTAGAAAAGGCTTCAGCTTCACTTGGCAAAGATAATCAAATTTCAACTGATGATCAAAATAACACTACTGACATTACACCTCCATCTATTTCAGGTATTCGTCATTATTAATTCATTCAATTGTATTTATCATTATTTATTCATTCAATTTTTACGTTTTTATCTTTATCAAAAATATGTAAACTTCTTTTAGTGTTAACTATATTATCTTCTTGATTTATCTATCTAGCATTTTTATCAAAAAAAAATGTTTCCTTATATATTATGTAGCTAATATACTTTGTTATATATATATATATTTAGAAGATATTGTTGAATCTTCTTCAACAGTCAGACAATGTCTTCATAAAAGATTCAGCGACGGTGCACCCACAGCACAGTCAAATGCAGATGTTAATGACAATAACAAAAAACCTAAATTGTCATAGACTCTTTTTCTTAGGGCAAAATAAGCATGTAACTTGTGTACTTTTTGTGTTTCAATTTCTTCTTTTCTTGAACTTCAAAACTGTGCATATCCGCATGATGGTTTTTTGTTGTTAAATCACAACCGTCAATATTTTATTACTTGGATCATAAACGTTAATTACTTGTGGCATATAACATTTGTATTTATTAAACTCATGCAAATTCATAAACTAATTATTCAAAATTCATTAACATCTCAACATATCAAAACAACCATTTTCTTTACGTTATGTTTATTTGCTCTTTAATTAATAATATTTAATAAATAATAATAACATACACAATTGTGACTAATATATAATTAATTATAATAATTAGTAATTACATAATTTATGGTTATTTAATGATAACAGTTAATAAAAACATGTAATAATTTAAAATTAATAATAACATAAATAAAACTAATTAAGAGATACTGTCATATTTAACTTTATTAAGCCCATTGATATTAAAGCATGTGTGAATTATACTTAGTTAATAAATTAGCCAAAGATATTAATTATATTTAATAAAAAAGTTTTTAATTAATTAATAATGTTTAAATTAATTATATCCAAATTAAATATTAAATTATATTTTAATTGATTAAGCAATCATTTATCATATAATTATTTAATTGATCATATTTAAATTAATTAATTATATTTTTATATTTGTTAAATATATTATAATTAATACCAATTAATTATGTTATAATTAATCAACTAATTAATAATATTTTAAATATTTATTTATTTAATAACCAATTTAAAAATTTACATAGGAGTTAATTACTCGGTAACAAGAACTTAACAAGTCACAACTGTGCATGGGCGTTGGCTCCCGAGTTCCTTTCTTATTGAATAAGCATGATTTAAATTAATTTTTGGAGGTTTTGATTGATTAATTGTTTTTGTTTGGAGTTTAATTAGCATGTCAATGATTGGAGAATTTATTGCTTAGATT
>JANVCL010000212.1:19555631-19567466 GCA_026546855.1 Erythroxylum incrassatum | reverse complement strand
TCAAATCATTTGTCTTTTGAATGTTATAGTCACTATTTACTCTAAATATGGTTGTCTAATCATTATATATTTTTCTTATTAAGGGTTTTGAACTCATTCCTTCTAAGAACTTCACATCGGTATCGGTTTTGTAAGCTATTGGATCCGTCATGACCAACAAATACAGTGAAGGATACCCTAGTGACCGATACTATGGAGGAAACGAGTATGCCTGCCATTCTTAGTCTCTAGTTAATCATCCAAATGAGCACTGTACTAGCGGTTGACTTCTAATGCCATAGTTATTAATTTAATATTATTAGTCTTCATATGTTGTTCTTAAACTTCCTTGCTGACGATGGTGGAACTTTACCTTTCAAGTACATTGACATGGCATAATCATTGTGTAAGAAAGGTGCACTACAAGCATTTCGATTAGATCCCACAAAATGGGGAGGCGGAAATCTTTTATTCATGTCTGGCACTAGAAATCCTAGTTCATGATTTCCTTTTTCTAGCTTCATTTTTTGAACTATTAGTGTTTACTAAAATGAACAGAAACTTGTGCATTTAATTTCCTAAACTTCAATGGTTAACTTCTTCTGGTGGAGCATTTGAGGGGTGGGTGAGACTGTGTAAGTAAAGTTGAAGACTTAGGCTTCAATGACTACTAATTTCAATGGTAAAAGGGACAGTGTGCTTTCCATGATGAAGTATGAAGTGTTTGTGAAGGGAAATTTGATCTCACCAGGTTCTGAAAATATTGGTTTACCTTTTTGTTTCAGGGAATGTGCAATCTCTATCTAGATCTCTAGCTAACTTTCAAGAATACACGGCTTTTCTGAAGCTATATGAGAGAATTGTGGCACACGATCTTCCCCATGGTGGGCATCTTTCACATGGCTACCAAGTGATTCTGACTCCCATGCAGCTCTCTTCTATACCTTCTTATCGGACTTCCGTAGTGTTTCTAATGCATTATCTTTCTTAAATTACTGGAATTATATGAGTTCTTATCTTGATGCTTGGAATTGTTCTCAGACTCTCTAAATGAGAATGAATGTACCTGCAGGGGTTTGTGACACTGATTAGCGAATGCATTGACATTCTCCAACATATTGATTCATGTATATTAACTAACATTTTGTTGTCTAGTACCTTGAAGAGCAATGCATAACTCATTAATTATTTGGCTATTTGTAGACGGATACAAATTAGATATCTGCAGTTTCAATATTTTTTGAGACAATGCCTTATAGATTAAATGAGAGCACTGGTTATATTGATTATGATCAGGTAGCATATTTCTAATCCTTGTAAAATTGTTCCTCTTTATATTATAATCCTTGTAAATAGTTCTGATTTCTTGGAGAACCGTTATCTTGGATCAAAAATTTCCACGCACCATAATACATGTCAATTATCCATATTCAATAGAAAGGAATTTGTGACGTATGAAGTAATAAATTGCAACTTGAGAAAAGTACAACTCTCTTCCAACCAAAGATAATAATTGCCGGTGCTAGTGCTTATGCCTGTCTCTACGATTATGCACGTATCCGCAAGGTATCCTTTTCAGTTCAGCATCTTGTTCTTTTCTCCTGTTTTGATCTCATGTTGTTTGTATGGTCTGAGTTACGTAATTTGATTTTTATCAAGTCCGCGACAAATAAAAGGCTATAATGTTGGCAGATATGGCACATATTAGTGAGTTGGTTGCAACTGATGTCATTCCATCACCTTTTGAGTATGCCAATATAGTGACTACTACTACTCACAAGTCACTTCGCAGTCCCCGCAGAGCTATGATTTTCTACAGAAAGGTGGTTAAGAGATTATTGAATGGAACTAACATCAAATTTTTTTTTGGATCTACCTCAAGATGTTATATGTTATAGAAACCCCACATTGGTATTCGTTCAATCATGACATTGCTAAGGTAGGGGAGTTTCCTTTTGCATTGTCCTCTTGTTGTTGACTGACTGTCCATAATAATTAACTCTGTTGCAACTATCTGTTGTAACTAGTTGTAACTATATGTTGATTTAACAGAACATGCCTGCAGTTCCTCTAACCAGTCTGAAACAAAATCCAACATTTAATGAAAGTATATATGAGGTAGATGTTTCATTAAATGAGAAGTTTGATAGTAGTTGATTGAAGTGGATTTACTGCAGTTGAACGCCGAAGTATATTTTCTCTTGTTACATTAATTTCTTGGGGGATGTAGCTAGTTGTTTAATTTACTGCTTTTAACTCCATTTATTACTCACAACTGCTCAACGTCTCTTTTTCACCTATAAAATGGAACAGCTCAAAACCATTGTTAGTTGTTAGTCTTTACCAAGTTTTTTCCAGTCATCAGGTTCATCAGGTTCTTCGAAAGTGTGGTGATCTCAGTGCTATTTTAGGGATTTGCAAATCAGGTAATTATTCCTTTTCAATGATATATAAAGTTTGATCCCCTTAATTGAATTTCTAGATGGTTTTGTAGCTTGTGTCTGATCAGATTTTGTACCCTTATTCTCTTATTTAAAAGGCCTTATGTTCTGAAAATTGAATGTAAGAGTTTGTTTTCACATAAGGATCAGTTACTTTTATATTCTGAAAATTGTTGTACATTCGGAAGTTATATGGTCCACATCAGAACAATACAATGTCTCCATTATTTCTGTTAGAGATGTGTTGTTTTATCGATAGTGTTATCTAGATATTTGTTTCGGCTCAAAGTAAACTACTTTCTTTTTCTATCTATTTGTTATTTGTAAAACTTGGGAAGCAAATAGTGTGATCTTTATCTTGAAAAAGAGTATAGCCTTGTGTTATGATCTTTCAAGTATTTTCATTTTCTATCTGTTATGATCTTTTGAGTATAACAGAAAATTATAGGATTTACTGCTTTTTGGTTGATTTCTTAGGGTTCTAGTGGAAGCATGAAGAGGATGTTTAAACAATTTCTTTAAGTAGTAGCTGAAGTATAAACGAGAGGATCAATGCTATTCTTTGTATTGCATTCGGTTATTGTTCTTTAAGCTTAATGGAGTAACAATACAACAGATGATGTGTAATAATTGTGTAATAGTTTTTAGTAATTTGTAATCATAACCCTTCTCTATAAATTTATGTTTTTGGAATGCTATGAAAATTTATGTTTGTTTATATTTATCAAATGCTATGAAATTATGTTTGTTTGTTTTTATCATTTTCTAATATCATATATGCTATTCTTAGAGATCTGATACATTTGGGCATAGAGTTTTTACTTTTGGTTATGAGGAAGGGCATGTTATTATGTACTACTAAATAATTATTATTTACTACCGAAAAAAGTATTAATAGTTATTTAATTAAATAAGTATTTTGTTCTAATTAATAATTTAAAAATAACTTTTATTAAAATATGAACATTAATTAAAAATATTATTGTTACTGGTTCTTAATCAAATTTGTAATTAAATATACCGAAAGTTATAAATTTAATATAAAAATTATGTAAATTGATGCTGTATGAATACATAGATTTCTAATTATGTAGTAATGACCAATAATGTTAATTAAAGACATCATGATTTTTTAAGGGAATTTTTAAATTGATTTTAGAATAAATTCATCAAGATATTATAATTTTTGTATTTAAAATTGTTAAAATATTTAAAATTTAAACATGTGTGTAAATTAATAAGGTATTAAAGCATAACTTCTTAATCATATATTAATGAATAAATTTAAAATTTAATTATAAGGTATTAATAATAAAATCTTATTAAAGTTATAAGCTTAATTTTTGTAGAATTTAAAATCTAAATTTCTATAAGAATATTAAACATTAACAACTAAAATATTTAATATTCATATCCTTATAATTTTTTTTAAAGTCATACCCTCAATAGTCATTTTACACATTAACAGTTAATACTAAACAGATAATTTTATCAAACATCAAATGACAAATAGCTAATATAATCAGCTAATCAAATCAGTTAATAGAATCAGCCAATAGCTAATATAATAAGCTGATTGTCAAACAAGCCTAGACCTCGACTATAAACCTTAACCAAGGTTGGTACCAAAACTATGGATTGACGCTTATTTGGGTTACAGGTGACTGACAAGTGGGACTGCGACCTTAAACGGACAAGCAACTGCCCAGTACCCACCGGGTGAAAATCAAAGTCGCTGTCTTGGATTTACTAACTTCTATGAATCAAACGTTACCCATGTTAAACTCACAACTTCATCTGTTCCTCGTGCCTCGTGTTCCTGTGCTTCCTTTTTCGTGTCTGTAGTTAACAAATAAGTGAATGTAATCTTAGCCATCCAGCTCGAACACTTGCCAAGCTCAAATTCTTGAAGGAAAATTTAACTCATCATTTTGATCAGAACCCATTAGTAATTGTCATCGAAGTTTTGAACTTTGAACGAAGCAGAAGCCATTCGATTGATTAATAGGCCAAAACAGGACCAAGAGAAGATGAAATTGAAAAGAGTCAAGAATGTGGGGTTGACCTTGAAGGGGATAGTAGATCCGTCACTGGGACATGAAAACAAAGGTTGGCACTTGCAAAACAGGAGAAAATGAAGCACATCCCTCGTAATCATCTAACATATAAGAAAAACGTTTTAATGTTTGTAAGAGTCAAATTATTAAAAAACTGAAAATCCGCTTAATTTATTTGTAATAAATTTTATTATAAAAATTAATTAATTTTTATAAACTTAAAATAAATCAATCAATTTTTATTTTATATTCTAATTATTTAATTAAACTCTCAATTCTTCAAATTTCTTTCTTTAATTTTATTTTAGGTTCTTAAATATTATTATGTACTCATTTTATAATAATATTAAGCTTTTAAATTTTTATTTTGTCAATTTAATTTTTCAATACTATTTTTAGAACATTAAAAAAACATAAACTTGTTTAGACTGTCTCATCATTATTTTTCTACATTCATATCTATACTTGGCTTGAATACTATACATATATGTATATATGGCACATGAGGCATGGTTTGATTTCCCTACAGAACTGAATTTCTTCCTCTCCTACCACCTCTCGTCCTCTCTTTCTTTCTAACCCTAAAATATTCACTCGCCGTTTCTCTCTCTGTTTCTTGCCCCACACCGACAAAGGAAACAAGCGATCAGGTACCCTTCTATTGAAATTCAACTCATTTATGCGTTTCGCTGCGTATACTTTTTTAGGTGGCTTTCTTGAATTCATGTGAAAGCCATAGACACTCTGTAAGATTTGTATAATTAAAACGAATCCAACTTCTTGCATTATAGGATTGCCCCTCTGTTTCGCTTTGATTATCCGGTTTGCTTGATCGAGATTGTAGTGTCAATAAGGAGAATTGAAAGGCATGTTCAACTGTGGACAATTTAATTGACTTAGTTTCATGCTATAAAGTTTTGAGCTTTATTTCGCTTTTGATCTTTTTCGGTTGCTGGTGGCTATATTTCCATCCGTAACTTTGGCTTCGTTGTCAGCGAATGCTGAATTGCAAGAGTTGTACAGTTTTTTCATTTAACCTTGAAAGTTTGTGAGATGACGCTTGAATTCTTGTTTAGTTAGTTAATTGACTCTATAGTACAAGTCGAAGTCGCAAACTTGAAACTATCTTGTTTTGCGATCGATGAAATGACAGAGGATGCAGGGTTTTGGCGGATTTGGCTTGTGGAATTGTTTCTGGTTGATAAATAAATGTTAAATTGATGAACTGTCAATCCGTTTCTCATAGTTGTGGAACCGATTTTCAGTTTAAGAAGAAAATGGTTTGGATTCTTCATTTTTATCTGAACTAGGGTTTGGCTAGAAGTTTCATGTTGGATTGTGATGCCTTTTCATCGTTCCTGCAGAATGTAGCTGAAGCAGTGGCATTAACCCTTGACAGTTTGAATTGCTTGATCTAAGGAGATCAAAAGATAAAAAAGCAGTAATGGAAGCTAACTTATGTGATGTAAATCACCTGGGCGCTGATGTTCTTTTGCCTCCACGAAAGCGGCTGCTTGCTGGATTCAAGAGACAGACTACTGATGGTGGTGCCGCGTTGCATTCTCCTGTAGTTGTGTCATCTTCATCCTCAGCATCATCCTCTTCTCTATCTCTTCATTCACAATCTCCACGTCCTCCTTCTCCAACCCCTTGCTCCCCGTCTTCCGTTGAGTTTCAGAACCGTCTTAAGAATCTGCTAAGTTCTCATTTTAGTAACAGTCATAATCTTTCCCCTGAGCAGATTGTGGAGGCCTCAAAATTAGCTGCAAATGCTGCTACCAAGGCTGCAGAGGCTGCAAGAGCTGCAGCTCAGGAGAAAGCTATTTTTGCGGCAGAAGCTGTGACAGCTGCTAAAAGTGCTTTAGCCTTAGTTGCTTCTTTTCCTGAAGAGACAACTGCAAAGGAGAAGTACCTGAAGAAAAATAAACTTAAGAAGCATGTCCAGGTTCAGGTTTTGTATGAAAAGCACCAACCAGTTGAGAATTACAGAGATGATGAAGAATTTGCCAGAAAGTTGCACCAAGTCATTAACAGTTCCCCTAGAATTTCAAAGAACTCCTCAAGTTCTGACTTGAAGGGGCGGAAAGTTAAAAAGCCTAAAACTTCCTCAACTTCTGAGAGAACTAGGGTTTCAAATGGGAGTATAGTGTTTGGAGCAAACCCATCTTCAGTTTGCAATGGGCTTGCTGTAACTGGTGAAATGGAATCCGAGGATTCTATCCGTGAAGTATACACAAGTAGAGCTGATGAAAAAGATTCAAAGTATGAAAACTGCAGTCAACAAGACATGGATAACGGAGAAGCAGAATCAAGTCAGTTGAAAGAGAGAACCTTGGGAGAGTCAGGCTCGCCCGGTAAAAAGAGGGGAAGACTTAAAATGAAGAAGTTGCCATTAAGCGATTGTAACCATAGGGATCAGGCAAACCCCAAGGAAGATAGTTTTCCTAGATGCCATTCATTGACAGATAAGGACATGAATAATTCAACCACTCGTAATAAGCCTTTGTTCCTTTCAGAGCCTTCTGCTGATAATCTGATGCCAATTGATGGTGCACCAAGGCGGAAGTGCCAGGAGTTTAAGGCACCTGCATGCGTCAAACAAAATAAACTCACGCTTTCATAATGCCCCTGGGAACGGCTGGTGATTGTGATAGTAGTTTTGTTAGGATCCCCTTTTTTATTTGATTCATCTTCTCGCTGATCTTTGGTTTTGTAATGAAGTTGAACTAATTAAATTGTATATTTTGAAAGTTTTACTGCTTTGCTTCCATCCACATTGCTTCCATCCACATACACCATCAATTCCTCCATGTATGGAATTATAATAAAGAAAGGGATTTGTCGAAACTTAAAACACCATTTCGGTTTACTCTTTGTCTCTTCTGCTTTTCATCTTTATGATAATTTGGATTTAGACAAAGCTTTATCATATACATATTTATTTAATTAATAAAATTCACATAATATCTATATGTTTTTTTAAATCGTGATTAAATAAACGATTCTTAGGTTTGAAATCTCTAAAAATTGTTATGTTTTGATAATATTTAGGATGAGTAATTGATATGAGATTTAAATATAGTTGAATACTTAATATTAAGATTTATCATAATAAAGTAATTAGAAATAATTATTTATTATTTTCAGTTAACAGTAATTTAAAAAATTCTCAATCAATATTAGATTACACTCAAAAATAATTATTAATTATTATTATTAAAGAGTTAAAATGATTGAGTTCATGTTGATTAAATGGTAAATCTTTATTTTATGTATAAAAAGTTAGTGAAAATAACTTTGAATTTAAAGTGATTACTACGTATTATTATAAATAAATTTAAATTTATAGAAATGAATTATTTAATTATCAAAATGTTTAAGAACTTAATGGTCTCATATAATAAATGGTTAGATGAAAAATAAAAGATAATCTAATTAAGTTAGACTTAGTTGTAAAATTTTAAAAATTTAGAGTAAAATATTTAATTGAATAAGAATTAATACTAAATATTAAAATTTAATTAGAATTATAAAGATTAAGTTATGAATTCAAACTTATAATAGGTGTAAGATTTAACGAAAGTAATAATATCACATGCGCACCTAAAAGAGAAAATACCCAAATTGCCACAGCAACACCTGTTTGTATGCAAAGCCTGCTTTGGGTAGTTCGACGACTTCCACAGAAAGGACGTTTACTTGGAAGAAAAGGGACGTATGGACAAAGGGCAACTCTAGCTCTCCTGGGCATGATTGGTAGCGTTTGGACTTTACACGAAACATGGTAATGTAGTAGTTAGGTTTCAAATAGCAAATTCTGCAACAAGTTGCTCACACTACACCACCAATTCTTTTCCTGTCATACTCCTTGCGTGATGGATCAGAGCAAATGAAGGAGACTTTTTTGTAATGATGGCTGTTTTTTCCTGTAAAACCTAGTGGATGGTAGTTAAGAAACTTTCCACGATGAAAGCAATTTTTTTCCTTTTCAATAAATAGTCTCGAGTCTTGAACAAAATCATCTTTACAGGCTCATAAAGGAAGCATTTCACAAAGCTGATAAAGAAAAAACCAAAACGAGCATCAATGTCCAAACAAGAGGAGAACAAGAAGAATTCATTGATTTTTTTGGGATTCTAAGAAAGAAGACTCATTCTCTTGTCCATGGAATGGGTCCTGAGAATCTATGCAGATGGAGATCATCTCTTTTTCCTTTTGTAGATTGAATAGGATGTCATTAAAAACAATAAGACATTTGTCATAAATGATATTGGGGTATCCATTTGGTGCAGATGTGATGTAATTATTTGATTAGTAACAAGAAGCTTGCTTTGTTATGTGTCCCAGCTGGTAGTCCTCGTCCTTCTCTCGTGTCTTAATACAATCTGCAAACAGTATCGATCAGTAAGAGCATATAATTCATCTTTTTAATATAACCACACATGTACATGCAGTTAAGCTCTGTACACATCGGGCATCCATACGAAACACCTGCATGGAATACAATCAACCTCTCTCTCTCTCTCTCTATCTCTCGTAACCACTGATATTGCCCAAAGTTACAAGTAATTAATCCCACTCCTGCTTTATAGGTGAGATTCCTAAAACCAATTCTGAAGGCCATTTTGTGTAGTTAGCTGAACAATAAAAGTGTTGGCATATACCTTCCAGCCAATTGGTTTAGTTGTATTTGAGCGATAAAATAATTTATAGGTCATGTTTGATTTATTCGCTGGAGATGTCAAAAATGGCTCGGCTCACCCGAGCGGACAAGATTTTGACCCAGGTTGGCCGGACCACAGGCCAAGGTCGGGCAGACCACGGGTTAGGTTGCCTGATCGTTACTTTTAAAACGACGTTATTTTGGAAGTTTTTCTTTAAAAAAGATATGGCAGTTCAAGTTGGCCCGACAAGCCACAGGCCTAGCCACCAGTAGATCCGTCCCGGGCCACTATGGTCTTGGCCCAGTCCAGCCTAATAATATTTCTACTGTTGGCTGATTTTATCAGTAGTTAGTTGATAACTAATTATATCAGCTAATTTCACCAGCGGATAATATCAACTATTTATTAAAGATATTTAGTAAAATTAGTTGTTTAATATTAACTGTTAATGTGTAAAATGACTTATGAGGGCATGATTTAAAAAAAATTATAAGGGCATAAATATTATATTTTATAGTATTTCATTGAATATTTTTATAAGAATTTATATTTTAGATATTTAATTTTACAAAAATTAAGTTTATAGCTTTAATAAAAAACATAATAATAATAATAATAATAATAATAATAATAATAAATCAATGTTATATTCCCTATTAATATAAATGATGCAACGAGCTACATCATATTAATATTTTCATATAATATGTACGAATTTTATTATTTAATAAATTAAAAATATCTATAACTATAGTATGGCACAAATACGATATATAGTAGTTATGTATTAAAAATATTAATTTGATATGACTTTTTAGGTCTAAAAACTTAATATTATGGTATTTTTAAATGTAAACTAATGTTATAAAATTAAATAAAGATTAAAAAGTTTAATTAACCATTTTGTTATATTTTTTTAAACTTCATGACATAATTGTATAATAATAAAAAGCCAACTTTGAAAACACACAGAGCAAAAGTAGAGAGTAAAATAGAGGGCAATACTGTCATTAGGTAAACAGTTAACCTCAAATGCTACACTTAAGGAGCTTTTAAAAAATTAGTTGGTTGGGTTAAATCAGCTAACTCAACTCACTCATAGCCAAACAGATAAATAGTTTTTTTTAACATAGGTCAAACAATTAATTTGGGTGAAACTGTTTTTTTATTTTGTAAATATTTAGATGTAAATGTAAAGTTCATGAGATAATTATACATTGTAAATAAAATTGTGATGAGATTACACTGATGAAATTCATATGACATTTATATATTATCATTCCTAGTCATTGTTATATTAAGACTGAATGTTAATAGAACATAAAAAGACGAATACATTTTACGTTTTTCCTTTTGAAAGAAGGAGTTGACCTCATAGACTAAAGTATGGAAATACTTAAACAAATGTGTGAGTGCTTGTTAGAGAATAAGTTCACTGAACTAACCCCATATGAGAAATCCATTAGAAACATTACTTGTATCTCTATGAAAATTTTCATTGTGATAATTGTATAAGTGATCATGTTATAAAAAGAATAGCACAGGTGCTAAAAGGACTAACACATATTATGCCTTTTCTTTTGAAGGAAGTAATCAATCTCATAGAATAAAGTATGAAAATACTTAACAAACATTGTGGGTGTTTGTTATGTTTTTCCTTTTAAAGGAAGTAGTCGATTTCATAAACTAAAGTATAGAGATAATTAATCAAACATATGGGTGTTTATTAGATAAAAACTTCATTGAACTTTTTATTATGATTGTATAAGTGATCTTTTAACTTGAGGTCTCCAAAGTTATCTTGTATAGGGATTATTATGTTTTGATAATACTTATGACCTATTCTAATCATAGGTAGTTTAGTTGATAGTTATTGGAGCATGAACTATATGAAAGTAGTTAAGTAATTAAGATAGGATTCATCACCTTAAAGTAATTCGATTAGTTTTGATTCTAAAATTCTTAGCCAAGGTGGGATGACACTTTGTAAAATAATTTACAAATGTCATCAATTGAATCAATAGTTAATAGTGGATAACTAATATAATTGGATTCAAAATAAAGTAAAAATTTATTTCAAGTTCTATGTCTAATAGAAACATTGTGTGATAAAATGATTGAATTATACAGATAAATCATGCACAGAAAGATTAGTCAAAACTACTTTAACATTCCTAAATATTTTGAGTGGTCATGATATGTATTTGACGTCAATCTTGATCTATGGATATAAATTATTTAATTAGAGAAGTAAAGATAAATTAAAGGAGTTTAATTTATCTAATGTTAAATAAGCTTTAGTTTTATCATTTGTATATGTTGTTAACATATTTGAAAACCTAATAGGTCATATATATAGAATGAGTTGAAGAAAACAAAGATATTTTAATCAAGTTGAACTTGATTATAAAGTTTGAGAAAAATTATAATTAAATATGAGATATTTAATAAATAAAGAACAATACGAGATATTGGATCTTATTTAGGCATAATTGATGGTCATCATCATCACACCCAGTTTGAAATCCCGCAGTGAAGCGGGGTCTAGGGAGGTTTGGTAGTAGTAGTAGTAGTAGTAGTAGTAGTAGTAGTAGTAGTAGTAGTAAACATGTAGCGTCCCCTTACCATAGAGTACCCACCGGAACGCCCGTAGGTCATTCTGGTACATATCCTACGATAAGAGACCACTACTGA
>JANVCL010000212.1:19494820-19508981 GCA_026546855.1 Erythroxylum incrassatum | reverse complement strand
AAAACCAATCAATCAATTTTCTTAAAGCACAAAAACATCTCTAACATAATTCATATACAAAAACACTCATTTCATTTTATTTTAATATTTCTAATTTTCATTAAAAATTTGGGGTCCAACAACCCTGCTATTGAATTTTCTGCTCAATGCATCAAATACAACACTAGCTTTACCAGATAATACTCAATTGTACAATCATAATCTTTAAGTAACTCTATCCATTGTCTCTGTTTCATATTCAATTCTTTCTAACTCAATAATTTTCCTTAAACTTTTATGATCTGAATAATTCCAAAATGTTTCACCCTACATATTATGTCTCCAAAATTTCAAAGTAATTACTATTATAACAAGTTTCAAATCATGTACCAAATCATTATTCATGAGACCTTAACTGTCTCAATGTATATGTAATCACTTTTCTATGCTAAATCAGAATACATCCTAATTTCTTGATGTGAAACATCACTATATACTACATAACTTTTACATCAAGATGAAATAGCGAACACCGATGTTGTAATTAGTTAGTGTTTTAATTCCTCAAAACTCCTTTTACATTTATCAGTCCATCTGAATGACACATTCTTCCTCGAAAGTTTTGTCAAATGGTTAAGATTAGTAAAAACCCTTCAACAACTTCTAGTAGTATCTAATATCCAGCTAATTTTAAAAAACTCTGGATCTCGTATATATATATTCCTCAGAGTTTCTCACTCTTTCATTACATCTATTTTCTTTGGGTTTCCCAATATGCCATGCTCAGATACTATATGACTCAACCTATTATTTGATCAAGCCAAACTTCACACTTATTGAACTTGGCTTATAATTGTTTCTCACTCATGCTATGTAAGACTAACATCAAGTGTTTAAAATGCTCTGTTTACTATTCGAATATACTCAAAATATCATTTATGATCACAATCACTAATTGATCCAAGCAAAGTTGGGACACTTTATTCTTCAGTACCATAATACTGTCGGGGGCATTTGTTAACTCAACAAATATTGCCAAAACTTAATGTGCCCATAATTAGTTCTCATATTTCCTTAAGTAACTAATTCCTTAAACAAGGTAATATTATCTCATGTTATTTTCAGTCTCCCAATTAACCTCTTTTCTTGAATGATTCTCTCCTTTCATTTGATTTCCTCTTATTTCTTATTGACTTATTCCACACATTTTAATTTATTCACAAGTCTCAATTTTTTTTACACATAAGTGAAATCTAGCTTATACCTTCTGAATATACAAATATAGAATACATTATGGACCTAAGTTCCCTTAGCAATAGGAATAATGTCATCTCAAATTTAAGAACCCAATAATGTATTTGGGCTGCTTTACATCAAACAAAACACATATACTAGTTATAGCATATTCAACTTCTTCTCAGTTAAAATATGGGACTCTAATATTCACTTCTGATTTATTCAATAGTCATTCATTCCTAAAAATGGAACATTCAACTCACATGATATAATTCAATTAAAGCTTCCATCAAAAGAAGATTTCTCTTCCCAATCATCTGTACTCTTTACATACTCTTTATCAGTTAACTAAATTCATCATTGCTTTTCAGCCATTCTTAATACCTCAATAAGATCAATTTTCAACTATTCATAATATCTTAATGGATCAATTTCTATCATATCTTACATTATCAAAGTACTCTTTATAATAAAGTTCAGTAAAGTAGTAGGCATATTCCTTTACTCTAATACCTCGGCATGTTCCATCTAGATCAATACATCTTATCTAGAGATGTATTTTCGATAAGTCACCAATTAATATCTTACGCCAAAGATACCTTAATCTCAATTGATTCTAGACAACATTTCTCTCTTTGTGCCTGCCCACGATCATAGTGGACCTTTCCACGATTGTGATAGGAGCTTGTGGAATTGGCCACGATTGTGACAGAACCAATTAATCTAGGTCACGATCGTGGGGACTATGCCATGGTCGTGCCCTACTTCTATTTCCTCGAACCCATCACACATAGTAACATCATTTACATTCTTAATCTAACCCCAAATGATCATTTTAAATGCTTTCATGTGCTACTCTGAGTCATCTTAGAATTTTAACTATGGGAACTATGACTAAAGAGTATTCAATAAGTCATGGATCACTTCCTATTTCATATCCAAACATATAATACTTAGGTACTTAATAATATCACTTGTCAAAGTAATCATATTATCAGATATGCACTCTCAACAATAAATCAACTTAACCTTGAGAACTCCTAAATATGTCATTATCATTTATCTCTAGCTATATTCCAATTATCATTTATTCATCTTACATACATACTTTCTTAATCAATTCAAAATTTTAAAAGCATAACCTCCATGAAGTTCTGCCCTCAATTCCATTGATATAATCTTATGCTAAATCATAACTCTCATCACTTTTATCAAATAATCATTTCAAGTCCAAGTTCAACCTTTTAAGGTTATAGAAAATTTTATTTTCTTTCAACTTGGCATGTAAACTTTAAATTTTTTCATTCATATTTATATCTCTACTTTCCTCAATCAATCCACGACAATCTTGTCATTCATATGTTTTGCTACCCATTGCTCGATGAACAAATTGCTCAACTACTTGAATAAGCTACTAGTACCCTTGAATAAGGGGATGAAACTTTCCATCAACCTTTATGAAAGTTGTGTAACTTTATATTGTTGATGCCTTTGTTAAATTTTGTAAGATTGGATTCAAATAAATTGAGCACATACAAGCTCAGATGAGATTTCATCCTAAAACTAATTGGTGATAAGAAGAGTAACTCACTACGCTTATATATATGCTCAAGTTCATATATTCTTTTCATATGGAACAAACTTTCACTTATATTTCAACACGCTCCTCTCATGTGTGGGCTAATTTAACGGCCAACACGTGATACAATATATCATATCGAAATGGTGATGACTGATCTAAAAATAATCTGATCTAATACTATGTTAAATTTTGTAAGATTAAACTCAAATAAACTGAGTACATACAAAGTTTAAATAAGATTTCATCCTCGTGAAGGTCATTTCTCGACTGGCAGTTGTTAGCCAGTAAATTGAGATTCGAAGATTCCGTTAATGTAAACCGTTTTACATTACAAATCCTCCAATTTTAGACTTTTGTAGTAATTAAATCAACAACCATCATTAATTCCTCGTAGTAACAGTGATTCCTGGTTGTTGTTTATCTGTCATGAAAATGATGTGACGGTGCTTTAACTGCTTACACTACTTATCTTTGCTGAAGTTATCAACTTTGTTTGCTTCGTTTATAAACTGTAATCTTGTAAAGTTGTCGATATATGGATCAAACAAGTTTTACTTGGAGATTTGCAAGTTACTGAAATATACAACACAAGGCATGTGTGTACCAATCTATTTTAGTTTAACGCGCTCCATATATTCTGATGACATGCATCAAAAAAGAAAAATGGAATCCTTCAGATTAATAGAAAGAGTTATTCTGTAATTCAGGCATAGAAAAGATATTTTGTTCTCGTTCATGTCAAGGATAGCATATTGACATGAAAACAGTTGGCCTTGGAGGCCAGACACAACCAATGTTGTCAAGTTTCCAACATTAATCGCGAACAAAGAGAGCAGGCGTGGAGAACCATGAACCAAATGAGAACACAAGGCCACCATGTTTTGTTTGTGAAGCCACGTGTCAACACCCCATCTCTTCTTCAACCCCTACAATGGTTACCGGAAAACTTGGAATCACCACTCACCCAACCACATGATATAAAGCTTCATTCGTCTTCTTCTTCTCTTTCCTCTCAATGGTTATCCATTCCCTACTACTATGCTATGGTCTGAACTTGGCTTTTTCTTCTCATCCATTCTCACTAAGTTACAAAATTTATTTTCTATCTTTTGAGTTCTTGTTCGTTTGGTGAAAATTTTATCTGGGTTTTGTCGTAAATCTTGATCTAGGAAATGTTGAGACAAAGTCTTCAAAAGTGCTTCCGTTTTTGTACCAGAATCTACGAAATCGAAAGCTGTTATTTACCTGGTAGTTAGCAAACGGGCGGTTGTTGTCATCTTTATGTCGTTATTTATTTTAGCTTAGAGTTCAATAAATTCTTGGATCTGGTGCTATCATTTCAACAGTTTGGAGACAGCTAGTTTTGCTGTATGGGCTTTGAGATTTATCTGACAATTGTTTGTCGCTGGAGCTACGGTTGAGTCCAGCCAAACGGTAATTGTTTTATGTTTAAAAAGTTTTTGGTTTCTCTATTAGTGAGAATGGATTAGCCTTTGGAGAATGGCTCAAGGAACGCATATTTCACCTCAGATACCAAGATTGGATGGTGACTGTAATGCTAATAAGGGAGGTTTGTTTGTCATGGAGGATGTGAATGATGATACTTTGGAGAATCTGAACCAACTAAATCTTGGAAAGCCACCAAGAAACCTCTCTGCTATGCGCCATTGCAGCAGCTCCCTGTTTCTACCAGAACCAGTGAGTCAATTTTGTCATATTCTTACTGTTTGATTTACTTAACCAGCTAAGTTTGTTTGTTTAACGTGTCACGAAATCTATACTAAGTCCGACACAAATCAAGGTCTGATATCATGCATTAGATCAAATCATCCAAAAGGTTTCATTTCATGGATGAAGGTAAAGACAACATGCGATCTTTGTACTTGCATGAGAATTAGCACATACTCATCCAAGGGGGTCTTTTTTTTTTTTTTCAAGTCTTCAAGCTGTTAAAAGGTTTCTTCTTTTAGTCTTCACAGATACGATTCTACTGATCACTTTACTTTAGCATTAGCATGTTAGTGAGAGTAGAGCACGGAAGTTGAGAAGCACTATTCTCTTACTCCTGGTAGGAACCGTCGGTGGCTTGTTCAAAGCATGATGATGTCGTCATCCAGATGATAAGAACATAATTCCTATGTGAGAAACTGTACTTAGTCCATGGAATTTTGTGGTTCATGTTTTAAAGACATCCCATAATTTGTATATTGGCAAAACCGTTGCATAATTTCACTTCCCTTCAAAATAAATCAAGAAAAACAGTTATTGCCATTTGGAAGTTATTTCTGTAACTTCTACAGGACCAGCTGTGTGAAGTGACTGCAAATACTTTTCGCAGAGGGAACGACCAAGATCAAAGTCCCATAGAACGTTTTAAAAGTTCCAACTTCTAATTGCAATCGATTTGTGGTCTATTGTAAGAACGTATCTTCTTGTAACGAATCTGCAAGTGTACTTCTATCTGTTTGTAACTTAAGATGAAGAGTCTTTAGTTTCTGCTGATATAATCTCTGGGGTTACTTTGGTACAAGAGTTTGATCAGATGATTTCGAATTTCGTACGTTATTTCAACTATGTAAATGAAAGGTGTCCACTTTTCTTATTCTTCTCGACCACTTTAGGAATCAACCGTTGGAGTTATTGGCCATAAATCACCATCTAAAGAGAGTCCCGGATATCAGCCAGTGCTTCGTTCCGGAAGCTACTGTGAGAAAGGACCGAAACAGTACATGGAAGATGAGCATATATGCGTGGATAACCTGCATGAACACTTTGCTGCAGTTTCAAAATTTCCTTCTCCAGGAGCGTTTTATGGGGTCTGTAAGTTATTTAAGTTGTTGGTACATTGAACCTCAATCATTGCAGGGTTAATAATTATACACATCTTAGTCGATCTATAATGGCCTAACGAAGATTAAATTAACTATGGCATGTAAGTTCATTTACTCTGTCCCTAATCTGGAAGTAGCTTGCTTCTAAACTGGAATGAGCCTAGTTAAATAAGGAATGGGATCAATGTCATATTTCATGTTCACAGTTCGATGCACATAATCAGATTGATTGAAGAGTAATTTGCTTGCTGGTTTCTGTAGGTTTTTGATGGTCATGGTGGAACCGATGCCGCATCATTTACTAGGAAGAACATACTTAACTATATAGTTGAAGATTCCCTGTTCCCATCCGGCACAAAAAAGGCTGTGAAGAGTGCTTTTGCGAAGGTTGATCATGCACTAGCTGATGCTAAATCAGTTGATAGTTCATGTGGCACCACCGCTTTGACTGCCCTTATTTTGGGAAGGTGGGAAACAATGGTTTTATTCAGATACGTTTTACCTGTTTTGAGAGGGCTAATTTTTTCTAATTAGTTTTTCTAGGATAAGTTCTCTTCACATTTGTAGGCATCGGATAAGTTTCTTTCAGTTTTGCGCACAAACCAGTTCGATGATCCTTTTCCGTAATTCTCATATGTGTGCAGGACCATGCTCATTGCTAATGCTGGTGACTCTAGAGCGGTACTAGGAAAACGAGGAAGAGCAGTAGAGTTGTCAAAAGACCACAAGCCGAACTGCACCTCTGAAAGACTAAGAATCGAGAGACTGGGAGGTGTGATATGTGATGGCTACCTTAATGGACAGTTGTCCGTGGCTCGTGCACTGGGGGACTGGCATATCAAGGGCTCAAAAGGTTCCAAGGGTCCCTTGAGTGCGGAGCCAGAGTTGGAGGAGATGAACCTGACAGAAGAAGACGAGTTCTTGATCATAGGGTGTGATGGGCTATGGGACGTGATGAGCAGCCAATGTGCAGTTACAATGGTGAGAAAGGAACTGAAGATCCACAACGATCCAACAAGATGTTCAAGAGCACTTGTGAAGGAGGCACTTCAGCGCAACACTTGTGACAACCTCACAGTGGTTGTGGTATGTTTCTCTCCAGGCCCACCTCCCAAGATTGAAATTCCAAGATCACATAGACGGAGGAGCATATCAGCAGAAGGACTTGATCGTCTCAAGGGGGTACTGGGCAATGCCATATGATCAAACAATGGCCAATGCCTTCTGTACAAAGATATTGGAGTCTAACAAACATGTGTACTTCTTTCCAAGATTATCAGTGCTTGGTCTGAGAATTGTAAAACAGAGGCTATAGTAGAATATACAAAACGTTTTATGCTGAAGCAATCAATGATTTCATTGAAAACAACTTTGCTTAAATACAAGAGCATAGTGAAAAGCATAAAAATATGCTAAATAAAAGACATGATTAACAATAAATCCTAACTAATAGTAATAACAAAACAAATTCTTAAAATCTTGGCACTGACAACTTGACTTCTTCAAATCTAACGTGGTATCGTAAACTTGCAGAAGCTAAGGCAAATATTCAACACTCCTTGCATTGCTTGTTGCAAATTCCAAGTTTCTGTCTCAAATATTCGAACCTAGCTTTTGGTAGAGCCTTGGTCATAATATCAGCAAGTTGAACCTTTGTCTTGCAATAAACCAAACGAACTTCACCTTCATTATGTACTTGTCTGAGGTAATAATACCTAATCTTAAAATGCTTCGTTTTTCCATGAAAAACTGGATTATTCGAGATTGCATTAGCAGCCTGATTATCCACATACATTTCAGTTGCTTTTAATTGTTTCATTTGTAAGTCTGTAAGAAGCTTTCTCAGCCACAGAGCTTGATTTGCAGTTGTTGTTGTTGCGATGAATTCGGCTCTAGTAGTTGATTGCGCCACTTTTTCTTGCTTCTTTGAACACTAAGAGAATGTACCTAAATCAAAACTAAAGTAGTACCTTAAAGTACTTTTCATATCATCAAGTGAACCGACCCAATCGCTATCAGCATATCCATACAAATTAAAATTGTCAGCATGTGAAAAAAGAATGCCATAATCAAGCGTTCCTTTGATGTATCTAACTATCCTTTTCGCCGCTTTAAAGTGAATCTCACTAGCACAGTGCATGGATCTTGAAAGTATACTTACAGAATGCATGATATCAGGTCTTGTTGATGTTAGATTCATTAGACAACCAATAAGGCTTCTGTAGATTCCTTCTTCAACTTTTTGAGCTCCATCTTCTTTGTAGAATTTTTCTTTTTGATTCATTGGCGCAAACACGATTTTGCAATCATCCATTTTGAATTTTTTCAAAATCTCTTTGGCATATTTCTGTTGTCCAATGAAAATTCCTTGTTTACTTTGTTGTATCTCCATGCCAAGGAAAAATGACATTTCTCCAAGATCTGTCATCTCAAACATATTCATCATATCGGTCTTGAAAATGCACACCATATCTTCATTGTTATCTGTTGCAAGCAAATCATCAACATAAATATAAACAACAATTATATCAGTTTTGAGTTTTCTGATATAAAGAGTTGATTCACTTAAACTCCTTGTGAATCCAAGACCAAGTAAATGTTCATCTATCCTACTATACCAAGCTCTTGGTGCTTGCTTTAGTCCATATTGAGCCTTTTTCAGCAGATACACCTTATCTTCATGCTCTTTTACTACAAAGCCATCTAGTTGTTCAACAAAAATTTCTTCCTGTAAACGCCCATTTAAAAAGGTTGACTTTACATCTAATTGAAATATTTTCCATTTGTATTGTGCAGTAGCTGCCAGCAACATTCTGATTGTATCAAGTCGTGCTACTGGTGCAAAGGTTTCTGAAAAATCAACGCCAAATGTCTGAGCATAACCTTTCACCACTAGCCTTGCTTTATACTTGTTCACGGATCCATCTGCATTCAATTTAGTTATGAAATACCCATTTCACGCCAATTGGTGTCTTATGACTTGGTCTTTTTACAAGTTCCCAAGTTTGATTCTTCTCAATCATGTTGATCTCCTCTATCATTGCATTCACCCATTTTTTTTTATCTCCTTCTGCTTCTCTAAATCCTGCAGGCTCAAAGATTGCAACATTACATCTTCCAAAAATATCAGAAAGTAATCTTATACCTCGAACTGAAGGTTCATTAACTATGTTAGCATGATTTTCATCAACTGTAGCACCATGATTTTCAATAACTGTATCATCATGATTTTGCATAATCTCCACGTTTTTTTTCATTTTTGGTTTCTTCCCGGTTCCAGCTTTCATTTTCCATGAACTTGATGTCCCTACTGATGATTATCTTTCAAATGTGTGGTTGATAAACCCTATAGCCTTTTGTAGTAGAGTTATACCTGATAAATATGCCTGCTTTAGCCTTCCTATCAAGTTTATCTCTATTCACTTGAGGCACCAAAGTGAAACACAAATTTCCAAATACTTTGATATTCTTTAAGGAAGGTTTACAATCATACCAAGCCTAATAGGGAGTTTTATTGGCAAGTGCTTAGTCGGTCGTCTGTTTAACAAAAATACTGTTGTATTCGCTGCCTCTACCCAGAATTTCTTTGGCAACTCTTTCTCAAGCAGCAAACATCTAGTCATTTCCATGATCATCCTATTTTTCCTCTCACTTACTCCATTTTATTGAGGAGTGTATCTTATAGTCAGCTGGTGCTCTATTCCTGCATCTTCGCAAAACTTGTTAAATCTGTCAGAGTTATATTCAATTCCATTATCTGACCTGAGCACCTAAATTTTATATCCACATTGATTTTCTATCCAATTCTCATACTTCCAGAATATATTAGCAACACCAGATTTAAACCTCATAAAATAAATCCAACACATCCTGCTCAGATCATCAATAAAGACAATGTAATACTTGCTCTTATTGAGAGATTCTGTTCTCATTGGTCCTCCAACATCAGTGTGAATCAACTGAAGTTTATTAGTTGCTCTCCATGCTCCTCTTTTGGGAAAAGGAAGCTTTGTTAGCTTTCCATGTTGGAAAATAATGCAATCTGAAATTTTATGTTCGACCGTTGACATTCCTCGTGCTAATTTATTCTTTTACATATGAATAAGAGCAGCATGACAAAAGTGTCCCATTCTCCTATGCCAAAGTTTAGTTTGATCTTGAATGCATATATAAGCCACCTGCTTATCCTCCATTAAATCAGTAGAGAAACTTTTATCTTTCATTTTTATAGTGAATACTTCCATTCCTTCTATATCTTTTATGGTGCAACTGTTGTTTCTGAAATAAGTGAAAATCCTTTCTCCACTAACTGTCCAACACTCAGTAGGTTTTGGTCAATATCAGGTACATATAATACATCATAAATAAATTTTGTACCTGAGGAGCTCTCAATAGCTATTGTCCCTCTTCCTTTGACTAAAATGAAATCACCATTTCCAATCTTAACTTTGGAAAATTTTGACCTGTCAAGCTCTTTGAAAAGACCTTCATTGTACGTCATATGGTTTATGCAACCGCTGTTGACAAGCTAATTTTTGCTAGAATGGCAGCTAGCAAAACAGGTAGCTATAGAGAGCTGCTCCTCTTGTTGATGTTCAATAACATGTACTTTTTTCTTCTGTCTGATGCATTTGTCCTTTACATATTTTCTCCATGCGACCCAATTGGTTACACCTACGGCACCTGACATCAGGTCTCCACCAACATCTTCTTTGTGGATGATTTGTCTTTATACAATGAGGACAAGGTGGAAAACATTCATCTTTGTTGTTGTTTTGTGTATTTTCTGCGTTGTTGAGTTTTTGGTTCCTTTTCTTGTATTTTCCACTCTCATGATTATGTTTTTTTTTGCTTGGAAAGCACCTTCCTTCCACAGTTTCTTCTTGCCTCATAAGTCTTCTTTGCTCCTACACCTGCAAGGCATTTAAAATTTCTGCTAAAGAAATATTTGACAGATCTTTTAACTCCTCCAAAGAAGAAATTTTAGATTCATATTTCTCTGGTAAAGTTACCGGAATTTTTTGAATAATTCTTTCATCAGAAAAATCCTTACCGAGCAACTTTACTTTATTAGCAATGGCCAGCAACTTATCAAAATAGTCTTTAATTGTTTTTGTATCCTTCATCTTCATCATTTTGAACTCTCTGATCAAGTTGAGCACCTGTATATTCTTGGTTCTTTCATTGCCCTCATACTCCTTTTTGACATAGTACCATATGTCTTTGGCTGATTTTATATTCATGATCCTAGTAAATATGGTGCTTGTAACAGTAGAGAAAATACATGCTTTGGCATTTGATTTTTTTGTCTTTCTCTCCTTATGATTTTTCATTTGTGCCATAGTTGGATTTGCTGGCAGCGGTATAACATTGTAATCTTCTTCTACAACCTTCCAAAGATCCAGTGCTTTAAGATAAACGGTCATCCTAATGTCCCATGTTTGATAATTTTGTCCATCAAAAATAGGTGGAGAAAGATGACTAAAGGATATTTGTGTGTTGGTCTCCATTTTTGAAAAGTTGTGTTTGTATCACTCAACCTTATAGATTCCTCAAGATAGAAAGCTGTGATACCAATTTGTGAGAATTGTAAAACAGAGGCTATAGTAGAATATACAAAACATTTTATACTAAAGCAATCAATGATTTCATTGAAAACATCTCTGCTTAAATACAAGAGTATAGTACGTGGAAAGCATAAAAATATGCTAAATAAAAGACATGATTGACAATAAATCCTAACTAATAGCCATAACAAAACAAATTCCTAAAATCTTAGCACTGACAACTTGACTTCTTCAAATCTAACATAGTTTCACAAAATTGCAGAAGCTAAGGTAAATATTCAACACTTAGCCTAAACATCTTGTATATTTGTCTAATTCTTTGAATCATAATTATGGGATTGAAAAGCCATGTCGCATAGTGGTAGCTAAAATTATTGCAATAAAGATAAAAGATGAGATGAATAGGATCTGCTAGAATTTGTATCGATTCCTGATTTCATTAAGGTCCAAAAGATTGATGAAGATGAGAATCTAGTGATGGCTGAGGTATGTGTTTCCTACTAACCACCCTCCAAGCAACCAAAAAGGAAATTCTTGAAAGGAGATTTGGATGAGTTAACGGGCTTTCCTACTTCTATTGATTTACCAAAAGCTTCAATTCAAAAATGCTTTTATGGAAGCAACTATACCCGTAACCATCAGAAGGAGCAAAAAGGCAACTTGATTAACCAGAGTTTAAACCTTACGAACCAAATCTCTTTAGTCTCCAATCGAAAGGAATCTAACTCTTTAAGGCAACAAGGGAAGCTCTAGTTATTCCTGCTTTTGGCAAAGAGACATGGATTGCTAATGCCTTTCTGATCTAGATTATGATTTGCTTTCACTTTTTGACCAGATTCATAGCCTAAGGAGGAATAGAGTAAGTTAGGGTAAGCCACCTGCTACTTTTAAATGACATTACTTATTTGGGAAACAAGGGGCTTCAATTCCCCTGGCAAGCATTTTATTGTAAATAACCTTCATAAAAATTCAATCTTCTTATATGGAAACTTCCATAATGTTCCCCTAGAGTATTAAACAACTCAAGGCCTCAGCCAATTAGATAGTTATATCGGGAAAACTTTATGCATGGATGAGAACACGACTACTAAGAGAAGATTTGGTTATGCCCATATTTGTGTCAGTATTGAAGTATTGAAAGATCTGCCCAATGAAATACCAATCATGAGGCTAGGAGATATGAACCAATTATGGGAGGATAGCATTGCAATTTCCTATCATTAGAGGCTCCTTGCAAAGGCTCACAATGCTATTTGGAGACCCACAGGTAAAGTCTTCAAAACTGGTAACTATCAAAAGTTGATGAATCAAGAGGAAGATTGTCTTTCTGGTGAAAACCAAAATTCTGGAAGCTTGAATGTTCTTGTGAATAATAATAGTGATGAGGTAAACCTCTCTTTAGTTAACCTTGAAACAAAATCTATACAGAAAAAGGATAGTACTACTCTAGATAAGGATACTGATACATTGGGAAATTCTGCTATTGTGGATATTATTATGTTTAACAAGGCTTCTCCTTGTCTAGAAACCTTACCTGAAATTGCAAATTCCCAACACAAGGAGACAAATTGCACAAATGCTTCACCTCAAATCAGTTTGGTAAAGGCAAAGGATATTTCAAATCCTTCTCAGGGCATTACTAAAGATGAAGACAGTAGGAACTTCCAATCCATTTCAAAAAGAAAATCCCAACAGGGCAAAGGTAAAGGCCCAAAAGCACCTTTGTTTAACATGATTATTTTGGCTTGGAATGTTAGATGAATAAATTTCCTTTCTAAATTACTAGCTCTAAAGGATTTTGTTTGGAGAGGAAAACCTCTCTTACTTGGTTTACTTAAAATGAAAGTGAGGTTGGTGAACCTAAATAAGTTGAATATTTTGGGTCTTCAATGGAGATTACTTTAAAATCACAGTCATCATGCTTATAAAAGGATAATAGTCTGCTTCAATTTAGATGAGATTAAGGTAGAACTTCTAGAAGAAAATGAGTAGGTTATGCACTTTCAAAACTTACTGTTGCAAGGTAACATAGATCTGTATGTCTCCTTTGTTCATGCTAGCAACTTTGAATTCCAACATAGAGATCTCTGGAACAACATTAGGCAATTTAGTGTTAATATCAATAAACTATGGCTTGTATGTGGGGATTTGAAGTCCACTCTCTATGCATTTGGAGCTCAGGGCAATACCAGTTTGAGAAATTTCTCAGTTGATCTGTGGGATTGTGTTGAACATGTGGTTGACTGATCTCAAATTTATTAGTCACTCATTCACGTGGTCAAACAAGCAAAAAGCAAGTTGGTTCATCAGGAAAAAACTGGAAAGAGCTCTTGTTAATGATCTTTGGCTACAAAATTTCCCCATCAGTATAGCTAATTTTATGGATCCTTTATTCTCGGACCATACTCCCATTCTTGTCTCGAATTTGTCCACACCTGCTGCTACTCACCATCCTTTTCAGTTCAACAATTACTTGATTAAAGTTCCTAGTTTTGATGTTGCTTGCAGGAAAGGTGTTGGACCTCGCTTGATTCCGGAGCCCAACCTTCTTGCGGACTTATACATCTGTTGGATCCCACTTGAGTCCGGAACCCAAATCTTGCGGAAACATGAAACATGAGCATCTTACCTTGAAGGGTTATTTCCAAGAACCCTAATTAGCCATCACTCGTTCATCTTCATTCTCATAACATCCCAAAAATTGACTCACAATTTGTTCAATGGCGTGCCCATACAAATCAGACACCATGCTCAAACTCATTTCTCCTATTTGTGAACAGAATTTGGAAAACTTAAAACTAGAATTTCAACTTGACTTCCCAAATAAATCATAACTCTAAGTCTCTTCTTTCTTTTGGAACAAGAATCATCTCAATCGGAGCTCTACAGCTCAAGATATGCTTAAAAAGCTAAAGCGTGCACCTACTCCAATTATGCTCTCCTAACCAACCCCTCACTTACTTTAA
>JANVCL010000212.1:19458532-19491317 GCA_026546855.1 Erythroxylum incrassatum | reverse complement strand
GCAGAGAAACAAAAGAAAAAACGAGGACTTAACAACACAAGAAGAAGGAAAAAAGAAGAAGGCGGAATCATCAAAGCCATAGTAAAACGTGTTGCAACAACTGCATAGAAACAAAAGATCAAAACGAAAAAAGAAGGAAAAAGAAAAGGTAAAACCAAAATTTATCAAAGCCGAAAGAGACCTGCAGAGAAACAAAGAAATAACCAGAGACAGGAGCTGCAGAGGAAGGCAAGGCCGGAGAGGTAAAGGAAGAGAGAGAAACCTTTGCACAACTTCAAGTTAACGAATGAAAGAGGGAGAGTAATAATAAAGAGACAACATATATAAGGCGAGACACAACATTCAATGAACAAATAGCCATATCACCGTTGGATTAAATGGGCAATTGGGATGCATTGATATAACTGGGGAGTACAACATTTTATGAACAGATAGCTCCGGGATAGGATGGATAGACACACAACACATAGCTGCAGAACTTTCAGAGAGGGAGGATGGCTCGATAACTTTCAGAGAAGGAGAGGAGAAGAAAGTGACCGTTGGATTAAATGGGCGGTTGGGATAGATTGCGTGGTCGTCCATCCCAACTCGTACTTAGTATATATACTTAATTAATAGCCTAAGTGTTAAACTTGAAGCACGTGACCTCAAGCTAGGCCCTAGGCCTTTCTCTTATTTGGTCAGGAACGGCGAAATTGGGTTTTTGCTTGAACCACCGATAGCTTGTGTTCTGGTAAAACCAACCTCAGTTGCGGAGAATTACGGCTAAAAAGTACTTGCCGTCAAGAGCCTGTAGTTGTGTTGTTTAGTGAGGTGATTGTAAGCGCCATTAGATATGTTGCAGAGTAAGACTTTCAATAAAAAGACTAGAGGTGGCAAAGTTCAGAAGGTTCCTTTCTTTTTTTTTTTCCCCGTCTCCGTCTCTTCGTTTCTCTGATAAAACTCCTTGCTCCTGATTGCTGTTTTTTTGTATCGTGTAGCTTGTGAGAGAAGTTTATCTCAGAGATGACATATACTGCGGAGCTTCGTTTTGCAAAGTATGTGATACAGCAGCTTCTCGCCTTACTGCTTCTACGTTCCCCATCCTCATCCTTGACACTAATGTGGTTCTCAATCAGGTTTTTTCTTGCAAAATTTGCTTTCTTTCTCATTCCGCTTTGCTCTCTTCTCGTCTCTCAATCGAAATTTTGTTTCTTTTTTGGCTTATACTACATGGGAATGGAATTACGTGTTGGTTTCAGATTGATTTGCTTGAGAATCCTGCTATTGATGAGGTGGTTGTGTTGTCTATTGTACTACAAGAGGTTAAGAACAAGAATACCTCTGTTTACAATAGAATAAGAGCCTTATGCAGTAACCCTGCTAGGAAATTCTTCGTTTTCTCTAATGAATTCCACAGGTCAACTTTCTCTTCTTCCGACTCTTCCCTTGTTACTTCTTCTTTCTTTTTTTTTTCAATTTTACCTTTTCATGTGATTGTCGCCTGTTGTTAATTTATCATTTAAGGTTTCTTCTGTTCTGGTTTTCAGTTGTATATAGATGTCTTACATGGAGGCTAACTTGCAGGGATACATATGTCCAGAGCATGACTGGAGAAAGCCCAAATGATAGGAATGATAGAGGTTTTTCCCTTTGCACGTTTTCCAATTTGCTATGCTCTTTGATACAACGCATTCTGTACTTGTGAATAATTTCCAACTTTGCCTGTTGGATATTGGATCCAGCAATTCGAGTGGCTGCCAAATGGTACCAGACTCATCTTCGGGATGCAGCTAGGATTTTACTCATAACTAACGACAGGGAAAATATGAGGAAGGCTTCTGAGGAGGGAGTATCTGCCGAGACAAGTACGTATAGTTTCTTTTTGTACTGCGAGCACATTCTGACGGGACTAATGTCTGAAACATTCTGCAAGGCTAATTAACTTCATCTGCATAATCATAAAAATGAAAAAATGTTGGAGAGCTTGTTCTACAAAGCTCATTTCTGAATTATGATCTTCTTTCAGTTGAATCATACGTGAAATCACTTGGTCAACCAGCTTTGCTTGACCTACTTGTGCAGCCTACATCAGACGTGGTCATGGAGGATGTTGAAGATTTAAGGCCTTCAAAGAGAAAAGTTGTTTATCAAGAGGTATTCATGTAGACTTGCATGTACAAATTATGCTTGTGTCACATGACAAGTATTGTATGATTAATAGAATACTCTTTATTTTGGTTTGGTCAGCATAAGCCCATGTCAGAGATCACCTCTGGCTTGACTAGGGGAATATACCATCAAGGAAAACTTCGCGTTAACCGTTACAATCCACTTGAAGCATATGTAGGAAGTGAGAGCATTGGTGATGAAATAGTAATATATGGACGTGGAAACATGAATAGGGCTTTCGACGGTGATATAGTGGCAGTGGAACTTCTTCCCCAAGATCAGTGGCATGGAGATAGATCTTTATCCTTAGCAGATGAAGGTATATGACTTTACATCTTTTGTTATACCTAGAAGGCATACGCATCTGATTCATCATGTATCTTTGCACATGCTAATTTTTCAGGTGATTAGGTTGTCAAAGTGGATAAGTTACAAGTCATCTTGCCTTTAGGATAATGTGTTTACATGTTACATGTTCATGCTTGTGTTAGATGGTAATGATGTTGGAATCTTGTTTTTAAATTTCTAAAGAAGTTGCTCTTTTTCTTTTTTTTTTCCTCTTCTAGAGGATGAGGAAGAAGATGTTCATCTAGTTCCAAGTAGTGCAGATGATGCTCCCAGAACTACATATACTTTATCAAGTTCTGAAACTGAAGCAAATCCTGTTTCTGCTCGCCCATCTGGCCGTATTGTTGGTGTCATAAAGCGGAATTGGCATTCGTGAGTTACTCTTGACCATTTGTACATGCATATGTCAATATGGCCTCTGTTACAGCTTCTTTGAACAAGCCTTAGAAGACTTGATGGTGGAAGTATATCCAGATGCTATTGCAGCTGAGCAATATCGAAACCTTTCTGCATCAAGATATAATTTCTTTGACCAAGTTTTGTAGCCATCTGGATTTGTTTTCTCTTGAGCCTTCTTTTATCTAATTTAGTTTTGGACTGATTTGGTTGAGGAATGTTGTCAAAATTGTGGCAAAAGGAGCATTTTTATTGGGATTTTGGGTTAAAGATCTGGTTTTCTAATGCTATGATTGCTTGCAGTTATTGCGGATCATTGGAGCCAATGTCGTTGCCTAGTGGAAGTGGTGGCCTAGTGCATGCCTTATTTGTCTCAAAAGATCGCAGAATTCCTAAGATCCGGATACAAACTCGACAGCTTGAGAATCTCCTTGACAAAAGAATAATTGTGAATGTTGATTCTTGGGATTGTCAGTCACGGTATCCTTCTGGCCATTATGTACGAAGTATAGGAGAGATAGGTGATAGAGACACTGAAACTGAGGTTCGTAATAATCATTTCACTTGCATTTGTGGTTGGAGTGAAAATCTTTTGTTTTATTTTTGTGATGCTGAAGACAGTAGGATTTGACAACATAGTCCACACTATCAGATAGTTGGACAAACTGTTTTAATTAGGTTTTCTGAATGTTGCAGGTGGTCTTGATTGAGAATCATATAGATGCAAGACCATTTTCCACTCAAGTATTGGCATGCTTACCACCATTGCCGTGGTCAGTCTCTGCGGAAGATTTGGCCAATCCTATTAGGACAGATTTACGGCATTTGCGTGTGTTTAGTGTTGATCCTCCTGGTTAGTTACCCATATATCTTTTCTCTTCCATGTGCCCAGGATTTTATATTGCTTTATGATAATTTTGGTTGGTTTACTTGGATCTTAAATATGTTTTGTGGTTATTGTGATTGCAGGTTGTAAGGATATTGATGATGCATTGCACTGCACATTGCTTCCAAATGGAAACTTTGATGTTGGAGTTCGTATCCTTTAATAAGACAGCTCTATTGTATTCTGAAGTTTTCAGTTGAAAATGTCCATTCATATTCCTAAGAAATTTGCCATTTGGAAGGTTCATGTGTATCTATGGATACTTTTTATTTGTGTGCGCGTGCATGAATTACCTGTTTATTACCTGTTTAACGATGACCTCAAGTATTTTGGTCCATTTAGATGGTATACTGTATGAACTGAATCTTCATATCTAGTTCTATATTTTGACGAGTTTGTTCAAACTTTGCTCTTCTCAGCACAGCGTCAGTTTCTTTGTGGTGCTCAAATCTTTAATGTTTTCCTTTATTGGCATCCAATTAGATATTGCTGATGTAACACATTTTGTTCACCCTGGCACACCACTTGATGATGAAGCTACACAAAGGGGCACTTCTGTCTATCTTGTTGAGCGGCGTATTGACATGCTTCCAAAACCTCTAACAGAAGGTGGTTATATGAGTTGACCATAATGTGCAACAGAAAAGCTTGATTGATGGAACTTAATGTGTTCTTGGTTTGATTAACTTGAAATTTGTTTTCAGATATATGTTCTTTACGAGCAGATGTGGAAAGGCTAGCTTTTTCGGTCATATGGGTTTGTACTTCCAACTCTTGACCATTACGAGATATCTTCAGCAGCAATTGCATTCCTTTCAAATTATATCTGGCACTTTTTTACAGAGAAAATCTTGCAATCACGTGTCTTGGCATCACATGCAAGAAAATTTTTATTTAGAAGACATGTAATTGGCATACCTCTGAAAATTTTACCTTGGTAATGGTTGATTTCACAGGAAATGAGCTCCGAAGCAGAGATTATTTCTACGAAATTCACAAAAAGTATTATCAAATCATGCGCTGCCTTATCCTATGTTGAAGCACAAGCTAGGATGGATGATAGGTACTTTTTATACATGTATTGCTTGTTTAATTGAAATCTATACAATGTTTAATCCTCACCATTCTATGATTTGTGAGCAAAATAAGGGAAGCTATGCATTTTCTTGGGCAAAGAAATTAATCAGCCACACTATTGGTTTGAGCCTTGAAGTGTCCTTGCTACGTCACAACACAAGTTAAAAATCATTTAATCTAGGTTGAGTAGATAGTATGAGCAAATCACACCCATGCTTGCACTTTGTGCATGCTGTCTTGATTTGGTGAATTTGTAGCTTAGTTCCCCTGGAAAGTGCTTTTCACTGGATTCAATTGATTCTAATTGATTTCATGCTATTGCAGTCGGTTAGTGGATCCATTGACGAAAGATTTGAGGAATATGAATGCTTTGGCAAAGGTATGTGCACTTTGGAGCTTGCTTCAATCATCTTCATTCTTTCTTGTAGTATTGTTATAAATTTACATTTCCTGTCCGTATTGTATTGAGAAGTTTCCTTCCACCCTCTAGATTATGAGACAGAGGCGAATTGAGAGAGGAGCACTAACTCTAGCTTCTGCTGAAGTAAAATTTCAGATTGATACCGAGACTCATGATCCTCTTGATATAGGTATTCTGTCTCAAAGCACTCCCAATGGTTTGACCTTTTTTCATTTCAGTTCTTATGCTTTGAAAACTATTACTTATCCCCTTATAGTATTGTTTAGCTGCCACACAATCACTTCCATCATATTTCATTAGTTTTTCATCTAATTTTTTAACTCAAAACTGTATAGTATTGAAATCCTTAAGTTTCAAACATTGTTTTTTTGAGACTATGAATGGACAGAAAACTAATGAAATATGATTGAGGGAGTTGCATGTTAGTAGAAAATAATGTAGGGAGGTAAATGATAATTTTTTAAATATAAGGAATAAAATGAAACAAGGTCAAACTAGGGGAGGGTCTCAAGTTTAATTAACTCTATTCTCTTTCTTCAATAAAAGCATAAAGGTTTGAAATTTAAGCTTCAATTACCAAAGTTAGTGAGAAGTGGCATCTTTTGATTGATCTAATGAATAGTAATTCTGTGTGCTCTCTAAATTTGAATGGATTGCTCTGATGGAATAAGATTGGGCTACTTTTCTGTGCTAATCTGCATTTGCTGTAAACTTTAGTTGGGACTATCTTTATAACTTCAATGAATTGCTTCAAGTATGAACAATTTGCGGCAATATCTCTCTTCTTCATGGATCACTATAAAATTGACCGTTTGCCTTAATTTCTTTTTTTTTTCTTTTTCTTGGCTGTAGATTTCTGTTTCTATACAATTTTCCCTCATATTCATTTATTTTGTATAGGCATGTATCAGATTCGAGAAGCAAACCAAATGGTGGAGGAGTTTATGCTTGCTGCTAATGTTTCAGTAGCTGAACAAATTCTGAAACATTTTCCTGGATGTTCACTGCTAAGGTGAAATGGATTGTCTTCTTGGGATGTTTATTGATTATCTGATATTTCAGGATTCTCAAGCCTTTTTGTCCTTACCATTAAGGATAAGAGTGGATTAAATGAGAGAACAATGGTTCAACCTGTTCATTTCCTCTGCATTGTGGTCCTCGTGTTATTGAGGCATCTTGTAGATGTCATTATTGATTGATATTAAGTAGAATATAAATGGATTTGGTTAACTGTATGAATGCGACAGAGAGAACATTTAGTAATTCTATTACTTCCAAAGTTTCTGAATCGTTATCGATCTTTTTCTTTATTTTGTCCCAAAAAGACATCTTCTGGTTTAAGTAATCGCTTTTAGTATACATTGTTGGTACTCTTGGGTATTCTCAGGAGATTTTTCATGAATAGAATTCTTCAAATGCTTGTCAAATACAAGGTTGAGATGCTCTAGGGGGATGAAAACATTGATTAATTTATTTCCTGTTTAGACGACATCCCACCCCAACTAAAGACATGCTTGAGCCATTGCTACGTACAGCTGTTGCTGTTGGTCTGAGCTTGGATGTCTCTTCCTCCAAAGCACTAGCTGATTCACTAGACCGTGCTGTGGTGAGGTTCTTAACAACATGCGTGCTCCTTGTTGTCAAGGCAACTCACAAATTTGGTGGTCCATTTCTCTGTCATTCGTATTCAAAGCTATTTATGCTATAGTGGGCTTTATGTTTATGGCATGTCCAATTACAGAGTGCTTTGTCTAGTTTGAAAGGACATTTTGTAGTAGACTTTTTGACTTAAATTGAACTACCTGTTGGTTTTCATCTGTGCAAAATTTAAGGATTCTGAGATTTCTTTTTGGAAAAAGCTTTTATCTTTTTTATAGCTCTTGAGCTACATGGAATTTGCTACTGCAATCTTGTATACATATGTTTTCCAGGGTGATGATCCATATTTCAACAAACTGATCCGCATAATGGCAACCAGATGTATGACGCAGGTAATTTTGTTAGTAATTGAGATCTAAAACTACTTACTGTCTATTATAATTCTGATATATACTGATTGACTTGGATTGCAATCAGGCTGTTTATTTCTGTAGTGGGGATCTGAGCCCTCCAGAATTTCATCATTATGGGCTTGCAGCACCTCTTTACACTCATTTCACATCGCCTATCAGGAGATATGCTGGTTAGTGAAAATTTTAATCATGTTGATTCCCAAACATTTCATTTGGATAGTTGCAGCTGAGGTTGGAGTTTTTTTTCTTTGCTTTCAGATGTTGTTGTACACAGGCTGCTTGCTGCATCTTTAGGCATGTATAAACTTCCACCCATATTCAGTGACAAACCCCGACTGACTAGTATTGCTGACAGTAAGTGTTGTACTTATTTCGTGTTCAACTTTATTGTTACAATTATGGAAATACTGGAACGATTCTCAGTTTCTGTGGATAAAGCACCTGATTACTATTCTCGGTATATGCATCTTTCGTAGATTGTTGTATTGAATTTCCTTCATTGAGGGAATGTTTCTTAAATCTAACTTTTGCTTTTCTATTTGTGTGTGCGCCATCAAAAACTAGTTGAATGCTGTACTTCATTTTATCTGCCTATGTTCAGTGTCAGAGATATTGCTTACTATGTACAGATTTAAATGACCGACATAGGAATGCTCAGATGGCAAGCCGAGGTTCAGTAGAGCTCCATACGCTTATATTCTTCAGAAAGCGGTAAGTGTTAATATCTATGGTTTTCTGTCTCCGTCTCTCTCTCCTGTGTGCATATGCATGCTCAGTCAAACTTATTAGCAGACTGATATCATTCCTTTCATTTTTCCTTATCCTGTCTCTGTTTTGTTGCAGTCCTACAGACACGGAGGCCAGGATAGTGAAAATCAGATCAAATGGTTTTATTGTATTTGTTCCCAAGTGTGTACCTTTTCTTTTTTATTTTCTTCTTTACAGTTTACGTCTCTGCTGTTTAGCATACATGTATTTTATAAGGATTGTTGTCTAGAAGAATGAATCACGGTATGATTTGGTGCAGGTATGGTATTGAGGGGTCAGTATACTTGACGACAAGGAGTGAGAAAGGAAGTGGTGAATGGTATGTAGATGAGCAGCAGCAGAAGATAAAGAAGATGGATGGTACGGTTTCATACGGTGTACTGCAGAAAGTGAATGTTCATCTGGAAGTTGTAGAGCCGCAGCCTAACAGGCCTAAACTCCAACTTACCCTTCTTTAAACTATTCTGTATTGCCTTCAAAAGACATTTAAAATGTAAAGGTAGAGTGAGGTATTACTATGATTTTCTTGTAAAATACAGGCTCAGCTGAATTATTTAGTCTCATTTTATACAAATTCCCTGTGTGTTCTCTAAATGTGCCCTTTATTTGATAGACCATTTCGGTAAGATGGATGAGTTTATGGCATAGGCGCGACTGTTGTGTTGAGGCATTTGGCTTTTCTTTCTTTGCAAGGTTTTTTTTTAATGATAATAATAATAATCTTAAGATATTGGTTTAACTAAGCAAATTACATTTCCTTGGCATTACAGTTTTAGTTATTTAAAAGAAATAGAGAAAAATTAGAGAAATTGATTTACAAAGTTTCACTTCCTAGCAATTGAAAAATCAATGCATGTGGCCTTTGCTTTTCATGGCAATCCAATCTACATAATCGAGTAATCCTAAATTGCTAATGCAATCCTAATTTGGTAAAAGTCAATTCGAAATCGAAAATAAACCAAGAAAAAATTGATATATACTAATTAACAATCGTTTATCCCGGTCAGGAAAGAATCGACAAGTAGACAGTGGACCATAATGTGAGTGCCAGGGCAGCAGCTAGGTATGCCCATAAGAGGAGAACTGAACATTCTTCTTGCCCCACATCAAACAGCTGCGTCATCGTAGCTGCATTAACAATTCAGGAAGCTTTAAAATCGTTGCTCATGCTTAACCACTCTAATTATACATCTGATGAGGAACAGTACGTGTGTGAAAATTACAAGGCTGAATGTAAGTAAGGACAGAAGGCTTACCGATATTCATGGCAGGTGGAACAGTGTACTGAACCATGAGCACAAAGTGGAACAGAGGGTCTGCTGGAAGGAAGCCAAGGCTGCTAGCCACTTTAACAACCCAAATACCAACTGCTGGGAGTATGAAGAAACGAACACACACCACTCCTATGATGACCATTGGTTTCATTCTTGATGACCGTAGACCTTGAATCAGGTTTCCTCCCAGTATAAGCGTGATACAAGGAATAGTTCCATCCCTACAACCCGAGAATTATTATGGACATCTTCTTGAAGACTAAAGCCTTTTAGATGCTATGATGCATACATACCCGACTAATTTAACGGAGTCCTCGATCACCCGCAATGGGGCATTTTCTCCAATTATCAAGTTCTTCAGAAATGTAACAGCTCCAAAGGCAAGTCCTACAATCTGAGATAAAAGTCAAAACGAGTTTTAAGTTGATGGGAACTCTTTTTCCCAGTTCAAGTTTCAACTCCTAAAACAACTTACCGCACCAAGCGTTGGGGGCGCTAATAGCTCCTCCAAAATCTGATGACAAAATCCAATAGCTTTACTCCATAATGAGGCCTGCTCATTTCCATGCGACGCACTCTGAAGAAAAAAAGAAAAAGGGTCTAACAATTACTTGTCATCTCTATAGGCATACTTGCATATGATGACCAACATGCAAGGACTTTGGGGGAGACTTACTGTTTGGCTTTCCGACATAACTACAGAAGCATTTTCCTTATCGTTCCCTTTCAGAAGGTGAGTTTCTTGGGAGGCTTCCAAATCTGTGTTGGCTTCTTTTGAAAAACCGTCAGCTGCTTCAAGAGCTTTGAATTTCGTTGCAGAACTTCGAACAAGTTGGTAAGTATAGGTCCAGATGAAAAAGCCACCAAGCTGAACCAAATATAATATAATATATTAATATGAGATATATAGTTACAAATTTGTTCAATGCGAGTAGAAAAGAGGTAACAATTGCCTTACCGCCATAGAAAAAGATGCATATGAGAGTCCAATAGAGCGGCAGGTGCTTGGTTTACCAAATGGACTTGCGTCCTCGTCGCAGATTGCAGGGATGATTATTAGCACAAGATTTCCCAAGTTACCTGTTTCGATGAGCATGACAATTAACAAGACATAATTGTTGAGACCCAATCATTACGTGACAGAATTCAATTTACCTGATGAACATGAAGCAATGACAAGTCCTTCTATATGGGGCTTGGGTCTTAGTATTTTAACCAGTATCCACCCCAGAATCCCTCCGATCAAGAAGGTGAGGCCTATGTTAATGGGCATGAACCACCTGAACAGATTGTCAAGAAATGTCAGTTTTGCTGTTTAAAGTGACTATGGGAAAGTGAAAAGTCTCAAACTTTACATCACGCCTTTTGTTTTGCTATCTAGTAACTCGTGAAAATATTCGTATTTGCATGTCAGATGTAAGTTTATCTCTTATTCGTCTTTTTCACTGAACACACTCGAGATGTCTCAGCGCTAACATGTTCATGGAACTTCAATTATTTGTATAGAGTTAGCCTACCAGGATATAATGTCTTGGAATGTGACGGTCTCCGCCAGACTGGCAAACATGAGCGAGGGCGTAAACACCATGAACACAATCTGCAGTTCGATAATTAAAATGGACAGGTTTCTACGTGGACGGCAAAAAAGAAAAACAGGGACAGCTGGAAACGAAGAGTGTACCTTATTGAGGGACCGTCGCGTATCAGCAGAAAGAAGATTGCAATAGTCGGTAGCCATGAAAGCTCCCAAGCCGCTTATTAACAAGACTTGTAGAATTGGCATAGAGGCAACCTCAAACAGTGACAAGAAACCCATCTTCTCCTATATATAAGGCTTGGTAATAAGATGGACAACAGGAAGGAAGCGAGGGGCAGAAACTAGGAATAAGTAGTCCCAATCGATATGCTTCTCTCCAATGTTTAGTGGCTAGTACTTCTAACAACGCTGTGCTCCAACACCAACCTTTTATAGATAAAAGAAACAAGAATGCTGAAATGATCCTTCAAGAAAAGGAAAGCCCTGAGAAGGAGCACGCAAAGATAGAGACAAACAAAACAAGAAGCAGTTTGAACAACAGATGACGCAGATAAACAAGGGATTAATGCTGGTAAGAGTTGATGTCTGGACAGATCATGGTGGCACGAGAGACATATGCACGTAAATATTGGCTACTCAACTGGGGTAGGAAGCAACCTAGGAAGGGTATTAATTGTTGATGTAAATTTCCACTTTAATTCCAGTGTCTTTGGAATGTATATGCTGCCCAGTAATCAGCTCAAGACTCATAAATTACCAAATTTGGCCTATTTTTCAAGGTTATATTAATGAAAATTTTGAACTGTTAAAATATTTTTAAAAAATTGAAACTTTTCTTCTGTTTAAAACGGAAAAAACACTGAAACTTTGTTAAATGGACAAAGAGAAGTCAAAATTGACTCCTAAAGCACGTCAAGTTCAAAAAGAATACATAAAATTGCCATAACATGCAGATGAGGGAAGAAGATTTCCACTTGCTCAATTTTGAAGTCACGGATGATATCAGCTGGAGGGGCCAATCATTTTCTGTATTTACCCCCGTCTTTGTCGGCTCAACAGGAAGACAGTATAACAGCTCAGAGCAACTTTCTCTCCTTCAATTATGAAAATGAGGCTAGGACAAATTTCTTAATTAAACCAAAACAAGGTTTGCTAGTTGATTACTTTATTATCTGATTTGTCATGTCAATAGCACTAAGGTTTGAAGTTTACATAATGCAAGCTGAAAGGTCAAGTGCTCACATGCGGTACTGCATCTTTTTTTGATTCATTTATATTCTCTATCTTTTTTCGTTATTTCGTTCATGTTAAGATATGAGGAAAAGGCCATTCCATTACTACTTTTCCTTGAATGGGTTGGTTGAGAAGCAGACAAGGAGACAAACAGAAACGAAAGTCCTGATCTTCTCCTAAACAAAACTCCTTTTCACAAAATTAAGAAAAAAGAAACTCAAAAAGACATTTCATGTTAGTACTATAATCCTCATTGTTTAGACATGAAATCTCCAGTTTCTTTGATCACAAAAAAGATATAAGTCATCTCATATTAAAAGAAATGACGAAGAATGTTGATGTAGAGGAGAACAGATAATGATTCGAAACAAAACCTGGTAAAACTAAGACTATCCCAAACCGTCAGGCAACGCGACGCAGATGGAGATTCAACGATGTTGTGCGCTTTCAACATATGACATTATAATCTTCCCATTTTCTTGGACTTTCTTCAATTGAATTGCCTTTTTAAATCATCATATATGCACATAGCCACCTTATCTATGTTGTGTAAGAGGTGACTTGTCAATGTTATCTCATGTCCTAAACAGCCTGGGTTCTATTGATAGGGTAAACTATCAATACCATCTCATAACATTTGAAAGATCAAATTAAGGGAAAATTTGCATTTGTCATATAAAAATTACGTGGCAAAGACTAACATTCCAACTGACCAGCCGACCTATATATATATCTATATTTTTTATTATAATTTCATAGGATTTTTCATAAGAAATATTTTTTAAAATGAGAATTTTCAAGATACACGCAGGGCTGTTCAAGCAGTCCTTGTGATCGTGACGAAATTGGCCTCTACTACTTGTGAATAAACTAGGAAATGAGTTGTAGCAATCTCGAGAAATTAGTCTCTGTCAATACTTCCTTCACATTAATTATTGTACAAACAAACAAAGTGATGATTATGAAACAACAACAATGGCCCCACCAAAGCATAAACATAACATGGTTCATGAATCTTTTACATTCTCTCTAATCTCAAGTCCATTAAGGGGGCTAAAAAGTTTCTAAACATAATTGAAATCAATATGCAAGTTTCTTCATAAATCAGAACTTACGGCTGCTTAATTTTTATTACAAGTTGCTACTCATGCAAGGACCAACTTGTATAAATATCCAAGCTTGCACTGAACAAGGCATAAATTTAAAACTCTTCCCTACGTCAATATGATGGGGATGTAATGTCCATTACTGCTCACTTTTAAATAAATATCTATTTCGTCAAAAGCCAAATCTAAGAAGACGGTTCTCGTAATAAACTAAAAAGTCCTTGCCTCTTCCTAGTAGCCAAATGACAAACCATAAGAACTTCTATATATGCGTATCTAGACCAATGACGATTGAGTAAGATGTTGCGAAACGTTTAAGTTTTTGAAAGTATTTACAATGAACACTTTTTTCATATTATAAAATTTATTAACTTCATTGCACTAGTAACACCGTACCCTCATGTCATTGTACAATGACCATTTTAAGCAACCAATGTAACTTCGAGGATTTAAAGATGTATCTGCTTATGATCTCGAGCAAACCAACTTGGACGATTACAACAGGCTTTGGGAGAGTATTTAAAAATGGGCCGGATCATAGCGAATTAAATCTTTTCTATAGTTATTAGCTAAGAGAAAATTGCTAACCAATCACTAACTAGTGGTACGTCATTTAACAATGGACATCAATTGCCAATACTATATGCAGGAGAGTCAATTATCCACACCAGCGACGAATTCAGGATTTTAATCTTGGAAGAACTGATGCTTATATATATGTATATATTCTGAAAAATTTTTAGTCTGAGGAGCTGGTGCCTATATATATATGAAAAATTTTTAGTCTTGGGGAGACTATAGCCCTTGCCAGCCCCCCTGGATCCGTCCCTGACCCACACTCTACGAGACTACCCTAGAGTAACTTCTTTCTGGCAAAAATTCCCTTCTAACATGTTCCGGCAACATGTTCCGATTAATCAGAGAGCGTCGGCTCTTATCTTTAGAGTCACTTACTGGTTCATATGGAAATGACGCAATAACAGCTTATTTAACGCCGACTTTGTTTGGCCGATAGAAGGCATTCGACTTGTCATGGATTATGTCGATTGGATCATTCGAGTCACAATGGTGGAAAGTCGTGTTTTTTAGACGCAGAATATGCCGTTGGATATCTTAGTGAGATGGACCAAACCTAAGGAAGAATGAGTCAAACTCAATATCGATAGATCAATGAAATCAGGGTCTAACATAGTTGCCGCTGGAGGTCTTTTGCGGACAAGCCAGAGCCACTGGTGTGGCGGTTTTCTCCTGAACATTGGAGTGGGTGTGCCCTGGAGGCAGAATTATGAGGAGGGTTCTTTCAGGCCTCAATCTACGCGTGGGATAGTAGCTATTAACTAGTGGTAGTCGAAGTGGACTTGCTAGAGGTTATTAACATTCTCTTCTCCTCCATTAACATAATGACTGAAATTTCTCCTTTGGTGACAGATACAACATGTCCACTGGGAAGAGAATCAATGTGCCGATAATCTAGCTAATTTAGCTTCCTTATTGAGGCCAGGGCTGCAGTATCTTCAAGAACTTCCAATGATGGTTTAGGACTTAATTCGTCGATATATGACCGGAGCATTTTATCATCGCACTTTGCACTAGGAGTGCTCTCAGTCGAGCGGGGTTTTTTTTGTTTTCTAATTTATTTCCCTTGTATAAAAAAAATGATGTGTCTGGACTAGCTTACGACAAGTTGATTAAGAAGTTAACTATTAATATCTCTAATCAGAACTTAAGATAAACGTACTAAAAGTTTCACTTTTCAAATATACATGAGATGAGATAGAGGGGTAAAGAAAAGAGCAATAAATAAATTAGATAGAATCTTTACATTACATGCCAAAATCAAAAGGCTTCAGAATTAGGAACAACAGATTTAAGTGCTTCACAGGGTTCCTTCTCCACTAAACCCCATGGTAAAAATAACACAATTTGCAGCCCTTTTCCTTAGATAACCACTTGATGGTTTCTTTAACACTTCCTCTTCAGTATCCTCTTTGCTCAACACTTCCCCATCAGAATTTAAGGCCACGAAATCAGATATCATCAGTAAGAACTCCACTGTAGCAGAATATGCCAAAACCTCCACTACAACGGTTATCCTTTCTGTATAGATTGACCTAATATTACCACAAATGTACAATTGCCATACAAAATGATACACATAGAAGGGAGCTTCTCTTAACTGGAAACAACAATCCGTAACTGGATTACTTAAATATTAAAAAGGAACTTCAGAAAACCTTGAATTTGATACGTGAATACATTTGAGAATTTTTATGAAGCAGAAGCCATTGAAGCCGAACCCAACTCTTCATCAGAATCGATAGAATTTTCATAGTCATAATACGCATTTACCTGCAATAAAGAGGGATGCGTTTAAGAAGTAAACATGACAGATTTCATTTACTTGATACACCATCTGTAAGTAATTGGTCATTAATTGAAAACTTTTCATAAATACTGACTCAAATAAACCACTATTTAGTCTTGAATCTGTTCACACAATTTAAGGCATACCTTTGGTCTTGGAACTGCTTCAAAGGTATGGAACTCCGGCTCATCAAAATTAGGGGATCTTAGAATAATATAAGCTCCTTTGTTTCTGAACCTCTCATCTGTTGCCTAAGCAGCAAAAAAAATTAGTTAGCACCAATTCTACAGACATATCCTCACTTGAAACTATTTATCACAATGTGCCGATCTCATCTAGGTTTTTCTGAATATTGACCAATTAATTCAATTTGGAGCCAGCATTCGCAAACCAAACATGTGTTTGGATTTCGAAAACAAGATTAAGATGATGCTTCAGACAAAATTGAAGAAGAAATGGTAAATAGGGAAAACAAACCTGAAATTGGGGATAGTCTGGAGCACTAAAAATTGTGATCAATTTTCCAGACTCAACTACATGATCTATGGTGTACCCTTCATCCATTCCCGTAAGATCAGGCCTTTTTTCCCTTGCATCCGGGCCTTCATGAGATCTAATGATTAGCTAAGATAATCCAAGAATGAGATCAATATCAGTATATAGCACATTGCATAATCATCTTTTAACATCAACCAAAGCAATATTTGAAAAACAAGACAATAATACTAAATAAATGTCTTCCATTTCAACTTTCAAGGAACTTTATGAAGTAGTACAGTGGCATTTTGAGATAATTATTTTTTCTCATATTTGTGTCATGATTATAAGTTCTCTAGCATTAGAAGCTTAACAAATTGCCTATAATTTCCAGCCCAAATATCATCATTGCATAGACTATGCAACATCAACATTACAATAGCATAAACACTGCATTTGACGCTACCTTCAGTTGATTTTTGTTCAAAAATTCTTCAGTACAATCAGGTCCCCATAGTAAACCAATGCCTCTCTGTTCATTTGGTGCAAGTCCATGTTGCTTAGAAGGATCCGACCACAATACATCACCAGGAATCAAGTTTGATCCTTCCCATGGAGGGTCAAGAACTGATCTTCGTGCTCTCAACAGTTCTTCCATAGAACCAAGAGATAATGGAGTAGCTGCAAGATTGGATTTTCTTCTTCGATTCTTCTTTCCTTTCAACCCTTTTACTTGAGGTATGCTGCGGAAAAGTCCTCCGTGAGCCGTGTAAACACATCCGGCTACAATGGAGACCAAAGGTAACCCTTCAAAGCATCCCAAACACTTCCGATAAACATGCTTACCTTTGTCACCATACTTTACCATGACTTCCCCCTCAAAACCATAGACAGAAGTGCAGTACTTGGATTCATGATTCCCTCGTAATAGATATACCCTCTCAGGTAGGAGCACCTGAGCAACATTTTATCATCTTATTTATTGACTAGAAAATGAATACCCATGAAAACAGTCATTTGCAATAGACATAATTATATTAAAGAAAACTAAAGTAAACGGCATTACATTCCAACAAATTCAAATACATCCTAATTAGATCAATGGCCTGGACTTGTTACAATCCTAAAAAGAAAACATAAGTCCTTATTGAAAGGTCATTCAAATTAAGCCATAACATTGAAGAGTCAATTGGATGAGATAATAGAAATTAATATGGGGGTATTGAGTCAAAATACGGTGTCACTCTTACTAAATTGTTCTAATTCTATCTGTTAGTTATTGAGTCATAAGAGTTGATTACCTTCCAAGCCAGCAAGAGGAAGAAGGTCTCAAGCCCCCAAGCACCTCGATCAACATAGTCACCATTAAAGACAAAGAAACGATCTTGTGAAGGTAAACCGGCATCTTGCAAAAGGAAAATCAGATCGTGAAATTGGCCATGGAGGTCTCCAACAACAACAACTGTAGAATCTGAAGGGCAGTTTTCGATTCTAACAATATTTTGTTCTTTGTGAAAGAGTTTAGAAGCCGCAAGGATGAGAGAGTCGAAGACATGAACAGGTAAGACAGAGGAGAAGTTAGGAGCAGGAACATGTCTTGAAGACCAGTCAAAAGCACATGTTAGATTGTGGATCCAATTGAAGCTGAGCATGCCATCAGGAGGCCATGAGATAGGAATTTCTACAGGAGCACCCCCTCCTGATGTTGATGTTGCTAGAGAGAAAAAGAAAAGGAAGCATCAAAGCATGCATAAACCACAAAAATGGTATGCCAAATACATTTTAGTAACAGTAACTACACTTTGTCCTTCCAGATTAAAAATACAACAAATTCCAGCATAAATTTTGTTCTGCTTGAATACTAATAGAAGGATTAGGATACATACTTTGAAGGTTGGCTTGCATGGAGCCAACTGAGGCCTTAGTATAGCCATCTGGCTTGCCTCCATTATCCATATTCACTTGTAATTGATTTAGTACAATTGATTCCACCTACATTACATATACCAATCATCAATGAATAACCCAAACTCCAATACATATAAAATGAAAGTTAAGCTAGAACAGCAGCAAGCAAGACATGAGAAGCACCATAGAAAAATTACAAGAGCAAGTTGAAAGAAGGGCTGTAGATGACCATTTCGATATGATTTCTATGAGTTTCAAGGACAAACAACTGCAAAAGATTAACCACCATCTCCACAAAATTAGTAAACGTCCAAATGCATGTTTCAGTTATGTCAGGTAGGAGGAACAAAAAGCAGTTAAGCACAAATTCCTGTTATAACTCTAAGACACTAGAAGTTTCTAAATAACAGAAGTTTCCTTCTTTGAAAATGCAGCATTTATGCAGGTTAAACTAGGTCAGAAATTTTTGACAGCATAATTTGCAGCAATGAGTCCCAGGTCTGGGAATTTGTTTCGAAGAACTTGTTTCACATGATTCTGAATTGAAGACACGTCATGAATAAGAACGCAAGATCACAAGCTCAAAATGTCACTAGTCAATATTTTTCCTCGATGAAATTTTACTGAAGTTCCTTTTGCATTGAACTTGATATTGTAAACAAAGTGTCGAATATGTTTGGCGCCTTGTCATTTCCATTCTTTCAATTTCACTCCAAAACATAGCAAATTCTCTCCAATATACAATCCCTCAAAAATAGAATTCCCCCAAACTTTGGCTCCTAACGGTGTGCTTTATCAGATTTATTTCCAGCATTAACATGATATGCACTGAATTACTTCGCACCTGCCTGCTTACGTATATTAACAGAGGCAGCAGGTAATACTTGAAATAGATTTAATCAGTTGCAAATAATTCCATTTCTTTACAATCAAAGTATTAACGAAAGAAGTGGCAACATGTAAAGATCACTACTTTTATAAACTTCACGTTGAAAAAAGCTAAGTGGAGTCCAAAATTTAAAGCAATAAATAGTAAAGAAAAACAAAAAATACTGAAGAGAATTGAGTTGACCTCAAATCAAATCAAGAGCTTCTTGGCTGGCAGAGCTTGGTTTGATCGGGTGACTGGGTGGTGGCAACTGGCAAGGGTCTACGTGAGTTAGATGGGCATCTAATCTAACCAAAGCTCAAACCCGAAAGCCGTACTCAAAGAGAGAGGAGAAGAAGAAGACTAGTAACCCGAATTTGCTATTGGGCCAGGTCGCAAACCCAATTAGAAATCTGAAAGTGGAGGCTGGTCTGGGCTAATTTATATCATTTATGTTTAGGTTCAATAACTGTACACTAATTTATATTATTTTAGTTTAAAAATAGATGTTATATAAAAAATACTTCATATGATGCAAATTTTTTGTCTGATTGATACAACTTCCAATTACTTAAATGTAAATTTTCAACGATAAAAAGTGATTGAAAATTTGTACTTAAATATCTAAAAATTGTATTTATGTAATATATTTTTTACATATTAGAATTAGTTTCCCTTATAAATATTACATAGAAAGGAATTATTTTTGGATACGAGTAACAAAAAGAGAAGATGTTAGCAATATAGCACTAGTGTAGAATAACATTGAATGACAATTTACTCACAAACGATCACTTAGTCTTATGTTAATGTGAATTGGAGAGACATTATTAAATCCCAACAATATTTACCCCTAACCATTCAAACAACAAATATATCAATCTCTGGGAGTATTCATTTCTCCAAAAGATTGCAAAAGCTAGCTAACTTGTTTACCTACTCATAATATGCAACAATAAATAAATTAAAAAACAAATAATAAGGTAAAAGAAAATAAAGACACACCATTAGGCATAACTTTTATTAGACTGATAAATTTTGGAACAACAACTAATTAATCAAACTATTTAACATGCTAGGTTTTTTATTAGCAATGCCTACTTGCTTTTCATTGACTTAACAACTTAAATGTTGAAGATTATTATACTAAGCTCATGTGTAGTTTGATTGAGATATTGGTTACAGTTTAGTAACAAAATAATTTAAAGGAAATCTTTATCTTATATGTATTCATATGTATATGACTAAAGTTTATAAGATAAATATACACTGCAAATAAAATTATGATGAGATCATAATTATGACATTTATATTGTATTTAAATATTATCCTTAAATTATTTATGGTCATTGTTATATAGAGACTGGACACTAATTGAGCATAAAAAGACTAGCAAACGTTATTTTTTTCTTATTAAGGAAGTAGTAGATCTCATAAACTAAATGTTAGGTTCCGCATGTTTGGAAGCCCACAAGGTGAGGTTCGGTCCAAAGAAGTCTTCTAGATCATGTTAGAACCTTATAGAATACTCTAGAAGCTTCTGGAACATGGTAGAAACTTATGGAAGACCCTGGAAGTTTCTAAAACATAGTAGAAGACTATGAAAGCTTGTGGAAGCTTATGGGATATCTTGGAACATTATGGAAGTTTATAGAAGCTTGTAGATATGTACATAATGAATATGAAGTATGTAGAGAATTCTAGAAGGTCAATGTATATCATTAGATCAAGTAGATCTTAACCATCCATTCTAGGAAGAAGCAAATATAAATACTCGTTTGCATCATAGAAGATCATAAAGAGCATTGTAAGCATTGTAACTTTTTTAGAAAGTCCTTTAATAGAAGTGTTTTTATATTCTCCCACATTCCTTCTTCATTTTAGCAAAATGTTTCGTGTAGAAGGCTGGCTTGAGAATGAGGGCATACTAAAATGCAGAATGAGCATTGGTGAAAGTATAAACCCGTTACAAGTGGTATTAAAGCAACGTTAGAGATCCTTTAGGTGTCATCGAGATGGCTGGTTCAAGTGAAGTGACTACCCATGATGGAAGGGAGGTTAAGAGGGTTCCTCCTAACAAGGGAAAGAGAGATAGGTCTATGAAGGAAGGGAGGTCAAGAGGGTTCCACCTATTAACAAGGGAAAGAGAGATAGGTCTACTATAAGGGAAGCCATGGTTGAAGTGATGGTTAGGCTCTCAAAGTTGAAGATCAACATAAGAGAAGATCGAGAGAGGATTGATGATTGGGACTAAAAATTAGAGGAGCTAGCGAAGGACCAATCTCTAATCTGGGAAGAGATGAATGGGATTGTCAATGTCGTTGCCACGGATGCTTCCAAAAAGGTGAGTTCCTTGGAATCTTCTCTTATTGCTAAAATTATTATGCGTAAGGAAGCACTTGCTAGTTTGTTTGCTGAGTTAGAGGAGGTAAAGGGAGATTGGAGTATGTGTAAGATGGTGGTGACATAAGGAGTTCGTGGCACCTGTTGCTACCACCGCTTCTGTCGAAGTTAAGGTCCTAAGTCTGAGGCTTTTGGAGGAGTAAGGGATGCAAAGGCCATCGACAACTTCTTCTAAAGTATGGAGCAATACTTCAAGGCACTTGGCATTATGGATCATGCTAAGATGATAGATAGTGCTTCCCTCTACCTTGTAAACACAGCTATGTTGTGGTAGAGGAGAAGATACAATGACGTTCAGAAGGGAATCTGCACCATGAACACATAGGGTGACTTTAAGAAGGAGTTAAAGAAGTAATTATACTGTGAGAATGTAGAGAAGGAAGCCCGAGCCAAGTTGAGAAGGCTTACACACTCGAAGAGCATTTGAGAATATGTCAGGGAGTTTAAAGAAGTCTTGTCAGAAATTCCCAATTATCTAGACAAGGAAGCTTTCTTTGCTATTTATGATGGCTTACAACCATGGGCCAAAATGGAACTAGAGAGGAGAGAACTTGCTAATGCCATCGTAGTAGGTGAATCCCTTTATGAAGTAAGAAGGGATGTCCACCATTATAAGTCCCAAAGGAGTGACAATGGCAAGGGTGGGGGAGAGAAGAAGCAAGGCAAAGGTGGAGCTTCAAGGAGTGGCAAGCCAAAAGAGGGTTTAAGCAAACGCTACAAAGAAGACAAGAGTGAAGGACAACCCTTATTGAACTGCTACCTTTACGATGTACCTCATCGAATTAGAGATTGTCCGATGAAGAGCAAGCTTGTTGCACTCGATAGGAGAAACCTCAAAATCGACTGAAGGAAGGTGTGGATCCATAGAAGTCCTTTATGCCATCAATGCCAAAGTTAAGTTGCTAAAAATCAAGAAGAAAGGGCAATTGTTCGTAGACACGAAGATTGGTGGACAAGGTACGAGGGCCTAATTAAATACTGGTGCTACGAACAACTTTATAAAGGAAGAAGAAGTCAAGCAGCTAGGCATCAAGTATACACCGACTAATGGGTGGATTAAGGCTGTAAACTTAGAGACAAAAAGCATATGTAGTCTAGCAAAGAATGTGGAAATCCGTATAAGTGGGTGGCATGGTTTCGTAGATTTTTCTATTGTTCCTATGGATGATTTGCAAGTGGTGTTGGGTGTGGAATTCATAGACAAAGTGAAAGTTATTCCTATTCTATTTGCAAATACCATGTACATCATGGAGGAGGGTAATACAAATATAGTATCTTTGTCTCAACAGGTACTAACGAAGATAAAGACTATTTCAGTCATGCAATTTACCAAAGGAGTGAAGAAGGCAAAACCAACGTTCTTAGTGGCGCTCAATGAGGAAAATGCTACTACTCTTGAAGAATTGCCTAAGGAGATTGCTTGTGTCATTGAGGAGTACAAGGATGTCGTGCCATCCGAGTTACCAAAGAAGTTACTACCAAGAAGAGAGGTGGATCATAAGGCTGAGTTGGCGACTATATCACATCCAACATGGCCACCAAGCTAATGAGGTGTTGAAGCAAGTCGAGGAGGAAAAGACTCACAAGTTTCGGCTTAAGGATGGGTTACTTATCACCAAAGGAAGCCGGATTTATATGCCTAAGACGGATGGATTGAAGAAGGAATGTCATAACTCTTTATAGGCTAATAAGAGGAGGCGTAACTTGGAGTTTAATCAAGGAGATTTGATGATGGTCAATCTCATTTCTCAAAGACATGCCTGAGGAGGAGTTCATAAGTGCTTGATTTCAAGGTACGAAAGATCTTTCCCCATAGAGAAAAAGGTAGGCAAGTTGACGTACCGAGTCAAGATACTATCACACTTAGAGATTCATCCCATATTTCATGTAAGTTTTCTAAAACCTTATCATACTGATAAGGAAGATTTGAGTAGGGATGAATCAAGGCGTGTGCCCACTGCTGTGATGACAACACAAGAACACGAGATGGAAGAGATCTTGGCATATAGGATTATACCAAGGAGAAGCTGACATCTAGCATAAGACGAGTACTTAATTAAACAGAAGAGACAATCGGAGAGTTAAGTTAGTTAGGAGCATGAGCTTTCTCTTTGGCAATACAAGGACAAGATTCGGGAGTTCCACCAAGACACGATGAGGACATGGCTAAATAGGTGGGGAAGAATGTCACATTCCACGAGGTTTAGTTTGGTCCAAAGAAGTGTTCTATATCATGTTGGAATCTTATAGAAGACTTTAGAAGCTTCTAGAACATGATAGAAGCTTATGGAAGACTTTGGAAGCATTTGGAATATGGTAGAAGCTTATAGAAGATCTTGTAAGCTTCTGGAACATGGTAGAAGACTATGAAAGCTTGTGGAAGCTTATGAACATCGTGGAACATTATAAAAGTTTATGGAAGCTTATAGATATGTACATAATGTACAAGAAGTATGTAAAGCGGTGTAGAGAATTCTAGAAGGTCAATATAGACCATTAGATCAAGTAGATCTTAACCATCCATTCTAGGTTGAAGTAAGTATAATACCCCTTGGGAGTTGCCTCATTTGCATTATAGAAGATCATAAAGAGCATTGTAGCTTTCTTGAGAAAGTTCTTTAATAGAAGTGTTCTTACATTCTCCTACATTCCTTCTTCTCTTTAGCAAAGTGTTTTGTGTAGAAGGCTGACTTAGGAACGAGAGCGTAATTAAGTGTTGAACGAGCATTGATGAAAGTCTAAGTCCTTTACATAAAGTATGGAGATACTTCAAACATAATGGTACTTGTTAGAAAGCAAGTTTATGGAACTGACTCCATATAAGAAATCTATTTTAAACATTACTTGTATGTCTATGAAAATTTTCATTATAATGATTATATAAGTGATCATTTGACTTAAGATTTCTAAAGTGATCTTGTAAAGGGATTGCTATGTTTTAATACTATTTTAAACCTGTTCTAGTTAAGGATAGCTTAGTCGATAGTCATTAAATACAGTATTAACTATATGGAGGTAGTTGAGAAATTAATATGAGATTCATTACCCTGAAGAAATAAGGAGAATGTTTCGTTCTTCTCAGTTACTATTGATTCAAAAACTTCTTGGTCAAGTTGGAATGACGCTTTGTAAATAGTTTACAAATGTTATTCATTGAATCAATTGTTATCGGTAAAGAACTAACATGATTCGACCTAAATAGAGTACATATTAATTCCATGTTCTATGTCTAATTGGAACATTTATGATGGAATAATTAAATTATACAGAAAATCATATATAGAATGTTAGTCAAAACCATTTTGGCATTCTTAAATATTTGGGTGGTCATGATATGTTGCTAAACACCAATCTCTGTCTAAGGTTATAAATTATTTAATTAGAGAATTAAATATAAATTAAGGAAGTTTAATTTATCTAATCCTAAATATGATTTAAGGGTATAATTTATATCTATTGCATCATATTTGGAGGGTCACACTTAAAAAATGGGTTGAGGAGAGAAAAGATATTTTATCCAAATTAATCTTAATTATAAAGTTTGAGAAAATTTGTGATTAACTATAAGATATTTAATAAAGAATGATCAATATAAGATATTGAATCAGGTTTGGACATAACTAGTATATAACTAGAATTGTTTGTAATTTTAATTAAAGTTTAATTGAAAATAAAATTTAATTTTAATTAAATTACTAAAATATTCAAAACCTATTATAGGAGTAAGCTTTGTGGGATCAAAAACTCCTTGCATAAATCTCTCTGCATTAGTTGCATAATTTTTTCAACATGTTCTATAGATATTGTCAGAGGTTAGATACTTATACGACTACGATAGTTGAGATGGAGTAATTTTAGAAATAATTCAAAAGATACAACAAGAAAATGATTAAGTTTTAAAATAAGATATAAATTACGATTTATACTTTGTTATAATTTATATATTAATCATTTTATAGAATTTAAATGATATTTTCTTTTGAAAAATTAAAATGAAAATATTTCATAATTATTCTGTTGTGCGTGGAATCATACCCGTACATAATTTTTGTATTAGAGTTATCTTAATTCTAGAACTTAATTAAAGTATTTGATAATTATTTATAATAATTTTAGAATTGAAATTAAAATCCTAATCATAAAAAACAAATTAGATTTTTTGTATCCGAAAAAGTTCATATTAAAGCTTAAAAAATCCAAAATATTAAATATGGAACAAAACCACCTAAATCAAATTTGATTTGATTCTTAAATTTACAAAACCCTTAGAAACCTACAACCACTTCATTTATGAAACCCAGTTCAATAAAATTTGGAATTGGGACGGTTGAGGTTTGAGAGTTGGCGGTGCTATACCATATGACGCTTGTGGATGTTGCTAGAGGAGAATAGTTTGGTTTAAACTTTGTGTTGTGGTTTTCTAGTTATTGTGATGGCTATGGGTTGGAGCAATAAGCCACGCTTAGACTGTGGGAGGAGTTGTCGCTGGCGACTGGACACATTGGAGATAGACTGACTGAAGGCTGGCCTTTGGAAGGGCGTCTAACTTAGAGCAATAGATCGGCTAGTGGTGGCTCCATCGTACATGATGATGGATGAGATAGCGCAAGTGGATAGGTGGCAAGGAGCCGCAACTTATTATGAAGAAGACGTTAGTAGGTCGAGGGAGAAAACCACTAGCAGAAAAGAAGATGGCAGCGACGGTAACGATAACTTGGTTTCTAGGGTTTTAACTTAAATTCTATGGCTTTTTGATGAAGAAGAAATGTGTTTGGCCTTAGGTTTAGGGTTATTCTAAGTCAAGAATACGGGATTCCTTAACCTAAAATTTACTTGTTTGTCGACAAGGTTAGGGGTACAGATCTTTTGTACCCACTACTCAGTACCCTCTGTGTCATTTTAATCTCAACCATTAAAAAGGTATTAGGTAGATACTGAGTAGTGGGTACAGAAGATCTGTCCCCATTAGGTTAGAGGAATCTTAAGTCGGAATAAGAGTTGTTTGACAATTAGAATAGTGTATCCTAAAGTTGGAATAAAATTTATTTGGTACAAGGATATACTTACCTTAGTATTTTAATGAGGCTTGTTTAGCTGATTGGATTAAAGTAATCCAATCCTGAGTTTAAAACCAAAACATATTTCAAAACATAAATTTAAAATTGTTTTAAAATTAAAATTTAATTCATCATTAAAGTAATTATTTTTCTTAATTTAATTAAGATTAATAACTATATTCATTACCAATCAAAATTTTAAAAATTTATTTTTTGAATTAAAATTAATTATAATTGAATTATATTCAAATTAATTAATTAGATTCCTTAAATTTAAGAAAAGTATTTTTAAGTAATTAAGAATGGTTCGTAATTAAAGTTTATTTATTTCAATTTGATTGAAATAAGTTAAATTTACATAGAAAATTATTATTTTATATATTTCGAAATTGTTTCTTTATTTATGAATAATAAATTTCTTAATTCATTAGGAAAAGTACTTTTCTTGAATAAATTTTAAAATGATTTCATTTATTGATTAAAAATTCATTTTATTTAATAATTTTGAAAAATGGCTTTCTAATTTATTAAGGAAATATTAGAAAATAATTTTCAAATTAAGGAAAAATATTTTATAATTAGATTAGAAATAGTTTTTTAATTTGATTAAAATTTCTTACTTACTAAATTTTTCCGAATTGTAATAAGTAAGAAAATTAATTTTCAATTAAATTTTGTTAAACAAGTTAAGATGATTGAAAATAGTTTCCGATTATATTTCAAAATTGATTTCAAACAAATTATATTTTTATTTAGAAAGGAATTAAATTTTTTTAGCAATCAGTGGTTAAATCTAATTTAATTATTCAAGGAGTTAGAAATATTATTTTAGAGTATGAAGCTCAATAATTAGATTCAAACAAATCTTAATATTTTATGCATATAATTTGATTATGAGTGCATAAATTACATGCTTTATATATATATATAGGTGACCACCCTTGTCAAAACATATTTTATATGTTATTCCTAACCTTACCTCTAAATTCATGTAATCCCAAATTTGCTCATCTAATTCATACAAATTTAGATAAGTAGTATTCATTGTTATAAGACTAAATATATTTAAGTTAAAGTAGCCCTGAGTTGGCTTAATTAGCCAAATAATAAATATAAATATGGTTTATTCTTATAACAATATAAGGCAACAATCACATTCTTAACATGTACTTAATATTTTGGCGAGGGATTTACTTTTGTTTATCTCAACAAACATAAAATAACATATATATGTGTGTGTGTGTGTGTGTGTGTGTGTGTCAAAAATATAAAACATGCATCTGGTGTATATATATATAACCAAACCTTTATAAATTAGAATAGCTGATGGAAGTGTAAAACATATTTGGTATGTAAGTTATTATAATATTATTATTATAGATAATATTATAGAAAATTATATGTTTATAGTACCATTAATATATCAACAAGAATCAGGTTTACACTTAATCTTAGGAAATAACTTTCTGAAATTATATAATCCATTCTGGCAATATTTACATAATATAACATTAAAAACCCCAATAATCACTTCATTAAATCAAAAATCTATTATTATGAAAATTCCTATTATATATAGCAGATGTATGTTATTGTTAGTGTGTGTGTGTAATTTTATGTTTACTGAGATAAACAAAAGTAAATCCCTCGTCACAATATTAAGTACATGTTAAGAATGTGATTGTTGCCTTCTATTGTTATAAGAATAAACGATATTTATGTTTATTGTTTAGCTTACTAAGCAAACTCAGGGCCACTTTAACTTAATTATGTTTAGTCTTATAACAATGAGTCCTACTTATCTAAATTTGTATGAATTAGATGAACAAACTTAGGATTACAGGAATTTAGAGGTAAGGTTAGGAATAATGTATAAAATATGTTTTAACAAGGGTTGTCACCTAACAGATCTAGAAATCACATTAGATGTGATTGATAAAGTTGTTATTAACCTAATTTAAGTCTATTTGGTTTTTTGAACGAACTAAAGATTAACTAAATTTGAATGAGATCTTAGCTTACTAGAAATATTGTAGTAATCTTTCTTAATAGTGGTGAGGGCTATTATTTCAAATAAAATAGTGAGAATATCTAAATATATGATTAAAATCTTGATCTTATTTGGTAGTCATGACTTACTACTTACTTTTCTTACATTTATATTTTGTTCTAAATGGAATTTACCTTGTTTAGTATACTTGATACTAAATGAATCAGATTTCTTAAACATAGGTTATGTTTGAGAAGAGTTCACAAAGTTGCATAAAAAAGTTACATGTTCATTATGCAATATTAATCCCAATAGAAGATTTAGTGACAAAGTTTTAAAGATATGTCAATATCATATAGATGATAAACTGTGATGACTAATGTCTTATAAACTTCAATGATAACATGGAAGATGTATGTCAACACCATCTATGATAGCAAGAAGCAAGAGGTTGTACAAAGTAAAGCTTAAAGGTATAATACCTTGATGAAATTGTTTCATCCAATTTAATCTACAAAAAGCATAAATGTGGGCTACAATAGAAGGCATTTACTATAGAATGATAGTAGGTATAATTACAAGAAATGATTGCATGATTTTCTTGCTTGTACGTGATATGATAGAGATTATATATATTTCGAATTCATTCTTTTGAGTATTTGATAATGAATTTAGATTCAACATTATTACATTGTTCAAAGTATGATAAGAATAGATTGTGAAGTAAAAGTTTTTGATACAAGTTTATATAAATAATTTGTATTTGTTAGATTAAAGGAGACTTATGCTTAACATAAGTGGCAAGAATACCAAGTTGGATAATTGAGACTATCCTTTTATGTCATACTGGTTAAATCAACATAATGAGAACCATGAAGTTATATATAAGGATATATATATCTTTTTTATTATGAATTGTATAAAACTTGTGAAACTTGTTAAGTTGAAGAATAACCAAATGAATCTTTGGTGAGATAATGATAGTGGTATTGAATTGTTAAATCTTATACAACTTGTGTTTGATGTGATAAAAATTCGTAAAAATTTTGAAAAAAATTCAGATTATTTAAATATAAGTAGAAATTAAGCATTAAGAATATTAAAGAACTTCAATGAGATCGTTATGGTGACATTTACTTTTTCAGTTATCTATAAGAAATGAGATTTTCTAATGAATACCTCCATAACTAAACTCTGTAAAAGTATGGATTTATATAAGGAGGCATATACAATATAAGATATTGTATGATATAATATTTAAATCTTCTATAGATATGCTTGGTATAAAAATTACCTTGGACAGTTCTAATTAAATCAATTAGTAAGATTTCATATTATATATGGAATGTTAAGACTTTGAAAGAGTCAAAGTTAACAATTTAAGGATGTGATGCTTAGTTTAAGTATATCTTATCTACTAAGTTTAGAACTAAATTGGATAATAAATGGTTATAAGATGTCCAAAAAGTTGGATACAATCTTACAGACCCATTAAACAAATTATTTGTTTCAATATATACTTACACGAAAATAGTTTTCAAGATAAGTAGTTAGACTAAGATGAAATTTGAAAAATTCAAATCTCATGATAATATATCCAATTATAATTAATGCCTTTGTTGATACGTTAAATGTATAGTTGAAAGGCTATTGAACATTAAAAGATTCACTTTCATAATGAATTCAAAGAATTTATTTTAGAGATGGTTATGAATTTATCATGTCTACCAAAAGGTTGGTGGGAGAATAGTTGTCCTTTTCAGTGGGAGTATATAAAGACAATTCAATACCATTATCATTATGGAGAACAATTATCATATTTTCAAACACAAATTGTACAAGATTTAACAATTTTCAATCAATCTATCTCTATAGATTTAATTATCATAATTAAGTTGTTGAAAATATGAATTATCATATGAAAAGGTAACAGCTTAAATATTAGAATTTGATCTATAGAGATAGATTGGAAGTTATTTACATATTTTAAGTCGAATTATATAGATAATGTACTAAAAATGATTAGTATTTGAGGTATCTAATACTTATGAAGTATCAAAAATACCCATTATTCTATTATGAGTTGATATTTGAGTTCAAGGTTATATAAATATTAACTTTAGAAATAAATCCTAATTAAGGTAAATTTTACTAAAAAAATATCATTTTAAGATTGGAAAGGTTCAAACATAGCAATGGTTACTAATTAAGCCATAATACATTTTTCATTTAGTGAAAATGATTAATTGAATTAATAAATTCTGTAATGAACTTGATATAGTTCCTTGCATTGTTCAAAACGGTAATGTACTGTGGAACATTGGAGCCATTGCGCATATAAAAAGTGCTAAGGTCTCATCAAAGATCCAAAGATGTATTTAGTTAGTTTCTTTTAATTATGCAAGTAAGATGAAAATTGTAAAATATGTATAAGCAAGTGTTCATTATAGAAAATCTTGTAGAATTCTTTCATTAAACCACTATCCTAGCGGTGATATAATCATCATATGGAGATATGATATAATATATTTAAATGATTGGCTTAATGCAAGTGGAGGATTGTTGGTTTATGCTCTACAACTAATAAATTGATTGTAATTAAGTGACAAAATAATTTAAAGACATTATTTACCTTATACATATTCATATCATATGATAAATTCTACGGGATAAATATATAGTGTAAATGAAATTATGATGATATCATAATTATGAAATTCATATTGTATTTATTTATTATTCCTAGTTATTATTCTATTGAGATTAGACATTAATATAGCATAAAAATACTACTACACATTATGTTTTTCCTTATAAAAGAAATAGTCAATCTTATAAACTAAAGTATGAAGATAAACAAATGTATGAGTGATTGTTAGAGAACAAGTTCATTAAACTGACCCCATATGAGAAATTCATTTGGAGCATCACTGGTATGTTTATGAAGATTTTGATTAAGATGATTGTATAAGTGATTTTTAACTTCTTCCAAAGTTATTTTATATAGGAATGACTATGTTTTAATACTACTTATGACCTATTCTAATAAATGATAACTCATTCAGTAGTCGTTAGATATAACATAAACTATATAGAAGTAGTTGAGAGATCAATATAGAATTTATCACTTTAAAGTATTCAGGGAGAAAGTTATGTTATTCTATTGATTCAAGAAATCTTTGGCCAGGGTGGAATAACGCTTTGTAAATAGTTTACAAATGTCATTAATTGAATCAGTTGCTAATGATAGACAACCAACATGACTGGACTCAAATAGAGTAGACATTAATTCCATACTTTATGTCTAATTAGAATATTATATGGTGAAAGAATTAAATTATATAAAAAACATGCACAGAAAGGTTAGTCAAAATCACTTTAATATTTCTAAATATTTGATGGTCAAAATGTATTGCTAGACGACAATCTTGATACAACAATAACAACAACAACAACAACAACAACTCATTATCTAACAATAACAATAGTAAATAATAATAGTAATAATAATAATAATAATAATAATAATAATAATAATAAGAAGAAGAAGAAGAAGAAGAAGACAATCATGATCTATGAATATAAATTATTTAATTAGAGAATTAAAGATAAGTTAATTATTTAATATTAAATATGATTTAAGGTTATAATTTATATTCGTTGTCAACATATTTGAGAATCTAATGAGTTACACACAAAGAATGAGTTGAAGAGAGAAAAGATGTCTTATTCAAGTTGGATTTGATTGTAAAGTTTGAAAAATTTTATGATTAAATGTGAGATATTTAATAAATAAAATCAATATGAGATATTGGATCATTAAAATTAGAATTTAATTTCAATTAAATTACTAAAATGTTTAAAACCTATTATAAATAAACTTAAGCTTTAAAAGAGCTAGCACTCCTTGCTTAATACTCTTTGCAATAGTTGTAAAGTTCTTTTAACACGTTGTGTGAATATTATTAGAAGTCGAACACTTGTATAGCTATGGTGGTTGAGACAAATCAATTTCAGAAATGGTTCAAGGGATACAATAAGAAAAAGATAAAGCTTCAAAATAAGATATTACAATTTATGCTTTATTATAATTTATATGTTAATCATTTTATACAATTTAAGTGATATTAGCTTTTGGAAAGTTAAAATGAAAAGTTTCATTATCATTTCGCTGTATAAAGTATAAGATCCCGGTTCAATTGTTTAACATTATTAACACGTTTTACATTATATGCAATAAAAAATTGGAACGAATTAAGAGTAGAAAAAAATAATATATACATATGATTATATTTGGAGTGCTCTCTAGCTTAAATCAATTAAAGATCACATGAATCGACCCATTGAAAATACTTGAATCTAGGCTCATAGGCTGCTTATTAGCATCCCTAAAATCAATTAATTGGTTTAACAATACTATATAATATTTTTGTAAAGTTCAGAACAGTGAAGTTATTTAAGTCACATCATAGAAGAGAAAAATTTTCTTGTCCAAATTCCATCGTAGA
>JANVCL010000212.1:19438519-19450313 GCA_026546855.1 Erythroxylum incrassatum | reverse complement strand
CCAGCATCGCCGAGAGAAGTTGTTTGCTGTGGGTGATGTGGTAATGGTCTTTCTTCATCGTGAACGTTTTTCGGTTGGTACTTATAGCAAGCTGCAGCCACGGAAGTATGGTCCGTACCAGATCCTAACGAAGATTAATGACAATGCTTATGTGGTGGGGCTGCCAGACAGTATGGGCATTTCCAAAATGTTTAACGTGGCGGACATTCACAGGTACTACCCTTCTGATGAGGTGATTTATCCTGATGATGCTGTAAACTCGAGGTTGAGTTTTTTTTCAAGAAGGGGAGACTGACGTAGAACGTATCGCAGAAGGCTATCTCACTTGGGCCGATAGCCAGAAGCCCAAGCGAGATGGACCGAAGAATTGAAGATTGCATTTTGCATTTTATATTTTCAAACTTAAAAGTGGACTCATAAGTGGATTCACGTTTTAGTTATTTTTCTTTTGAACTATTTAAATAACTTCATTGATGTTATTTGCTATCTTGGAATTAATAAAACCCTAGTTCGAGAGTTTTCTCAACTGTTCTTGAGTTTCTGAATTGAAGCTCGTTTATACGCTACTTAGACTGCGTCAGCTTCCAACTCCAGATTCTTGGTTAAAACTATTTCTAATCAATCTATGCAATTATCTTAAACATTTTTTGCACTAAAGGATCAATCACATTAGCAAAGAAAACATAATCATCTTGAGGATGTTTCATGGCAACAAAATTATTGAAATGAATTACTTCCTCCATCAAATTTTAATTCTAAGGGTGTCCTCTTGAACATCTATCTTAGTTTGGGTCATGTTAAGAAATGGTATCCTTAGTAAGATAGGTACAGGATTATATGAGATTTCATCATTCATATCCACTATATAAAAATTTGCAGGAAACAACACCTTATTCACCTACACCAAAACATCTTCATAACACTGGTCTCTTTCAAAAGGCCTAAGTTTAAATAGTATAGATAAAGCAACACATAACATGGATTGATGCTCCTAAATCTAGCACGACTCTTTTAACTAAAATGTTACCAATCTTACAAGAAATGGTAAACACACCCGGATCCTTATAATTCATAGGTATTTTCTTTCTAAAGATTGTAGAAATATTCTCACTCATCATGACCTTCTCATTACCTTTTAGCTTTCTCTTATTGGTAAACGATTCTTTAAGAAATTTTGCATACCTTAATTAGCACTTGTTTGATTGCATTTATCAAAGTTATATTTACTTATGCATTTTAAAAGTCTCAAAATTTTCCTTATCCTTTTCCTCTTTGTTTGATTTTTCCAACCTGCTAGGAAAAGTTGGAGAGTCAGTCTTAACCAAATTAGGACATTTAGAATTTACTTTAGAGCTAGATGAGAGATTTCCTGTTCTCTTGACTCCGTCTCATTCTCATCTTTATTAGCCATCCCTTGTAGGGTCCTTTTAGGATCGCTAAGCTCCCTGCCATTCCTCAAAGTCACGGAACAAACATTTTTTAGATCATTTACCTTATGAACATTGTTTATCCTACAACAATTTGTTTAACAAAATATGTTAGTTCATTTAAATGATGTTTTATGGATGAATTATTTAGATCATTTACCTCATGAACATCGTTTCAGATGCTCAATTATTTGAAACTATTAACCGTGGATTACCAATAAGTGTTGTTAATCCCAAGTTTTCCTCAGGTTGTATCTAATCAAAACAAGTTCTTTAATTAGGTATAGCCATAAGAAAACCTAGAATATGCCCTCTAGATTTAGTATGACAATCACATTATGTAATAATACATAAATAAATTTAGGCAACAACTACATAAGCTTTGCTTATTTAACCTATGCTATATTATCCTTGTTAATGTGCAACCATTAGTTTACCATAAGTGAATCAGAGTCACAATGATTACGTATTGCAATCTAGATTTTGACAATGAGTTCATACATGAATAATCTATCATTTTTACATAAATATGAAAACATTAATCATAGAATAACATAATCAATTCCAAAAGAAAGTCAAAAACAACATCACTAAATTAATCAATGCTCAAACATGTTCGTCAACTTTAATATCCATTTTGAACTAGAAAGATGAAGTTTAGTTTCTCATAGCTCTCTAAAGGGAAAGGAATTTGCCTTCCTTTTTTGACTCTAATGTCTTCATACCCTTTTTTCCCTCTTAATTGCCTTTTTATACATAAAATTAGGGTTATGTTATAATACATGATCAGTTACATAGGGATGTAAGTGACCGTATATGATTAGTTACATAGGCATATAAGTGATTGTATATGTCAATTGCTAGAAATTATGATCATACATACTCACAGTGAGCTAAATGGCTACTTACATAACTATGTAGCTCATTTACGTAGTCGCTTCAGTCTACATATAGCTATGTAGGATGCAGAGGTAATTGAATTAATTCCTGACATGTAAAATGGTGTAAATTAAAGGCCTCTACTTAACATCAATTAGCTCTCTAATATTATAGAACTAATCCCTGGTTATGTAATTGTCAAAGAGGCTCTTAAAGATATCCTCTAGAAAATTTCCAACAAAACATAAACAGAGATTATAGAAATTGTCTCGAAATACCCCTAATTCCTATAGGGAAGAGAAAATCATTTAAACAAGACATGCCTTAAGTAAATTTACAAACATATCATGTAATATTTATTGTTTAGACTTTAAGGTCAAATGGCGCAAATTTTTATGGTTTAAACAATCACTCCTAAGGGAATCTTTTATTCTATGGCTTATGATTAAAATGAGACTTACATTAGTAGATAGGCTAAGGGGAAACTATAATGGCTCTAAGACCTATGTACTTTGCAAATGTGAAGATGAATCTATTAACCATCTCTTTTTTTATTTGCTTTCTCCTCAAATATTTGGTGAAAGTTACAACTTCTTTGTAACTTGAAGTTCAGCAAATGATTTGGTCATACATTATAAATTGGATTAGTCTAAAGAAAATGATAAGCAAAGGTGATCTCCTAGTTTTTAAAGTAGCATTTATAAATGCTATATATGCTATATGGAGAGAAAGAAATATAAGAATTTTTCAAAGAAAAGAAAAATAAAGTTATAACCTCTTCGAAGATTTGATTTGCCAAATTAGGGAACAACTTATTGCTTATAAACTCTACCTCTTCTTTAATACTAATTAGGAAACATCATGGGGTATATCCATGCCTTAAAAAGAAGAAACATTTGGCTCCAGTAGTAAGGTTGATATGTTATCTTTGTGCAATGTTATGTTTAAGATTCTAGTAACTCCTACTAGATGAATAGCTCAGATGCATCACTTTGGATGACATCAATGCAGGAAGAAATAGCTCCTCATAAGAATAAAATATGGAAGATTATGCCACTGCCACAAGGGAGAAAGCCCGGTGGAAACAAATGGGTATACAAGATCAAATGTATTAAGTGATGATCAAGTGGAGTGGAATTGTGCAAGGTTGGTGGTAAAAGGATTTGTTCAAAAAGAAGGTATTGACTTTACTTAAAATTTTTCATTTGTAGTTCATGATCTTAATACAATTTGGATTGTATTAGCTATATGTGTTAAATTTGATCTATATTTAGAGTAATTAGATGTAAAGACTGTGTTTCTTTATGGAGATCTTGAAAAAGAAATTTACATGCATCATAAAGAAGGTTTTGAAGAATCAGGGAAAGAGAACTTGGTTTGCAAGTTAAACAAATCTTTGCATGGTTTAAAACATGCGCCAAGATGTTGGTACAAAAAATTTGATTCCTTCATAATGATTCATAGATTCAATAGATTTAGTGCAGGCCCATGTGCATATTTTAAGAGGATTGATAATAATAATTTCATTGTATTATTATTGTATGTTAGCAACATGTTGGTTACAAGCCCCAACAAAGATCATTTTCAAGATTTGAAGGCTCAGTTAACTGGAGAGTTTAAAATGAAAGATTTAAGACCAACAAACAAGATTTTAGGGATACAAATTTACCGAGACAAAAATAACAAGAATATTTGGCTCTCTCAGAAGAATTACTTGAAAAACATCTTACGACACTTCAATATGCAAGATTGTAAGACAATCTTTACCCCTTTTCCTGTTAATTTTAAGTTATTCTCAAGTAAAAACCATAGTAGTTAAGCAGAGAGAAAGGAGATGTCTCAAGTACCGTATGCATCGACTGTGAGAAGTTTAATATTCGCTATGATTTGCGCAAGAACAAATATTGCACATGCAGTGGGAGTGGTTAGTCGTCACAAGGCGAATCTTGGTCAAGACATTGGTAGGCTATAAAGAGGATCCTAAGATATATTAAAGGGACCTCAGATGTTGCTCTATGTTATAAAGAATCTGAATTTACTATCAAAGGATATGTTGATTATAATTTTGTAGGCGACTTTGATAAAAGAAAATTCACTACAGATTATATGTTTACAGTTACAAGAGGAGCTGTGAGCTGGGTGTCTAAACTATGACAGTTGTAGCACTATGTACAACAGAAGCTGAGTATATGGCAACTGCATAAGTTTGCAAGGAATCAATCTGGATAAAATTTTTTTGGAGGATCTTGGGCACTGGCATGAGAAAATTCTTTGTATTGTGATAGTCAGAATGCCTTGCATATTGCAAAAAAATCTAACTTTTCATTCCAGAACTTAACGCATAGGAGTTCAATATCATTTTGTTCGTGAAGTAGTGGAAGATGGAAGTGTTAATATGCAGAAAATTCACAAAAAAGATAACCTAGCCGATGCACTAACAAAGTCAATCAACAATGATAGATTCACTTGGTGTAGATCCTTGTATAGCTTGACAGAGACGTATACAACAGAGAAATGACAAGAAAGAAATAACAGTATGGAGATTGATTAGTTTTCAATCAATCTTCAAGTGAGAGATTGTTGGTTTTCTATCCCACATCAGAAGTGGGCAAGATTAGAAGCCTCCATTAAGGCTATTTAAGGAGGCATATGCTTAAGGTTTTATAAATCTCAAAATCTCTTTCCTATAACTTTGTGTATTAATTCTTGGTGTAGATTATGAGATTTTCGTCTTGTAATCTTTGTTTTTTTATAGTGAAAAGTTTTCTATCTTACCTATAGTTTTTTTCTATATTTGTTAAGGAGCTTTTCACATTAAATCTTGTGTGTCCTTTTTTTATTTCAATTTCTTTTATTAGTATGTTTGTTCTATCTGGGTGAAGTTCATATACTATCAACATTATCAATAAATATGAAAAATGTTTATTTAAAAGACTTGATAATAGTTTTCAAAAAACACTAAACATTATTAAACAAAAAATTCTACAAGAAACGAGTTTCTTTTAAAAGTCATTTAACCTGTGGATTATAATCAAATCCAAGTGATTTAATTTAAAGTAATGATGCATATGGTTGAAACATCTTATAGTTTATCTATATGTTAGATATTGTTTTCTACAATCTCTCCAGTAAGTACAACACCTGTATTATTTGGTTCCTTGTTCTTTGTATGAAAGACTCGTAACATGTTATATCGTAGTGATAAAGAGGAAGAATCAGATTGATTAATTTTGTGCCAGTTGGCGTGCCTAGTAGTTTGCAAATCATCTGTTAAGCCAAGTTATAAGACTTTTATTGTACTACGGCCTGACCAATAAAAAAGATTAAAAAGTGATGATCAGCTTCTTGAAGTCTCTTATGTTGATGATTTTTTTGGCTTTCCAATAACAAGTTCTAAGCGCCTATTAGTGAAATGGTCAAACTTGGTCTTAGGTTATTGTTCTTAGATGTTAGATAAAGCTTGAAGCAGCGGAAAAAGGTTAAGTAGGCCGATCAAAATGCATCATATATTTAAAAGATACAGTAGCCCGAATTATGCAGGTGGGTGGAAAGAGTTTGGCTGCCCGTAGATATTTTGGTGATGGAAAAGATTCGAACTTTTTAACTTGTCATGTGTTCAACTTGGCGTGCATGGTTCTATAATGTAGAGGTCGATGGCTTTATTCACTGGAGATAACTATTTCTGTGATCGACTGCAATTTTACTTTTCTGTAAAGATATTGGAGGATAAAAGAAATTGATTTATAGTGGTAACAGTTTATTTTGGATATCGTACCTACTGCGGATGGGATTGAATTTTTTATGCGAGTCTCTTTTCTGTAGTCAAGTCAAGTAATCATCGCGGAGCTTGAGCTGGCTGGCATTGGCATCTTTATCATTTGGGTATGTATAGGTTACAGGGAAAAAAGTAGGGGAAAAGTTGGCAAGTTGGCACTTAAGGAGAAGGTGACTGAAGCTGGTGCTTTTGTGAGCTTGGAAAGACATAGGCATAAATCCCGGAATTCAACGTGCACTTTGTGTCTACAAGTAGATATTAGTTACTGAAAAACGAGGGCCCTGGTTAATTTAGAGTTTTTTTTTAATATTTGAGGAAACAAGATAATATCGGTACTATGGACACTTTATATGTGGAAGGATAACCTCGGAACTTGGTGGAGCCTGACGTTTGCACTCACAAAGACAAATAGGTAATGCTTTTATTAAAAATTTGAAAAACAAAAGGGACAAGTGGGAAGTGAAGTAACTGATACAGGATGGATAGCAGAAAGAGCTACATATTCAGAGCAGTATCAATGAAGTTTGCCGGCATTGCACAAACTGCGGTTACGAAGATGGTTGCTTGTTTGACAAATAACTGATAGCTTATTTTATTAATTGGTCTGATCAGCGGATTGAATTAATTGTTTGTTAAAGATATTTGATAAAACTAGCTGTTTAGTATTAACTGTTTATATGTAAAATGAATTTTAAGGATATAACTTTAAAAAATATAAGAATATAAATATTATATATTTTAGTATTTTAATGAAAATTTTTATAAGAATTTATATTTTAAATATTTAATTCTACAAAAATTAAGTTTATAACTCTAATAAAAAACATAAAATATATAATAATAATAATAATAATAATTTTTTGGTCCAATTCATATAGAAATTGCCTATATATACCTAGCAGCATGATGATTACATTTTTTTATATAAAAGGAAAATAAGCTAGACAATTACATGTTCACTTTAGGGTGATAAACACCTTGTGCATCTTCTAAGAGAAAAGGTATGCAACCTGTAAGTGGGTGCTTAAAAGTAGTGACTCCTAATTTGAATAGTCCTGCGAAATATGTAAGTCAATCCACACATCGATTACTTTCCTTATATTCATGCTAACTAACCACGACCTAGTTGCGGTTTAAAAGTTCATCAAATCTAATGGGTTTAGAGATGTAGCTCGCGTCATGGGGGAAGAAAGCATATTATGCACATTAAGCGAATCTACTTCTAATTCAATTTTCATATTTCCTAAAAGACAACAAAAATAGAAGTCTAAATGCTTTTGATAACTTGATTAACCGAATTGTCCCTCCTTACAATCTGCATAGATTGATATGCTTTTCGTTGCTACAAGAAAAATGTAAGAAAAACAAAAGAGAAAGTCTAAAGAACAACGTTATTGGATGGTCAAGGCAGGAAGCTAATGTCATGAGAAGCATGAATATTGAGGTTTACGCTACTAGCTTCTTCCTTGACGTTCAATGCTGCCCGATCAGATTCAGCCATCACTGTTCCATTCTCACCACCAGAAGATGATGAGATTGCAGGAAAGTGTCCGCACTTCTGACACCTAGAGACAACCGCCAGGATCTGACGGCATGAAGGACATGAAGAGTGGGATTCAAGCCACACGTCTATGCAGGAAACATGGAAGGTATGGCCGCACCGAGGCAGAACCCTCACTTCTTCTCCTTCCACAAATTCAGCCAAGCAAATTGCGCATTCTGTCCATTGGAAGTTCGCTTCTTTATCTGTTGCCTTGATACTCTTGCTGTACGTGTACTTGGGCAGGGACTTGAGGATCTTCTTCTTCAATCCTTTGTTTGCTGAAGCATGTTGCTGCTGCGATGAAGAACTCCCGCTGCTACTACTGCCATGGTTGCGAAGCCAGGAGCATCGAATCACCGTTATCATACCCACCATGCATATCAGCGCACTTAATAGAGCAGCCATTATGATCACCATGTCAGACTCTACGTTCGCTCCCTTTGGGGGCTCTGCAATCTCTGTCCGAGTCTGCATCGAAGACTTTGATTCAAGCATTCTGAAGCTTGGAAAGCGGGCCATAGTCTTCACCTCTTCACTCTTCTTCTCACGTGTATATGTAAAAGTTCTTGGAGTGGTCTAATTAGACTTTGATGGATTGTTAAGGAAGAAGAGAAAAAAGGAGGAAAGGATTTTGAGTTATGCAACTTCTATATTAACTGAAGGTGTCTTTTGATTTTTGTTTGCGTATGCCTATGGTATATATAGGCATAGAGGGAAGCGTGAAGGTGCCTGAGCTCTGATCTTTTCAAAGTTTGGTAGGCATCAAGAGAGTATTGAATTAGATAAAGGGGATTCTCAAAAAGAGAAAAAGTGAATGTGAGATATTTAGATAGTCACATATGCTATGCTATAATAGCACTGAAAGGCAGGTAGGTTCTCCGATACTTCGTGTCACTTGTCAAATAGATAGAACCTAAAAGTCACGGAAAAGTCGAGCGTTTTAGGATTTTATCAGTCACTCCATACTCTTTCTTTGATAAACACTATAAAATGTCTAGGCAGGATGGTCATGTCAAATTTGACTAGTATAATTTTGGTTTCATTTTCGAATATTATTTAAAAGGACTCAAATATTTTTGTAATTTCATAATGTAATAGATAAATAAAAAAAATTATATTTGCAAAATTTACTCAAAATTTCTTAAAAATCTTCCAATGTAAATTTATCTTTGTTATCTTTATTTTTCATTTTTCTCTCAGAGAACCTTGAAATAAGGAATTCAAATCACTCTTAAGTCTCCTAGCCTGTTACCTTTTAGACATTTATACAACAAGGTAATCATATCTAGTATCTCATCTTCAATAAATTTGTTTAGATATAGTTTTGGATATGATATTTGATGATGTGATTACATCGCTAAATTCAACGTATGCAATGATAAAGAGGGAGTAACTTGTTGGATTTGCGTATATCTATAATTTTAGGTTTATGCGTGAATAGTTTTTGTCATTTTAGTTTTAGTTTAATGGAAAAAAAAGAGAAGAAGTTCTGAGGCGTTAACGGTGGAGGAAGATAAATGTAACATCATAAGCTCTCTTGTCTTCCTCCCCATTTTTATCCAACACCTCAACCAGATGACTCCTTTTAAGCTCCATTTTGTGTAGGATAGGCAATTCTGACACCTTAACCAAACCACCCGACATGAGGCTCATTTTCCCACCAATAGGCAATTCTAAGAACTCAACTAGTTCACCCACTTACTCTATTTCGTCACTAATAGGCATTTAAATCACGTGTAGTTATTTGATATGAGTATTTGCATCTATTAACATTTGTTGGTATCTATTGTATTATCCATTAGAATAGTATATATAATGGAGAGGTATTTTCTGATTAATATAGTGGTACTTGTGGAATATCTAATGATTATATAATGGATTATTGTTTAACAATTAATATAAGGATTATTTTCTGATTTTTTTTCAATATTTTTAATTATATAGAGCTTGAATTTCCATAAAGATGTATTTGTTGACAAGGAAAACGAATTATGAAAACATATAACATTATTATCCATCCTTATTAATAGATTTTTAAATAAATATCGTAACTAACATATTTTAAAACCTGAAGTCTGATGTTTAAATACCATATCTTCATATTGTAAAAACTTCAAGCCTAGGTAGAAAATAGTACCACCACCACACAATAAAATTTATACCAAGATAGTGTAGAAAAATATCATCATCTAACTACTTGCACATTAGTGATACCCTAACTTTAATACGTAAATATCATATCAAAAATTAGTATAAGCAATACCATACCTCATTACATACCATATCGTACTTATATACAAAAAATATAATGATTCATTAAAAATAATTAACAACTTCTCTTTTATAAGAGATTATCATGATTAAGTATAAAAAAAGTCATTCCTCGATACAAGCTATATTATGATTCAATACATGTAATACTAGTCTTATGTACAAAAAGTACCATTAGTCATTGAAATAAGTACACCCACATGGAAAAATGGGAATACCATAAATAACAACAAAGAGAATTATGGCACAATATAAACTATATCATCAATACATTCAATACTACACCTATGTACAAAGAATATCATCTTTCATTAAATAAGTAACTCCTATATTTTACAAGGGAAATACCATGACTAACTACACAGAACGCCATATCTCAATACAAACTATACTAGAACTTAATATATTCAGCACCACTGCTATATACAAAAAGTATTGTAATATATGAAAAATAAGTAGCACCTTCCCTTAAATATGAGAATAACATGACTGAGTCAAATAATACCAAGCATCAATGTACAATATACTAGAACACCATATATCCCATTCCACATGTATTTATAATCACTACCACAATTTATTATGGATAAGTAATACATTCACTTATCTAAATGCAAACTAAAAAGGACATAAATTGGTTTATGCTTGTGTAACAAACTATATCCATTAAATTTTTTATTAGATGTAATTAGTTCAACACCTGTATGGTCAATAATGTTCATATTATAATTTTTGAAGGGAAATATAAAGGATACAGTTTGACATATATTTATGTACAAACTTGTGTCAACTATAGGTAGTCTTGGACATGGTTAACTTCACACTCCTATGGTCAACGATGTTCATGCTAGAAATACTAAAGGGACATCACAAAGGACACAAATTGGTACACACCCATATACCAAATCATGTCTTCTAATTTAATTCACATTGTTCTAGCTAATAAAGTAATTTTCTATTTAGAAAGCTTCCTTGAGAAGCTTTAAATAACGTCTCTTACTTGTAAAGTATATCATCTTCTTTCATTTCTTAGTAACAAATAGAACCAAAAGTAAATAACCTAAGTCTCTATTAATTCTTCCATCCTATGATATTTAACAAACTCACACAGTAAGGTAGTTGGTGTACTGATATTCCCACCGAACAACTAAGAAGTAAGTAGACAATATCACCCGCATTTTCCTCTCTATCTTTATACAGTTTATATGTTTATATTTTATATCTCTAATAGATATATTTAGACATTCATTTAGAATGGATCTGGGGTGTTGAGTTTATTTAAAATAACTAAGTTGGTGAGGTATGTAATGAGGGATAATATTATATTATTAGTTTATTTTTATGGTATTCGTTGAGTCTATAGCTTATAGCTTAGCTGTAACATCCCAACCCCGATGGGAAGGGTAGAATAGTAATTTGGAAAGGGCTAAGAGTGTTTAGATTGTTGTAAAATATCTATGCATATTCTTCCATGTGAATAATGAAATTTGCACATGAAAAGGGCTGTACATGCACTCATGACATTTCCCGGTGTATGTGTCAAAATGTGATTTTGTTGTGGAAAATGTGATTTTTGGGCTTGAAAATTTAATTGGAGTGAATTATTATGTGTTTTATATTTTTGGGAAAATTTAGGAATTGTTTTGGAATTTTTCGGGAAAATTTTTCGGACCGAAAAAATCGCCAAGCGGACTGCTTGGTTTTCGGTACCGAAAATTTATGTCTAATGGCACTGGACATTGAGGTAAATGATTTTGGGACTGTAATTGGAGCCATTGGAATTTGGGGAGAAATTGGGGTAGAAATTAGAATTGAATTTGGAAATAAAGTAAGGGATTTTACAAGATTGTGACATGTGGCAAGTGACACATGTCACTTGCCTAACATGCCACCATGAAA
>JANVCL010000212.1:19406551-19416667 GCA_026546855.1 Erythroxylum incrassatum | reverse complement strand
AGTAGTAGCAGTAGTCGTAATAGTAATGGTAGTGGTAGTGGTGGTGGTAGTAGTAGTAGTAGTAGTAGTAGTAGTAGTAGTAGTAGTAGTAGTAGTAGTAGTAGTATGAGTTACTAAATCAAGCTAAATCCCTAAGAGATAAGTACTACTTATTTACAAGTTTATGCTAAATACAATACGAATTACAAGAATCTCTTTATGAAGGATCCTTTACTTGAATCCTAGTACACTAAAATTTTCTATTGTAGGTCATATCCTAAGTAATTTCCAACATTGCCATATCATTCTTGATTACCTTCCCCCAAGTTATTTTAGGCCTCCCTTTTTTCTTCTTATTGTCGTTGAGTACTATCTTCTCACACCTTCTCACTGAAGCACATGGGTGTCTCCACTTGACATGTCCAGACCACCTAATTCCTGTCTCTCTTAATTTGTCAATAATATTAGCTACCTTCAATTTGTCCCTTACCGTTACATTTTTTACCTTATTTATTCTAGTAAGGTTGCACATCCATTAGAGCATCCTCATCAACAACATTCATTAACATGATTAAATCATCAACAATCTTCATTAACATAACTCAATCATCAACAACACGCATTAATGTAACTAAATCATCAACAATCCATATTAATATAAGTCAACCATCAATAACACGCATTAAGATAACTCAATCATCAGCCATCCACATAACATAACTCAATCATCAACAATACGCATTAACATAACTCAGTCATCAACAATCTACATTAACATAAGGCAGTCATCAATAATATGCATTAACATAACCCAATCATCAGCAATTTGCATTAACGTAAGTTAACCATCAACAACACATATTGATATAAATCAATCATCAACAATCCTCATTAACATAACTCAAACATCAATAATACCTATTGACGTAAATGTTACCAAAATTAAATTTCAAACAATATAAATAACACTTTATTACCTTCAATCATCATGATCAAGATCTTGAAAATCATCATCATTAATTTCATTATGATTCGACTCTTCATCGTTAATATATTTGGCCAAAGTATCATCATTGTCATTTAATTCATCCTCAATATAGTCTTCATCTCTTTGTACAACAAGATTGGCTTATACTTCAATTACTTATAGTATATGGGATCAACATCTCCCCTATGGAATGATGATATATCTGCATCTTCTATTTCTAAGGCTCCATTATTCAGCTTTGATTCAATCTCTTGATATAATTCATCACCATTCTTCCCCATTGGACCATTTTCCCTTTCATAAAAATTAGAAAGATTTCGATGTTAAAACTTTTACATAACCTTCCAATTGTTTCTTAATACAGTGTCATTAAGGTAGAACACTTTCTTCACTTGACTTGTAAGCACAAAAGGATCATTATCATACCATGTTTTTCTAACATTGATGCTAGTAATATTGCCATTCATTTTTATGTTTATCCCATTGTCACCAAGATTAAACCATTTGTACTTAAAAAGAACAATCTTTTTATCCTTGATGTAATGCAACTCTATTATTTTTAAGATGACACTATAGAAGTCAATAAAATCATCATTATGATGTCCTTAACAACAACCCCACAATTTTAGCTTGTAAGTTTATTATCACGATTTTTTATGTGAAATCTAACTTCATTAACAATGCAACCTATATATTTTTTTACACATATATGAGGCCCACATGCCAAAGAATATAATGTTGTAATCACCTCTAGCAATTAACAGTTATGTAACTATATCATATGTATAAAATATATATAATTAGAATTTAATCTCACCTATAAATTGCCATAAGTTTATACTATTCCATGAATAACTTACTCGAGTCCTAAACTATGATGAAAAGTTGATCATATGTCTTCCTTCAACATTAATAATTCCTTTGCTTCTAATCTCATCTTTCACTCTATTTAAAAAAAGTAAATAGATGTAAAAAAAATACAGGTTGAATGTTATACTTAAATATGAAAGAATGAATGAGAAGTAATATACATACTCTATATATAAATTGACTTCCTCAAATTGTTTAAAATATATCAATAGCCAATTTCAAGTTCGTCTTTAGTTAACTCCACATATTTTTCAATGCCAAGTGGTCTTACTTTTTAGGAGAAAACTGACAATCTACCATCCTGATCAAAATTAAAGTTACGTTTTTCTCTATTAAATCTTATCTTAATGTCATTTAAGTACATAGAACAAAATTTCAAGCATTCATTCAATATATAAGCCTTTGCAATAGAGCCTTCAGGTCGAGCTCTATTAAGCATATAGTGCTTAAAAGAGCCTAAAAACCTAAACAAAATATAAAACATTAACAGTTGTTACTAACTAATAACTTAAGAAAAAAAGTATAAGTTAATATAAATTACCTTTCAATGAGGAACATCCATCGAAATTGAACCGGTCCACAAAGTTTTGCCTCTTACGGTAAGTGAATTGTCAAATACACCATAAAATCAAAAAATGATAGAGGGAATGCTAGTTCAAGCTTATATATAATCAAAGCTATGTCCTTTTCTATTTTTCCAATCTCTTCTACTTTCAATGTCTTACAACATAATTTCTTAGAAAACTCCATCAATTATGCCAAAGTTACGGACACATCCTTTGGCAAATACCCATTTATTCCAACAGGAAGTAATCGTTGCAGAAGTATATAACAATCATGGAAAAAGTTTATCCTAAAATTTTCCCTCATTAGCATTGACACAACAACCTATATTAGAGGCAAACTCACCAAGAAACTTGACTGATTTAAGAAATTGACAAAAATTTTGCTTCTCTTTTTTTGACATGTTGTATTATGTAAGTGGAATGATGTATGGCCCATCGTCTCTTCTTTTCAAATGCAAATATTTTCTTATATTCATGTCTTCCAAGCGTCATCTAGCCTTAATTATGTCTTTCAATTTTCCATCAATTTCCAATAAAGTACCTAAAATATTCTCACAATTTTTTTTCAATATGCATCATATCAAGATTATGCCTCAATAGCAATTCTGTCTAATGTGGCAAATTGAAAATTATGGCTTTTTTATTCCAATTAAGGTCAGCAACACTTCACTTTCGCTTTCTATTACTTAGGTATTTGCCAAGTGTAAATTCACCCAAAAGTGATAGTTGGTCAACCACATCATCACTAGACAAGTGCAAAGGAACTTCAGTATATTCTACTTTTCCATTAAACAATTGATTCTTCACCATCTATACCTATATTACAAGTAATAACAATGTCCCATATTACATATTTTACTTCTTGACCTCATTAAATGAGTTTGATGGTTACACATAGGATAGGCCATATCCTATTAGTTCTCCATCCAAACAAATTATCATAAGCTAGAAAATCATTTATAGTCCACAAAATAGTTGCATACATTATAAATGTTTCACCTTTAACTACATCATAAGTTTCTAGTCCAACCTCCGAGAGATGGTTTAAGTCATCAATTAGTGGTTGCATATATACATCGATTTCCTTACCAGGAGTACTAGATCTTAGAATAAGTAATGACAATAACAAAAATGGCTCCTTTATACACTTCCATTGAGGTAAATTGTATGGCACAAGAATTACCAGCCATATGCTATAAGAAGTACTTATATTACCAAGTGTAATTAATATAATTATATATGGTAATTAATATAATGATATATGAATGTATAGATAATAATTTTAATTAATATAATGATTTATGAATGTATAGATAATCGATAAATTTTCTCATATCTTAGTTATCATATTATTTATTTAATCATAATTCTCTATTTATTATATATAAATTCTGTACTATTATATAGAATTTGTATATTATATATAATTTCTATAATATATAGAGTGCAATATATAAAAAAGGGTTGTCAAACGTGAAGCCAAAATCACGTTGTTTTATGAAATTAAAAACCTAATTACCCAAAGATAGGACATAAATTGTTTGGATAGAACCTGCAATCAATTAGAGGCCTAAAATGGGGCCCATTTTGGCAAGCAACAGACATTCTAGAAAGGTCTATTAGGATTTACATCAACGATCTAAATGAATTGGAAGGTTTAAGAGAACTTGCTTGGAAATACATTTAATATCACCCCCAAAACCTACTCTTGCCTCTCTTCACCTTCAATAAGCAACAACAGTAGCAATAACAGTAACAACCTAGGCCTTATCCAAACACCCACTCTTCACTCTCCATCATCATCATCTTCTTCTTCTTCCTTTTTTAGGTAATTGTTCAACTCTATTCACTTCTCTAGTTTCTGCTTCTACTTTATCTTATAAGGATTCAATTAACTGTTAAAGTTTTTTCCTTTAACACTAACAATATTGGTGATGATGGTGCAGATCCGTATTCTTCTATGGAGGCTCATAAAGATAATATGTTTTTTTATTTCTTAGTTATATCACTTTTATCATATGAAGTTGTCTTAGTTAATAGATCACAAAATTAACATGACTAGAATGTAGGAACAAATTTATGGGGAAGTGGGATATTTGTGTGCATGAATGATTACCAAGATCTCCAAAGTTATTTCCTCAATGTTTCTTCTTATTTACAAAGTTTCTATTGTATGTTATAAGTTTAGGTTTAAGATGTTCTCTCTTGCTAATGATTTTCGTTAGAAATAATGCATTATATTTATACCCATGTTTAAAATTAATTTATGGATTAATTACAACTATAAAGATAAGTAGTGAACTTATATCTAATGATAAAAGACTTAAAAAAGTTATTTGGTATATGTTGTATCATTTGGTAGTCTATTTATATAAGTTGTGACTTATGTTTGGAATAATCAATATATAAAAGTACTGATTATGTGTGTAATACAAACTTTCTTTTCTTATGTGAATAGGTTATAAACTCAACTTCAACTAGTTATACTAATTTGTTGATGTCCACTAATAATCTTATAAGTGCGTCAGATGTTAAAAGAACATTCAAATAAGAAATCTTCTATTATTAAAGATATAAGATCACTTATTAATCTGTGGTATGTGCTATGGGTTTTATTAATCTTTAAAGGTGAGTGGCAAACTTATAATGTGCTTGAGCAAGGGATTTTTGGTTGGTTAAAAATTTAAGTTCTGATGATCTTTGCTTCTTCTATGAATATTGTGTTAATTGCACATAACTTCATATAATTTTGTTGTTTCCTTATTTAATTGTTCATTTCACTTCTATATTGTTTATATATATGACCCCTTTTTTTTATTCTATTGACTTTTTATAATAAAACTATTAAGATAAATTCATCGCAAATACCAACGTGACAGATAGTTTATGATGGCATAAATGAGCTCTGATGGGAGGTATTTGGTAAATTTCTCCCTAATGAAGAACAAATCAATGCACAACAAATTTGCTCACCAAAGTCTAATTACCGCTTGCCTTCAGTGACTAATCTTCTTCTTTAAGGTTTTTAGTATCATTTGAGTTAGCTCTCTTTCTTTATTATATGTATCTCACTTCCTATTAAGAAGCTATTAGATGAAATGCATGATTATATATACTATATGTTGTGTAAAGCGTCCTTGAATCTTCAAGGGAACATAGATAAAAATGGAGGCAGTGGCAATGTATCGATGGTCCGTACATGATTAGGCAAATTGGAAGTTTTGAAAAAATCTTCGATTGTGAAAATTATGCCTATTCGTTGTGACAATGATGGAGTCATTTAATCAGGTATATATGTGATCAAATTTGGGTTCCTTATACCATTTCAATTAGCTTTTTTAGTTTTTAGGATTTAATTTTTCAAATTATTGTGATAAAATTAAGGTGATTTTTCTCTATGGATTGTTTCTTAGGTGAAACGTATGGTACGCGTGATTCATCTAATTTCCTATTCTATACTGCATCTGGGAAATCGTTCAATATATCTTCTATTAGTTTAGTTAAAGCCAAAATTTTGTTGGAAAAGGCTATCGATAAACCAATTAATGGGGGAAGATTTTATTTTATTTTTGGTTTCAATTGATGCCTTCGAAGTTGTAAGGAGCCTTTTTGGGAATTCAGACATAGGGAACTCATTTACCTTATCTACCTAGTCTCATGTCACTTAGAATCTAAAAAAATAATTATTTCTTTTTCTCTTCAATAAAATAGGAATGAAATTCATTATCTTTCGTCTTTATTTTTTTATCTATATGAATTTTTAAAGATGTAATTAAAATCTTGTATTACTTACTATATATCATTATATTATATTTGTTGTCTTTTCTGTAAGAATCATATATCATTATATTACGAACTTCACGCTAAAACTATTAGAAAATTTTATGACACCATATACAATTATCAAATCATATTATTTAAAAGAGAAAAATTAAAGTATAAATCTATGTCATACTAATTAATTTTGACTTTATAGTTTCATAAATTATTGAAATGATTTGACATTGTTGTTAGCCAAATTTATTTGTAGACATAGAATCGTTGTAATAATATTAAATTTGATTTTTATCAATATAATGCTCAGTCACAAAATGATTAAGTCAAATTTAGTAAATTCATAATTATAAATAAGAGAGTTATTTTGTTAATCGTCACCAAAGGTCATGCATTTTGCGACGATTACTAAAATCGTCGCCAGAGGCTTACCCTTTGGGGGCGATATTACTAGACTGTCGCTAAAGGATAAGCCTCTTGTGACGTTTCGGTAAAACGTCGCTAAAGGTTTACCATTTGGTGACGATGTTACTAGATCGTCACTAAATAGCAAGCCTTTGGCAACAATTTCAAAAATTGTCCCAAATGTTTACTTTTAGCTACGATTACCTTGTTGTAGTGAGCAGTGGGCTCTTTCTCACTTTTATCTAATGATATGGCAAGTTCCTCTATATCTTGGTTGACATCATCATTTGATTCCTCCTCTAGTGTTGTCTCAGCTAGCTCTGTATCAACTGAGGGCTCCTCTGTTTTGCCTCAGGCTTCTTTGTAGGATACTTAGTCTCCTCAGTCTAATGCTTGAGCTCCTCGTATGTTGTTTCTCCTTATGCAGGCTCGATGGGTTGAATTAGTGGTAGGAAGATCGCCTTATCAAGATGCTACGCTAACCGTACCAAAGATGAGGTGGTAGCTGAGCTACTAGTGTGCGGTTTGTAGGTTGGGGTGGCGTCAGTGTCAGTTTATGCTCCACAACTGCAGCCTCGTCCTCCTATTGGTGAACCTCCTCCATTGCTTGTGGTGGTGCCAATAAGTGGAAAATGATGCCTCGTGCACCCGCTCGAAACTCCATCAGCCTTATAGCCAGTAGGATCTCTATAGTGAAAGGAGTAGAAGTGTCAACCACTATCAAATATCGCTAAGCACTCCTAACCTCCTGGCTAGCTGGGTAATTACCGATATGCCTATAACGGCCTGGAAGTTAGCCCGGTGTAGGTAATTTCAAATGAGCAACTCAAAGGTGTGGCCCAATTGTTTTTTCATCTGTATAAAGAAAAGGTCGTAACAACTATCTACACTAGTGCTCTCTCTCTTGGCACACATGGAATGGACCAGTAGTTTGTGCACGTACCTCATATTTGGGAAATGGAACACTAATTAAGGCCTTGAACCAAGTCGGGTGGTAAGGTCGCACTGTAGCTATGTTATGTTAGTATAATCCTCGAGTAGCCCTCCAAGTACTTGCAGTCCAGTAGTGTCTAGTTAGGCTGTAGGGCACAAGTGCTCCTTGGATTAGAATTCGAGGCTGTAGGGCACAAGTGCTCCTTGGATTAGAATTCGATATGAACTCCGAATTAATTATGGCTGAGGCTCTATGCCTCTTGAGTAATCAGGCCGTCTTGTTATCATCGACTTAAAAGTTGCATATGAATTCTATGAGCTTCCAGTATAGTAGCTCTCGGATATCAAAAAATTCTAGCCATCAATCAAAAGGAAATGATCTCCCTCACTTGATCTACTAAGTCGGTCTCCCGTAAGACGACCCAATCAATATACTGTGGGGGCTCGAATTGCTTGGTGCAAAGCAACTGTAGTAGCGAAGTGCAGAAATGGGTGATTCAACTACTCTTATTGCTCATATCGTACCACAGGGGGTGTTGGTGGTAGAACCTCAACTGTAGCCTATCTCCTTAATGCCTAAGCGCTGGGGCCCTATTCTGGAGGCAAAAGCGAAGGCATTGACTCTATCGCCTTGGTGGTGACGGCAACGCTCCTTATCTCATTATTATTGTATATCATAAAATTATTAAAATCTGACATTATGTACATAAAGATAATGAGTATAGTGCAGTGGAAGTGAAACAAATAAATTCCATCATACGAAATCATAAATGAAACACACCGCTTAAAGATGCATACATACAAAATCATTAACATTTATCACATTCATGTTCCCCAAATTAATATGTGATTTAAATAATACTCCTCATTCTGTAACATCATTTTGCACAATCAATTCAAATAAATATTTACTACAAAAAATAGGTTTTACAACGGAAATTAACGATGAAAAATAAATTTGGCGACGGAAATTAACGATGGAAAGAGTCGTCGGAGAAACGGAAGTAGGTAAAATTTAGCAACGGATAAAATAAATCCATTTCAAATTTAGCAAAGGAAATTAAGGTAAATTTACCTACAAATTTATAATATTCCGTCACTATTTTATTGACAAAATTACAATACTATCAGTGAATTTAGCGACGGTAAGTTTTAGGTCCGTCGCTAAATTTATCGACGAATTTAAAACACTACGCTGCTAAATTTACCGGCGAAAAATATTATCCGTCGCTAAATATTTACCGAAGGAATATAACAATCCATTGCTAATTAGCGACCGAATATTGTATTTCCATCGGGAAAATAATTATGATAAATTTCAAAAGTCATTTCTCGCTTCCTACCCGAGTTTTCTGTTGATAATCTTGTGATTTTTTGCACATTTAATTTTTGTAAACAATATATAACATTGATTGATAAATGTAAAGTAAACATTATCTTGAATGGTGTAATAAAATAATAATAATGTAAACAAATAAGTTTCTTGAAATTACTGTCAACTAAGAATTTATACAAAAACTTAAGATTGTTAGGCTATCATTACATTCACTTATCTATAAGTTATGCAGGTGGTGAAAGTTGATGCTCTAACTATTGTGATGGGGTCTTGTCCCTACCCTTCAACTCATCTACCTCATTACAGAGCTGAGTTATGCACTCCATCAACCTCTTTACTGTGCTCTCAAGCTAGAGGACTCTCTTATTTGATACAAACCGCCTACTAGATCCAGTTGTAGTGGATGTACAGGATTGCGAATAACATATGTTCGCAAATGAACCTAATTTAAAAATCTTTCCATGACGGTCGCTACCACTCACTGCATCAAGATATGCTTAACTATTATCAACAATTTCAGAGTTTTGAGACTGTCGTTTAATGTTTTCTTATATTTGGTCCTATCATTATAATTATTTATATTAATAAGTGATAACTTTTAAGCATTAATATTAAAGTATAGATTTTACATACATGAACTTGTTTGCATCAGGTGTTGGCAAAGGTCACACAATCATGCTTCTATGGTGTAGACTTCTTGCATCAAAATAAATTTTTGTAAGTGAACTACAATTTACAAAATTTGCGATAAATTTTTCTCTATTTTTATGATATTTTACCCCCCATTAGACAAAAAATCTAACTCAACAACACAACCATTAATGGCACCAAACATTTATAATATTATTATTCTCCATATTCTATTATAGCTTCCCAAACCTTATTCAATGGCAACTCCCGAAACGCAATTGAAATTAGCCTTTGCATAAACACATGACAATAATGGCTTTTCATCCCAGATAATTTGTACTTCCTCATGTCCACACACCTTGCCAAGTTCGAAACATAATTATCGGGAAACTTTAGACTTTTTAACCATTGACACAAAATTTTCCTTTATTTTTTGTCTAAAGTGTAACATGTTTTCGGATATTTACCCGCGTAAATCTTTATCTAACTCATTCCTTCTACAAAAGAGTTTCAAATTAGATCGTAATTTTGCATTGTCCTTTGTCCTCCTTTCAATGTTCATTATGTTATTGAACAAATTGTCAAAAATATTTTTTTCAATAAGCATCCCATCTAGATTATAACGTATCAATTTA
>JANVCL010000212.1:19366561-19376808 GCA_026546855.1 Erythroxylum incrassatum | reverse complement strand
TCGACTCTGCTTTTGATTTGTTTCCGTTGTATGATTTGAGCAAGAGAATAAGTGTTCTGGCTTAGTTTTAATTGTTGGGAGACGATTCCCAAGCTTTTTGATCTGACTTAAGCTTTGTGATTTTTGTTTTGCGGTTGGGCTCCGGTTTCAAAATCGGGTCCCAACATTTATGGTATCAGAGCAAGAAAAGATATTCTGAAGTATTATGGTTTTCTGAAGAGTTGGGCTCCGAAAATGGGGTCCAACAAAAAGCCTATATACTTTATATGAAAAAAAAATTTGTTAATAAAAATTCAATTAGTTAGTGTCTACTCAATATTGTCACAACAACCGAATTATCACAATGGTCACTACTATTTGTAATTTTAGTGACAAATTTTTGTTGTCACTTGATCAACTTTTTGTTACAAAATTTATTGTCAATATAAACATAACAAATTAATGATACATATTTTTTGTTATAATAAAATATTAAAATTAACTACTACAAAGATAAATTTGGTCATTATTGTAAAAATTTTAGAGACCAGAAACTACTTGTCATGATTTTTTCTTTAATATGATTATTTGCAATCAAATTTAAATATTTTCTTATAAAATATTCAAACTACATATATTGGTAATCCAAAAGTAATATTTTACATATCATAGATATTTGGTATACATAACTTTGAAATTTCATTAAAATATTGTTGCAGCATTTAGATCAGATCTATCCAAAGATATTGTATTAGTATCATCCTCTAAAGTAGATTCGTGAAGTGTAAAGCCAAAATTTTCATTTTTTTGGCATGACTCATCTCCTATATCATCATCAGGAAGATCATACAAATCATGAGGCTTTGTCTTGACAACAATTGCCAATTGAGCTCCTTAATATCTCTTACATTATAAACTTGTTCAGCTTGAGAAGTTAAAACATATGGTTCATCAGTTTTTAACTTGTGTGTGACATTTACCACAGGAAACCCAAACTTGTCAACCTTATATCCATCTTTATGATAAACATCTCACCAATCAGCCTTAAATAAAATGATTGGCTAAGTCAGTAAAAAAATTGGAAAGTTTATAAGCTATCCATTTCGATAAAATGCAGCCAAATTTAGAATTGGGATAATTGTAACATTATTGCAGCTAAAAATTTGTGTATTGACTATTATTTTAGTTATGTTGATTATATCGAGTTATTGTTAATTGATGAAGTGCTTTACGAAAGTGCTTAGAAAGAGTTTGACAAAATTATTAACTGAAATGCACCTAAATTATTTGTTTCATCTTTACTGAAAACTATGTTATATGAAATAAGTTGCAAAAAGGAAATTAATTACTCTTGAATAGCCTCATAATATCCGTTTAATACTAATATTCAATTACATTGTTTTTTAAGAATTTAAAAATTCATAACAAATAAGAAAATTACACAAAAGAAGTTCTCCACCGTCTTCACGACTACTTGGGTGTTTGAGTAAGCCTAGGCAAACAAACGACGACGTATACATGTAAAACACAAAGCATTACATTTTGGGTATAACAACTTGCTCCTTTCTCGACACTTCTACCTCTTACTCGATTAGGTTAGAAGCTTTCACTCTCTCTGTCGGCGATTCAAACGAGTGCTCCATTGATCATCAGTCCTTGGGTTCATCACTCAGAAAACAACTCAGGTAGCTAAATCATGTTTTGTATCTGTCGCAGACTACTCAATTAGGGTTTGATTTTGTCCTTCAACTTTCCAGATCTTACGATGTCATGATGTCGAAGGAAGGGGATCTCTCTAGGTAGCCGCCCCTCTCCTCGCACGTTTCTCTTTCGATTTCTGGGTAATGCTCTCTTCTTCTGCCTCTCTCTTTCTATTTCGTTTTCTTTTTCTGCTTCCTGATCTTTTTTCTTTATCTTCTTGGGGTTATCTCTAGTTTTTGTTAGGTCTGTTATATGGGACAATTGAGTATGCGTTGTTTTTTGACCTGTGCGTCCTTAGGGTTTTACGGGTTTTTTGTGTTTGGATTATGATTCTCGACGTGGGTGCGGAGGTATCTTTCAATAGTGGGGCTTCTTTCCTCATTTTGTTTTTGTCTGTGGGAATATGAGGTTGGCTCTCAAATTGGGTCATTTTCAGCCAAGTGAAAATTTGTTTCTTGTTCGTTGTATCCATAGCAAAACATATCTTCGTGTTTTGCTCAAGCATAACACTTTCAGGGGTTTTAATTTGAAGCTGTTGTTCATCAGTTATTAATCTGCAAGTCTCATCTTGCTTCTGGGCGGTAAAAATTAGTGTCAAATTCCAATTTTAGAATGTCAGGAATTGACAAGCGAGTTGCTGCATCTAGCAACTGATGCCTGCTGCCACTCCGATTCTGTTTTCAATGCTTAATAGGAATTCTCTGACTGGATAGGACCTTAATTTCTTTTTTTTTTAAATGGTGGGCGATCAACCTCTCAACTAGACTCTTGGCTGTTTTCACAATTGTATTGTAATCAGGAGCAGAAAACCAACTGTTTGTTTATTATTGAATTTTTTATCAAATGGTTTGAAGAGCCAGAGGCACTTGGTCTTCATTTCCCTTTTCCTGAAACATGTTCATACATAGGTCCTGCATAAGATCAGGATCTACCTGCTTGTCTCTGAATTGACCTATACAATTCTTTGTATGGGTTGTGAGGTCTCCTCTTTGTTCATCAGGTTCTTAACACCTGTATGATGGTTTTCTTTTTGTGTTTGACGTAAAGAGTGTGCATTTTACATCTCCATCATGTTCAATTGACTTACAGTTCTTTGCTTTCTGCATCTCGCTAGATTAAGAAGCTTTATCTTGGTTTATTATGATTCCTGTTTTTAAGCTGGAGCCTAATATCAGCTTGCTTCTTCTCATTATGCTTTGTAAAGTCATTGCATGCCTTCTTTCTAGAAATGGATGCTATGTGTGCATTTTGCTATTAATTTGAGTAAGGCGTAACCTTGTCGGCTTTAGATATTTGATGCCCCGTACTTGGAACGTAATGAAAAAGAGCCATAACTTGTTAGTTCGCCAGGACTATTATGATTCCGCAATAAGCACTGTGAATTCACTGACAAAAGGCCCACTGCACCTGAGAAACTTATGTGTGATTATGAATCTGCAAAACTGATTCCTAACTCCTTCTTAAATGATCTTGCAAGAATTGTAATAGGGTAATCCCCTTACATCTCCATTGTTTTTGTACTCCTTTTAATATTTATTATCAATACCATTTCTTCTCTTTTTTTTAAAAAAAAAATGATTCCTAACTTTGTGGACTATCTTGCCTCCATGTTGGGGTGACAAATTTTGCCAACTCCTGCAGTGCGAAACTTATCAAGCTAACTGAGAGTTGGTCATTGTTTTCAGGGTAAAACATGACAACTGTAAGTGTTCCGACACAATGTATGGTAAGAGCTGCTCCCCAGAATAGGCTCTCGAGTGCAGTTATCAGGAGTCCATCCTCATTGGGATCTGTGAAGAGCGTCTCTAAGACATTTGGCTTGAGATGTTCCTCCAATTTCAGAGCATCAATGGCTACATACAAGATTAAGCTGATTGGTCCAGATGATGAAGTGCATGAATTTGAAGCTCCTGATGATGCATACATCCTAGATTCGGCAGAGGCTGCAGGGGTTGATTTGCCATATTCTTGCAGGGCTGGGGCATGCTCAACCTGTGCTGGGAAGATGGTTTCAGGATCAGTCGACCAGTCAGATGGTTCCTTCCTGGACGAGAACCAAATGGAGCAGGGTTATGTGTTGACTTGTGTTTCATACCCAACTTCGGATTGTGAGATTCACACTCACAAGGAAAGTGAACTTTACTGAGTGTTTAGCTGTTAGAGAATGATGCAAAATTGTTTGCTCCTTATGAATGTTATGGATTAATGCGTGTGATAAAGGTTTCTGTAGACTATTGGTTGCTAGTGTTTCTTATCATGTTATGAAATGCTGTTCCTTTATGCTCTTGATCGGTTTGTGCTTCATATTCTTTAGTTTATTTCTTAACTCTAACCTGATCATAGTGGCTGTCAGTCCAAAGTCGGAACCATCAAAATGCCTTGTTTGGTTTGTCCATGATTTGTTCCGCTTGTATGGATTAATATCGAGAGTTGTTGAGTTTTGAGTGTGGATTCGGGGACTTTAACAAGAGCAATAGAGAAAATAGAAGCACTGAACACGACTGCGACAAAGCAGTGATGCCCGATTAAGTGGGAATTTGGGCGATACATATCCCACAAAACTTAAAGTTGATTTGATACCGCTTCTAAGGGGCTTCGTTGGCCCATTGCTAACACTACGAGCAATGCGATTCTAACTCTATTTTGCGTTGTCGCTGAGAAACAAAAGAGAACACTTGGACCTGATCGTCAACGGGACTGATGGTAAAGGGAAGGATGCGATTAGGCTTCCAAGGCCAATAAACCACAAAAAAGTTTAGGCAAAAGGTCCAAAAAAGGCTGAGATGGTTTCTGTCCATTCTACCTTATAACAATTTATCACAAAAATGCGAACTCCATCAAATTTTCTGTAAAAATTGTCCACTTAAGCTAGTCACGTTAGCTGCAGTCGTGCATTAAATAATAATTTTTATCTTAATATTAATTAGTATATTATTTATTTTTAATGGTTAAAATTAAGTAATTTGTTACAATGTTGCAAATACCGTATTGGATTGGATTATAGTATGGTACTGTACCGGTGCCTGTCAATACCGGGTACTATTTCAAATAATTTTTTAATTTATGAAATAGTTCCTGAATTTTTTTAAAATTTGCAAAATAGTTCATTGCCATATTGTACAGTTGGATTGTACACTTTTAAGCTTGTCTCTAAAGATCATAATGATAAATAATAATCACAATCAATATGAAATAACAATAATTTTCAGATATTTCACATATAAACAATAATCACGTTTATATATAACAAAGACAATCATCATCATACAAATATAAGCTTAAGAACAACACAAAGTATTTAAAATATTACAATTACAATTTTTATTATATAATAAATAATAATTACATCAAAACGTCCAATAAAATAAATAAATATCCTTAATTCTTAAATTATTACAATTTATAACAAAAGTTCGTGATAAGAAAATAACCAAGTAGAATTGAAACATGAAACAAAAAAATATATTATTTAATTTACTATCAATTAAATATATTTTATATTTAATTAATTAAAATTAATTAATACTACAATTATAAATATCTTAATTTAATTTATAAAATTAATTTAATAATTATTAATAAATATAATTCAATTTAAAAATATTTAAAAATATATAAATTTCAAATAAAATTTGATTTAATAAATAAAAATATATAAAATAAATATTATTTTTGATATAATATTTTAAAATTATTTATTTTCAAAAATAAAATATTTTTATTAATATTTTACTGATAAATATTATACAAAATATTAAAATTAAATAAAATTAAATAATTTATTTTTAAGTTTAATTTAATGTATAATTATTATTAGTAATAAAAATATTTATTTTATTTTAAAATTAAAAATTAAAAAATCACAATAAAAGTTGAAATAAATTACTAATTGAAAAACTTTGAAAAAAGAAAGAAAAAAGAAGGGGGTGTTGAGAGGGAGAGCTGGGAATTTTTTAAAAAATTTTGAAAATTTTACTAATAAGTTCTCATTTTTTCAAAATTTTTGATAATGATTAGTATTATAATTACACGAAACACATAAATACCGAATGGTATTTACATCTAATACATAAGTATCTCTATTTTATACCATTCTCTGACGGGCACGTAATGAAATTCAAAACAATAATGAAATTCAAAACAAATTTTGTTATCGATTTTTCCCTAAAACTCGACTAAAATCATAATTTTCCAACCTGACTGAATTTTCTTCTTCTTTGTTACGTTATGTTGCTACTTCTTCGCTATTCTTCTGTCATCTTTCATATCTTGGTCAACAAATGGCTCACCTCTTTAACATATTTTGAACCATTGCATCATCAACCTATTTCCATGACAATTTCCTAAAGCTATGGTTTCTATCGAATGGATCCCAGCCTCCATTAGGATCCCTTCTCTTAAATACATTGTTTCTTGCTCCACCAACTACTTGATACACATTCATTTGCTCCTCTATCATCACTTATGAACTAGGAAAAGTATGTAATCTTATTGCCGAAGACAGTCTCCCATCCCTATGCTCCATCACTTGCTCCAAGACCTGCATTTAGATAAAGTTGGCCTCCCCATTTCCTACTGTTAGGCTTGCATTGTTGTTGCCACCAGCAGGTCTTACAAGTTATGAAGGAACAATAGGAAAACAAAGTGTATTGTCAGAAGATGAATCCATATATGCTATTGAAGCATTATAAAGAGTGTTTGATGGCGAAGGGAAGCTAGTTTCAAAAGGGAATCTCGGATATTGGAATTGGATAATAGTAGAAAAAGGCACTCTTGGAGAAGATGATAATATTGAACCTAGGTACATTTTAGTCCCAAAAGTCATGCTTGCATTTGGAGAAGTTGATATACTTTATGATCCAACAGAAGCAATAAAATTATGTTTTGCTCAACCAAGGAAAACTGATAGGATAAAAGAGCACGAAGGAGATTCAGTTGGGTTTGGAAAATTAGGGATTCTGTCATGTTTTAGGAGCAAAAAGAGAACAAATTACTTAATTTTAATTACTGAAAAATAATTAATTTTAATTACTGAACATAAACAATACATTAATTAATAGTAAAATAAAAATTATTATTGATATACACGTCAACTGCCATATTGGCAACTGACCTTACATAGCATGCTTTAAGTGAATAAATTTAAAAGAGACGCAATCTTAATTTGATGGAGTGAGCATTTTTTGGGTAAATAGCTTCATTTTGAAACATTAAAGGATAGAATTGTTGGGAAATCGGGTTGGATCTGATCCGAATCGCAGCGAAATAATTACGAAATTTTTTTGTGACTTTTGATTTTCTGAAAATCAAAATCTATTTAATTCTACAAAATAATTAACACGAATCAAAATAAAGCAAAAATTTAATTCGTACCTTATTTCGAAGCTTGATTTGTATCTTGTCGTATTCCTCAAACCGTTTTCGAAATTGATCCGCCTACTGCAGTCGCACAAGTGTCCGACCTCTAACGGTATTCACATAATAGGTTAAGAGAATTCTGTAACTTTTACAGAGAGAGTTAAGAATGAAGTGCTAGCTACATAGAGCTTAAGCCTATTTATAATAAGCTTATGACGTTTTAGTAATTAAATTGAAATTAAATATTAATTTCAATTAAGCTTTAATTAGAATTACAAATAACTCTAATTAAATATCAATTATGCCCATATAAGAATTAATATTTCATATTGATCCTTATTTATTAAATATCTCATATTTAATTATAAAGTTTCTCAAGCTTTACAAACAAGTCTAACTTGATTAAGTTAACTTTGCTTCCTCCAACCCATTTTATATGTGTGACCCATTAGGTTCCCAGATATGTTGACAATAATTATAAATTATAATTATAATTCATAATTATAATGACATAAATTAAAACTCCTTTTAATTTATCTTTAATTCTCTAATTAAACAATTTATAATCATAGATCAAGATTGGCGTTTAACAACGCATCATGACCACCCAAATATTTAGGAATATCAAAGTGATTTTGACTAATCTTTTCGTGCATGATTTTTTCGTATAATTCAATCCTTTCATCAACCAATGTTCCAATTAGACATAGAGCATGGAATTAATATCTAGTCTAATTTGAGTTCAATTATATTAGTTCTTTACCATTATCTATTGATTCAATTAATGATATTTGTTAACTTTGTTAAGTCAAAATGACTTCATGATTAATCATTTTGATGAAAATGAAATAATAATATTAGAAAGTAAGACGAAACATAAGCAAAAATGAGACGAAAGAAAGTGAGACGGAGAAGAAACTAAGACAAAGCGGAAGCGCAATGTAAGACGAAAGAAAATAAGATGAAGCGAAAGTAAGACGAAGCTGAAGCGGAATGTAAGACGAAAGAAAATAAGACGAAGCGAAAGTAAGACGAAGTGGAAGAAAAAGTAAGACAAAACATAAGCAAAACTAAGACAAAAGCGACACGAAGACAAAGACCCGATAACACGTTAGACGGTTAATCAGTTTGAGTTAGTTACAGAACTCAACTGAATAACTGATTCTTCAAAGATCAAGAAACAAGATCAAGAAGCAGTTGAAGACGAAGGCTATAAATACGAGTCATAGTTAACTTCTACTCTTTAACTCTTGAATTTTAATTTCTATTGTTTTTATTCAAGTACTTAGAAGTTAATTGCAATACATCGTGATATTCTTACTTAATAGCTTTGAAAAGGCAAGTTTTCAAAGAATTTGAAAAAGGGATTGTATTCATAAAAAAAGATACACAATTCAACCCCCCTTCTTGTGCATTTTGTATATCGAACGTAAAGTCTATAATAACACGTGATTTACTTTAATTGGTATCAGAGCTCGGTGTCCAAGAACCACCATTACAAAGTGTGGATAAAAATCTATGCCAGAATCACACGTTTATATAGCTGAAGGCGCCTTCGCCACTAGACCACCTGCATTCAATGGTGAAGATTACCATTATTGGAAAGACAGGATGTGGCTTTTCATTGAATCTACTCATATTGATCTTTGGGAGATTATAAAGAATGGACCGTATGCACCGGTAGATGATGAAGGAAATGCTATTCCACGAATTAGATGGATAGCGGATCAAAAAGCAAGATTCCAGTTAATTTCAAAGGTCAAATTCTTTCTAAGTTGTGCCCTAAGCAGAAGTGAGTATGAAAAAATTCACGGATGTGACACTGCGAAGGAAATGTGGGATACTCTATCCATCGTACACGAAGGCACCACTCAAGTAAAGGAATCCAAGATAAGCATTTTTGTACACCAGTATGAGTTGTTCAAGATAAAAGAAGAAGAATCTATTGATCAGATGTTTGAACGATTTCAAGCTATCGTCAATGGACTAAAAGCTCTCAGTAGAACTTAAGATAATTAAGATCAGAATTGAAAGATTCTCAGAAGCCTACCGAAAAGATGGAGACCAAAAGTCACCGCTTTACAAGAAGCTAAGGACTTAAGTGTGTTGAAGCTTAATGAATTGCTTGGATCCTTAAAGATACATGAAGTAGAACTCGATGAAGAAGATAAACCTAGAAGGGATAAATCTATAGCATTAAAGGCTAGAAAAAAGAACCACAAGATTCTGAGGAAAAGGAATTCATCGTCGAAAGTGTTGAAGATAGAGGAAGACAAGAATGACGACTCTAGTGAATCAGATTAAGATTCGAGCGAAGAAGATGATAATTGTATTTTATCTTAAGGAAGATCAGACGCATGTGGAAGAAGAAGGCAAAAGGAAACACAAAGTTTTCTTTCAAGAAGAATAACAAAGATGAAGACAAGAATGAGAAAACATTAATCATCTGCTATGAATGCAATAAACTGGGACACTATAAGTTAGAATGTCTATTGTTGAAAAGAAAACCTAAGAAGAATAGAGTAAACAAGAAGAGCATGATGGCAACCTGGGAAGATCTGGATTCGTCTGAATCAGTTATTGACTCAGAGACATCGGTACAAGCTAGCATTTGCTTAGTAGTCGAAAAAGAAAGTGATGAGGAGGTAACCTTAAAATTTAGTGAACTAAAAGATGCATATTTAGAACTACTAGAAGATTATTATGCAATACTTGAGCAGTATAAGTTGTTAAAGAAAAAAATATATAGAAAACTTAAAGAACACGCAAGTGTTAGAGAAGGAAAATGTCTACCTGAAGAAACAAGTAGACGAGATGAAGAAAAAGGCAGTTGTAGATAGATTTGAGGAGATCAGTAAGCTGAAACAAAGGATCAATAGTCTTTTAGTTAATCTATCGACATTTACAGAGAGTACGAGGAAAATGAATGATATGCTAGGGAGATACAGACACCCTAATGATAAAACTTGATCAGGTTTTGCTCAAAACAATAATTAACATAAAATGAATTTTGTTCCTCATAGGAAGAAATTCCATCATCATCATCATTTTGTTTATCATGTTAAAACTAACCCCAAAGGACCCAAGAAAATCTGGGTACCTAAGAGATACATAATATCTCTTGCAGATATCCTTCCTTGGAAGAAGCAGCCAGCATCAATGGTATTTGGAAAGTGGATACTCGCGACTTATTACGGGAAGAAGGTCTA
>JANVCL010000212.1:19318138-19335043 GCA_026546855.1 Erythroxylum incrassatum | reverse complement strand
TCAAGAAGACGGAAATTATGAAGAACGTAAAGTACAATTCAGCCCAAGGTGGAGATTGTTAGGTATTGGCCTGAATTATTTCTTGGTCAATTTTGAATAGCTGGTCAATTTTGGATGGCAACAATAAAAAAGGAGGAAAAGTAAAACTTGTATACGACAATTATTTTTTGTTGACCTAGTTAGTGGAGGTAGGCAAATTGACTTTGCCAAATTGGTGGACAAGTTGATTTTTTGCCAACTTTAGAATTGTACTATAAATAGGGCTTGGTGTGGGTATATTGTGTGTGTGTGAGAGAGGTTTTGTAGTAATAGTTTCATATCAGTGGAAATATAAAAAGTCTGTGGACGTAAGCAAGATTAAGGCCGAACCACATTAAAAATTCTTGTGTCTTGTTTTCTTTTGTTTGTGAATCTTTTGCGGTATTTCCAACACTACCTATGTAGAAGAATGATACATCCAAATTATGAGGAAGTAGAAGCAATCATCAAAAAGCTGTGGAAATGAATTCAACTTATAAATTGTATTGTGGTGGAATCTATTAGTATATATAGCGTTCACTAAACGTGAGTTGCAGATGGGGTATACTGCAAGTGTAGAAGAGAGAAGAAGATATTGCCGTACAGATGTGCAGACTACTTGTATGTATGCACGATAAATATTTAACGTTTTTATCTTTAATGTGTGTGTGTGAAATAGACAGCTCGGACATAGACTTTTCGTCCACAAGAGGTAATTATTAAGAAGAGTAAGATTACCATATTTTAAAAAATATGGTAAAATCTTGATTAACATAACGACTAATGCCGTCTGAACTTTAGACAAGAATAAAGTCGTGATGATTCATCATTAAATACTAATAGCACCCAAATTCTCCAGCGGTAGGATTGTTAGAGTTATGATTGACAGTTACATTAGTTAGTTTGAACCTACTGTATAAATATCTCTCTACATGATTATAATGATATAGATTTTTACCCTCTGTATTTCAGAGACTCTGTGTCTGCTTCTCTGAATTCTCTGGGTTCATCCAGATTTTCTTGCCTTTACATCCAAGAAACAATATCGTTTCTTTATTTTCTTTCTTTACATTAAAGTGTTAATATGGCCAGTTTCAATGCTTGGAATGCAACTTCTGGTTCGACGTCAAAACCAGAAGAGAATCCGTCCAGCCCGTATTTCCTTCACGTTAATGAGAATCCGACGTTGGTTCTTCTATCTTCGGTTCTTACAGGACCAAACTATCACCAATGGCAAAGAGCCATGAAGATGTCACTTTTATCCAAGAATAAGCTTAGCTTTGTTGATGGTTCGATCATGTAGCCATCACGTACAGATCCTCTGTTTGTTCCATGGGAACGTTGCAATAACTTGGTAATTTCCTGGCTTATTCATTCCGTTTCTCCTTCTATCGCACAGTCTATTATATGGTTGGATTCTGCGTATGAGATCTGGAATGATCTCAAAGCAATATTTACTCAAAGCAATTCTTTCCATATTTATGATCTTCAGCTTGAGATTTATACTTGTCAACAAGGTAGTTTATCAGTTCATGAGTATTTTACCAAGCTCAAAATCTTGTGGGACAAGTTGCAGATATTGCGTCCTCTTCCTTCTTGTACGTGTAGTCCTTAGTGTTCTTATGGTCTGTCCAAGAACATACGTGAGTTTAATGAAAACAATCAAGTCATGGTTTTTATTAAGGGACTGAATGAACATTATTCTACTGTTAAATCACAGTTTCTATTGATAGATCTTCTACCTTCATTAAATAAAGTGTTTTCCTTTGCTCTTCATTCTTCAACAAGAATGGCCTTCGGTGGTTTCTGATGTAAATGCTTTGGCAGTGAAAGGTTCCACTGCTCTTACCCAACGAAAATTCTTTCATAATTCAACTCCCCCGACTTGTATCCATTGTGGCAAGGAGGGCCATACTATTGATAGGTGCTACAAGAAGCACGGGTTTCCTATAAATATGAAGAATTCTAAGAAATCTTCAACTAGGGTGTATGCTAATGCGGTAGATACCGAAGATGTGATGATCAACTCTGTTGATTCTCTTACTCTTAAAACTACAGAGGACCAGGCTCCTCAGTTTCAATTTACTAAAAAACAATATGATCAGTTATTACAACTCATACAAGGATTTCCATCCTCTTCTCATCACGTTAATGCGGTCACTTTGCCTAAACGTGTATCACCGAAGTTAAACCCCGCAGGTTTGGTTTCTTCAAATCGTTAGTTTATTCCACATATTTCTTTAAATGTTACTGCTATAAATCATACCCATTCCAATGAATGGATTATTGATACCGGTGCTATGGATCACATAGCGTGTTCTTAGCTTTTTTCCATTCTTATAAATTAGTTGATAATGTTTATGTACATCTTCCTAACAATTGCAGAGTCCGGGTTACCCATATTGGCACTATTTATGTCAATAATTCTTTAAAACTACTTAATGTTTTATATGTACTTGACTTTACCTTTAATCTTTTGTTTATCAATAAATTGGTTCATTATCTTTCTTATTGTGTTCTTGTCTCATCCTCTCATTGTATCATCCAGAGCCTAAGTCAAACCATGGCAAAGCACGGGCTTTATCCGATGGAGATAGGTTGGGAAAGCGACTAGAACAAACCCTAGCAAGAAGAAGTTGGAGGATATGCAAAATTATTGAGTGTAGTGTTATGACACCGTTGAACGACTTGTATGATTGTTGGTACGATTTTGGGTCCTCAGTAATAGTCTATGTTTCTTGGTTAGGCCAGAGGTTGGTCACGAGGATTTCCTTTTTCATTCTCCTTTTGTTTCTCTTCAATAAGGAAGGAACTGTTATGATATTTCCTAAAAGGTTAATTAATAACTAGCTGTTCATGAAAAGTGCAAAAACGAAAAGGTAAACAATTTTTACTCCAAATCTTAAGGGATTTCAGTTTTTATCCTTCTTGCCTATGCTTTTAAGGGAAACAACATGGAAGAAATATGAGGGTTTCATCGAAATTAAGTACTCCTGTTAACTTCTAATTTATCACATATATATATAAAGAAAATGTTTCTTTATCTGCTAAATTGTGTCCTCTTAAAACTTATTTGCTCAATTTAGTCATTATCTGGTCTCCTCAATTGATTTAAGTGGCTCCATTTTGCTCCCTTTGTTCTTCCATTGAACTTGATCTTTCGTATCTTATCTTAATTGTGTTTTTTATTTAAGTTAATCTCTTTAAAAGCCGTATAAATTAGCAAGATTACATTTTTTTAAAAAAAAACAAGAGATTATCTTAAGAATTTGTAATTTAAAATATTCATGTAGTTATAAAATAATTATAGTATGATATCTAAATGAAGATGTTTTAAAATATCACTTATTTGAATGATATATTTGTACTGTGATTTAATATTTACATGTTTTCTTTTTGAAATTGTTAATTTACTAATGTTATAATATTTCTAACATTAGTACATATCACTTATCTCATCAATACCTTGAGTTTAGTACATAATTTGCCCGACATTTTCTAAAAGATATTTACTAAAAAATTGACTAGAAGCATATTCTTTAACAATTTTCAATCTAATAACTTTTCGTTATCATTTATACCTAGTCTTAACTTATAGGTTTTAGTCATATTTCTTCAGTAAGAGAATTACTTAAACTTTGCAATTTAAATAAAAAGAAAAGCTTATAAGAATAAAATAATATTAATTATAACCTTTTAAAAAGCAGAATAAAAAAACGAGATATTTTTTTAATTATGATAACCTATTTAGCTTCTTCACCTTTACTTTCATGTTACAATGCATCCCCCATCAATCATCCAAGTTAAAATACAACCTTAAATATACAAAAGCAAATATTACATGGAATGACGACCATCTGACTTTTCTTGCACACGCCTTTGTTCTTCAATCTCTTCTAAATCTTCATCATCTCCCTTTCTACCCGCTTGCTCTTTCCAATATGCTACCAATTTTTTCAACCGAGCGACCTCTTTCGATGAAATATTTTTACTTGGATCATTCACTATTGACCGTACTCTTGAAGCATACCTAAATACGAATAAGAATGGAAGGAAATGTCAATAGCAAATAAGCAATCTAAACCGTAAAGCCAGAGATTAGTTTATAAGAACATCAAATTAGGAAGCTTACATTAAAGAATTATAAGTCTCATCCAAATTTGACTCTGCAGGGGACACGTTGACGAACATTAGTGTTTTTGCATTACCACCAAGAGAATCACTCATTAACATTGTTAATTTGTGATTTCTATATGGTATGTGTTGGCCACCAGAAGACAAAGCACTGATCACATCCCCAAGTGCTGAAAGAGATTTATTGATACTTTGTGCCTCTTTCAGTTGACAACCTGATGAGCCAGATTTTTTTACTCTTTCTGAACCAGCAAGGTCAACAAAACTTATCTGCACTTGACATAAAATGACACTTTGAATTTGAGATTAAAAGGAAAAAGACCATAGGAAATCCTAGAAGAAATGACTTAATCAGTGTAGCAAATAAATATACCTTTCCCCTTGCAACAGATTGAGTTTGTAGGTTGGTACTCTCAATAACAATTGAAAGTACCAAATGAGATCTTGAACTTTCTAGATTCATTTGAGTCCCAGACGTATGTCGTTGTTCATATCCTTTCTGGATAATGGTTTGGAGTTCCTCATATGTCGTGATTGACACAACTGTCACATTTTCTACCATTACCATACCCTGATTCAAATTCGAGTACATGAAAAACAAAAACAAAAGCCACATTAATAGAAAATGTAAAACTGGAACTGAAGAATTTCCCCACACCTAAAAAGATTTTGTGAATGAACAATCACCTTTGCATCTTTCTTGATATCCAGCTTTGAGGGCTTCACATTCTTTGGCAATAAAAGGTCTACTAGAGTATCTTGATACAACTCTACTACATATGCCTGCAGCATTTTGTATTTAGTAAACTTATATGTTACCAAAGCCAAGCGCTCTAACTTCATTTTGATTTTTCGTAGTAAAGCGATAACACAAAGAAATTCTAACTTAGAAAACGGAATCAAACAGATAAAGGATATAGTTAGTGAGGCAGTTACAAATATTTCAAATTATTGGCTGAAGCAACGTTCCTTAAGTCAAATTACCTTCAATGAAAATGAGAATTTGTTGCTATCACGTCTCAAGATTTTAAACAACTCAGCAGTTGCTCGTGGTGTCAGTCCGGGCTCACTTTCAGAACCATAGATAGTAAATGTCTTTCCAGAACCAGTTTGACCATAAGCGAATATGCAAACATTGTATCCATCCACAGCAGATTGTACTAAATACTAATCATATTAAAAAGGAAAAAGGAAAATGTCGCAAATTAGTTCCAGATAAATGACCCTGATAAATCACAGAAGTCTGGTTAAACTCACTCTTGTATCCTCAAATACATCTTCCTGCGAGGCTATGCTATCAAACACTCGATCATATGTATGTTGCTTCACTTTATCATCTTTCCATGGATGTTCAATAGTAAACTCATCTGAGCTTGTAAGGAGGTCTCTTTCTTTTTCATAAATTTCCTTATCATTTAAAGGTCTTAGCCGACAAAATACCCTGATCTTCCCTTTCATATCTAAAGATAATGGAATAGCAAGTTAATTTCACCACAAGAAAGCATACTTGAATAATAATATAGAAGTTATGCAATGACTTAAATAGTCAAGCAGAAGTTGTGGAATAGCAAGGACATTAAGAGAAGACCCAACAGCAGCATTAGAATGGTGGTAACAACAATGGACCATTGAAGTCTATGTGATGTAATACCTTATTAAGGCAGCCTAGGTTATTACTTGCATCTGATGTTTTCTACATTAATCTATTTCATTCCCATTGTGAGAAGTATCTTTCCCTATCTCTTCTCTACCAAATTTGATCTTCCTCGCTTTTTTTCCTTAAGGCCTACAACCCTGGTTGCTACAATCACTATCTCTCTTCACTGGACTCCAGGTATTCAGAAAACTATGGATGCAATATGTTGATGTTCTATTTTCACTGCTACTGATCTTGCCAGGTAAAGACCATCGCAGATCAGCCACTCAGGTCCCAGATTACTGACCTGTTTAGTTTTAAGTGCATGTCCCATGATTTATTTTGCACAGTTAATTTGAGGTTGAACTAAGTTTGAATAAGTCTTCTAACTTGATCTGAAGTTCTAAGTCAAGGATTTGAACAGGAGAAGGTCCTCCTATTTGGCAACATGGGATGCGGAGATATAGTTTACTGGAAGAAGAACCTTTTGATTTAACAACTAAAAGAACATCTATAATCAACTTTTGGGTTGACAAACCCTCTAATTACATAAAAAAGAGTAAAATAGGGGACGGACAAGTTCTCAAAACATTTTATTTATAATTTTGGGGCATCATTGTCAATATTGACTATGCAGTTTAATTCCAAATATTATATGCTAGTATATACTGAGTGTTAAAGTTGCCTAACCTTCTATGGTATTAAAATAGCGCTTTCGTAAAACTTGCTCTTCCTTGTACATAATTTCCAGCTCAGCAAGTTGGGCTGCTTGCATCTTCAATATGGCTGCAGTTTGTTCATTCTTTCTATCAATGTCCTGAAAGTAGCGAAACTTATCAGGTACAGATGCTTATCACTAACGAATCCGATGGATATTTGTGAAACAGCCCAGTCAAGTCTTCTATTTGAACAAAGTTTATACACTGAAATAAAGATTCATTTAAAGATGATACCTCTTTCATTTCTCTCAATTCCTCTAATTCCTTCAAATTATTCTGCATGATAGTTAACTCCTCATTCCTTGCTGTAAGAGTTGATTCCAAAGCCACTAACTTTTGAGTTAACCCCTCTAGGTTCTTCTCAAGCTCTGTCACTCGGAGCTTTAAAGATTTTCGCTCTACGTCAAAGTTCTTTTCAAGAACTTCAATCTGTGTAAAGAGAAACTAACCAATTTATTACGAAGTTCAGTTAAATGAAACTTAAGTTTTTGTGATTATACCTGTTCAGTTTTCTTGTTCTCAATCTGAGCAATCTTTTGCTCTAATAATGATTTCTCATTTGTCAATCTTTTCACAGTTTCTTTTGTTGCATTCAATTCTACATTCCTTTGTCTTGATTCATCCTCGAGCTTGCGGGATAACTGCATCACATAGTCCAAGTGATTTCTCCATATCAAAAAGTTCACCGGAGCATACAATGTGAAAAACTTAATCCGAGTTTAATAAAATCAACTAGATCAAGAAAAGTAAATAAATTTCTAAGATGTCAATCTAGATAACATGATTTCACCTGGTTGTCTGAACCAACCGCATCCTTTTTGGTTTTACTCTCAGTTGTTAAATTAGTGAGGTCGGCTAACCTTTTCTCCATATTTTTCTTCTCCATCAATGCAGTCTAGCACATAAAATTTCACCAAGTTAGAATATTCAAGAGAGATCTACGGAGGATAAAAGGAAGAGCTAAGAACTCTGGATGAATTACACTAACCTGAAGTGCCGTATCTTTTTCTGAAAACAGCACCTTGAGTCTGTCGTATTCGCTCACAACCTCTGCTATATTTTGTTGCTCAGTTCTCAAGGAAACTCTCAAGCTCTTCAATTCTTCTTGCAATTCCACTTCCTGCTTTTGCTTCTCATGCAATTCTTCCAATAACTGAATCAGTTTAACCCATAATTCAATACAGATCTAAAGGCAAATATTTTTTATTTGTTCTCATCGCAATTCGTTTAAAGAAATAATGAATCAACTAAATATCAGTCCAGGTTGCTCATCTAAGGCTACTTTACACTTAGCTAAAGCCTTGGCATAGTTCTGAACAAGCAAATGATACTCAAGTGCTGATAAATATAAATATCAAGTAAACTAAACATGCAATCTCAAACATGAAAACCAAGGCACATTCACGTGACATTATTGGTAGTGAGTGGTAAGAGAGGCACTAGGTAGATTACTAGTTCCAATAATCAATATATTTCAAAACTAAGAAAAATGAATTCTTCAATCTTTTAGCCTCATCATCTTGGTCAGAAGAATCTTCGAGGCCTCATACACAGCACTTAAACACCATAAGAGTTCCATCATTATAATTAGATGGTACAAAGAAACACTTAGCATTTTATATAATGAATTGAAGGCCTACTTGATCAGTTTTCTTCTGGTATTCTTCCATGCTTTTAGACAATTCCTGTATACGACTTTCATACGCATCTGCATTATGATGCTTAGCATTGCTAGAAGGATCTCCATTCATTGGGCTGCTAGCCACAGACCGAGCCTTGGAATATCGACGTAACATGACATCATTTATGTGAGTTTGAAGAGCGACACAAATTTCTTCTCCCTGATAAACTAAGAAATTTTAGTTGCATCAAGAGTACATAAGAGTCAACCAACCATCGAGTACTGAATTGCAAAGTTCCAACAAAGATGATGTTGGAATTGTCTGACCTGCTTTGTCTCAAACTGGAATATATGAAGAACACCTGCAACTCTCATCTTAAAGAATACAGCAGTATTGCTACTACCAAACTGCATTATGTCCCGCAACTCTGCAGAATGTAGGTACTCCTTAGGGACTGGACGGAAAAAGTGCACCTGTGGAGAAATCAAGAAAGCAATTTATGCTAAAATCTGCCGTTTTCTGTGTTGATAAGCAGAATAACCTTAATATCAATTGTTATGGCTCAATTAACCATGTTTATGATCTGGGGACTTACTCCACGTTTATTAATGCCCAAAATAATCCGTCCAGGTAAAAGCCCAATCGGATCATCAATCTTGCGAACACCAAAGAAAATTGAATTCCCATATGGAAGTGTCCTCAATATCCGCAGAAACTGCTGTCTTGCATCATCTTTGGTCAGATGTTCCTTCATGTAAAAATAACTTTAGATTTAAAATATTTCATTCAAGAATATGATAGCCTCAATAAGATGCTTTCCAAAAGTAAATGCACATTCATAAACTATTAATTGCTTGGGAAAGATCAGTCATGCAAGAGTCAATGTACATAAAGTGGAGTTCTTGATCTCTCTTCCTTCCTTACCTCTCGTCGTCAACACACCCCAACTCAGGCAACTTCTCCATCTTTACAAATGGAGTACAAATGACCTATAAGCTTTCAAACTTTAAAAACGAAGATAAAGTATCGATAAAAAGAGAACTAGAAACAAAGGCTTTTGGTTCTTGTTGCAATGAAGTAGCATTGAAAAACATCTTTAGATTGAATCATAATATGACTATTCACCACTTTGAAGTTCATCTTTCACTAATACCAATTATGTGAAGAAAAAAATCAACAAAAACTAGCAAACCCTTGGTTGCAGCCTGGGCAAATGGAAGTTGTAAAGTCAAGACCAAGGATAATACATTTCAAAGAGAAAGCAAAGTTTCACCAAAATTGCAGGAGCAGCTTAAATCAAGCAATCACATCAATAACAGTCAGTTAGAGCAAATTGTACAGCAAGTTCTAAACTCTAATTAGGGCAGAGTATAATTCAGAAAAAGAAAGTCTGAACTTAGATACTTTAACAGGAGTTATGAGAAACACTCAGATATTGGTTCTTACCATTGATCGATAACGAGAAAGAATATCCAGTTCCCATTCTCGCTTTGCTCGGGTTATTGCAATTTGTCTCGGTAAAAATCTTTCAAGGAGAGAAGTCCAATCACTGGAAAATGAAAACCTCAGCAGATTAAACGTCACTGAAACACAGAGAAACTAGGTACACAAAATCAATCACTCTCAGAAAACTAAATAATGAAAGCAGAACCAAATCAAGCACAATAAGTCAATGTCAACAATGGGAATTACACCCCTAACATATAACTTCATCTGAATAAGGGAACAACTACTGACGTGCATGATTCAGGGCTACCCACAAATCCAATCTCAACCAATATTTGCAAGGCAGACAACTGTGCAGCATCATCTCTTCCAACAGGGTAATTCCCTAATATGTAGTCATGCTGCAACTGTAACAATACAATCATGGACAAAAATTTAGCAGCTAGAACATATACGAGATGTAAAATGAGATTGAATAAACAAAATAAAACTGCATACTAAAGTTGAAGCTGTTTAAAAAAATCTAATAAGGGTTTAAATACTTGAACATATGATAGTTGCAAAAACATTGGATCTGTCATGGCCTCATCTGATTCACGAAATAGCTTTTTCTTAAATGTCAGTTTGCAATGAACAATTTCTCCTTTACTTCGATCCTTGGCTGCCTTGAAATCTGCCAACAAGTCCCCTATATATTTGTTATCATCTAACCCAATATATTCCTCTGCATGAGAAGAAAGTGTGAGATTAGATTCCTGCAGCAATTTATATCTAGGTTTAAAGCGAAGAAGATGACATAGTACATACCATTCCCAGGATCAGATGATTTAGAACCTGCAATAAGTTTACGGCATTCAAAAAGGCTGAAGCTAGAACATGCTGAAAGTTTAATTATCCCTGCAAGTTCCTGAAGAAGAAATAGTGTTCATTAGTGTAGGAAAAGGCTTCCAAAGTAGGAGAGTGACAGAAAGAGGTTGAAAGATTGTCAAGATTTTACAGAAATTATATGCACATGCAATGCTGCAACTTTTGACAAAATTATGATCAGCCACAAAGAAATGATCATTAGACTCCTGTATTCTTGTTTTACCTTCTTTAAACAGGATGATTATTGTATCAAGATAAACAAGTGCCTTGACTCATCACATTATCATGTTTGAAGATGCTCAGTATGATTCAGTCTAACTCCAATAGTGATGGGTTGCAGGAATAAAGTAGGCTCATAAAGGACAACAATGGAGGTATGTTATTTCCTCATATTCCAGAAGGCTACAAGAGAAAATCCCACACTGCATTGAATTTAGTTGAGCATATGCACGGTGTGGCCCAAGTTTAAACATAAGAACTTGCACTAACCAGTAACCAGTCCAGTTTGAAATTGGAACAATTGCAAGATAGGCCATCAGAATGTTTCCAACCTCATCTTCGATGAGCACCTACAGCTACCTTTATAAAAGCGTGCATGCAACAAGTAAAATTGAAGAGGCATTAAAGTACCTCAACAGCATCAGACACTGTTGTTGCCATGTCATAAGTGATTTCTTCAAAAGTTTCATCCAAAAAAAACACTATTGTTGTAAGTTTTCGACCAGTTAGAAGAGCTTCAATTTCCTCACGTCCTGGTATAGTATGTCTTGGACCAGCTTTAACTGAACGCTTCAAGGCATTCAATGTATTTGATGCAAGGATTTGGACCTCAGAATCAGTATTCATACCATATGCTACATTATGAACATATTCCGATAAATATCCACCAATGTCCTTGCTGGGAGGCATAGAAGATGCGCATAAATACATTAACTCCCATGCTTTAATCAACCATTGCCTGCAAAATCACCAAGCTTTGTAATTAAGAGGTTAGCAGTTACAAGGTGAATGAAATTAACAAAGAGAATAAAAGTTTACAATGCACACTAGTCTATAAGTCTTTCCTCATAAGCAGAAGATCATTAAAGGAGATTGAATGTCCTTAATTGGAAATTTACTTATTGTCGAAGGCAGAAAACTAAACAAAAAGAAGCATGAGTTAAGACATACTTGCCTGTCAGGATTATTTCTAGTCTGTTTTGAAATCTGGGCAAAAAGTTCATCTCGAAGTTCTGCACGCTTCAGTGTATGCTTGTACAATTTTCCTACAAGTTCAATTCGTTCATCTAAACTTGTTTGAGCTGCTCGATCAGATGAATCCACTCCCATGTACTTCAAAATTATTAGGAATAATTTTGTAGCTCGGCTGATGAGATCACTATTAATTTTGAGCAATGAAGTTGGTATGGGATCCTGCAATGAAGCTGGAACTTAGCTTTGCATAAGGTTAGTTTGCATAAGAACATTATTCCATAAAGGCAATATGATGTTGCAACCTTTTGGAAACACAGCATATCTTCAAATGTGAATTTTTCCCGAACTTGAGGGCCTACTGATTTTTTAGAAAAGAATCCACGTTTTCCAGTAGATTGCATCTGTTTCTGCATCATCCTTAAAAACCCTTCAACCTTCACAATAGAATCACATGATAGGTTACAAATGTCAAAAAGTGTAGAGATTAAGCGAATCTTGTATATTTCATACAGAAGATTTTGTAAACTGTTGCATCTTCGTCATGACAATGTTATGTACCTGAAAATTTTCAATCAAGGGTATAGCACCAGCAAGTTCCGCTGGTACAGAAGTTGAGAAGACTTGTGTACTGTAAGAAACAATTAAATACAAGCATTAGTGTTTAGAATCTACACCAACTTTGCAAATGGAAAGCCTCTATTTAATTTCTAAAAGCAACAAAAAATAGATAAATAAAAGCGAAACAGGAGAAAGTTAAATTAAGAGGACTGGATCATGTGCAAGTTTTCAACATAATAAACAGCAAAGCAAGTATAAAACAGCTTCAAATCTAATAGATGAAGAAACTTAATCACGATGCTCACTGTGTTTGCGAGAAGTTGGAACCATCACTGTCATATCCATCTCCATTGGAGACAGAGGCGGAAGAATGCAAAGAAATGTCATCATTTCCATTGGCCGAGCGAAAAGAAGACATACTCGTTCGTAAACTTTGAGCCAGAGAAGGCTGCATCTCCATTTTCATAACACAAAACAAGCCAAATTACGTTTTAGTAACTGCAAATCGAACAGAAATTATTAGTTAACACAAAATGGTGTAAGGCACATTTATGAAAACCTAACGATGAACACGAAGAAGACGCAGGCACAAGAACTAAGCAGCATCGATCTTAGGAAGGGACATTGAGCAAAAGACAGATCCAGCAAGAAAATGGAATAGTAAGAGATAGAATAGACATCGATTGCCTCCAAGCCGACGCGAGAGAGATGGATGGATCTAGCGAGTGGTGTAGAGCCAAATGGCGGGGCAAGAAGCGGAGACGAAATGATGTTTGTTGAGAGAGTCACGAGACGAGACAGCGAGTGTGAGAGTCTGTATTAAATGGGGGAAAATCAAAATGGTTTTAAATTCTAAAATTCCTCCAACTTTGTACAGTAAGTACATCAACCCCTCCAAACACCGAATTCAAAAAGTAGTAGGTGTATGTATAATGCTTCATCTCAATCTAATCTGGTTGTTAGAAGTAGAACTAATTCGGGATTCTATTTCTTCTACATTGTGATATCCGTATCCCCCCAGCACTGTGGTATCGTTTTCACTTGTCCTTTTCTTCAGATTGTGAGCAAGAAGGCAGATGCTCGGCCCAACTAGTTATTACCGAATGATTTCTACTTTCTACAGCTTTTGTCCTACCTATCGGCTTTCGAATTCTGATTATTAAATTAATTTTAAAAAAACCAAGTGGAGAGATTGGGCTTCCAACCTTATTTGTTATTAGGCCCATTGTACTCATCCTATTCCTACACTTGTTGGACTTGCTTACCACATACTACGGAGTGGAGTTGAAAGAGTCAATTACTATGTCTAGAATCACTATCTCTCACCCGTCGTCGTCAGTTTGTGGGGTGAAACTGAAGGGTACAAAGACTCGTGAAAAGGCGTTGCAGCTGCAGAAGGAGTGCAGTAACATACGTCACAATACTCTTCAATTTTCAAATTAATTGATAAGATATTAATTCAAATTTAAAAGTTAAACTCAATTTAACACATTTTTTAAAATTAAGACTTTCGAACACTTGTCCTTCAAAAATTTTAAAGGGTTATTTTTGAAAACTATTTTAAAAAAAGTAATAGAATTTTTCGTTTTCAAAAATTTTATAAGAAGAAAGATTAGCTTACAGAGGGCTGATTCACTTCGTACTTTATATACAGACATAACAAATTCAACGCTAATTAACTTTTTAATTATAGGTGTAGTAGCTTATTGATTACATATATACAATTCAAAATGAAAATAATATTCTAGGGGTGCTTGGTTGATAGGTTTGAGAATGAGTTAATGGGTATGGAATAAAAAGTTAGTGGTTGGTTGTTAATTATGATTATAAGGGTAATGGTTTGATATCCCACTTTAGGAAAATCTTCCATACCCTTAGTAGAGGAATGAAAATCATTCCTTAGTAGAGATTCATTTTACTAATTAATTAATTAAAACATAATTAATTAAAATAATAATATTAATTAATTAAGTACATTATAATTAATTAAAATATAATTAATTCATTCATTAATTAAAATATAGTAATTAATTATTTAATTAAAATATAATTAATTAATTTAATTAATATAATTAGTTAAAATATAATTTATTCATTAATTAAAATACTGGTATTAATTAATTAAAATATTATTAATTATTAAAAGATAACTAATTAAAATATAATTATTCATTAATTAAAATATTTTGATTAATTATTTAATTAAAATACAGTTAAATACAATATAATAAATTAAATTATTATTATTAATTAAAATATATTTATTCATTAATTAAAATATTGCTACTGATTAATTAAAATATAATTAATTAAAATATTGTTATTAATTAATTAAAATTTAATTACATTATAATTAATTAAAAACAAATAAAAAATAGTTACAATATAATTAATTGAAATATAAGTCATTGACTAATTAAAACACTCTAATTAATTAATTACAATATTCTAATTAATATATTGTAATTAATTAATTACATTATTTTTTACAAACTAACCATTATCAATGGTAACGGTAATCATTCCTTCCTCTTAACCCATCATAATTATAATGATAATATCCATCCTCATTCCTCACTATTTTTATTCTCATTCTTATTACCATTCTCTCGTACAAACCAACCGCTCCCTAAGCTATTGAATACAGAATCTGTACACATAAATTGTATTATCAAGTCTTTGTTCTCCAATTATATGATACAACTTGGTCGTTTACAAATAATGAGATGTTCGTATTGAAGAAGACAATCGACCGACTCAGTTTAATTAATTGTTGGATTCCTTTCATGTTATTTAAAAGTATTTTGTAGAGTATTTACTATTAATAGAGTCACGTGGTAGTAATTTTTCTATGCGGTGATCCATGCTTAGAGATTGACTGAATTTTTAAAAAATGATTTGGCCTTGAATATTTAATTGTGTATCCAATCAATTAATTTATTAATTTTTAATCAAACAAGATCAGTCTAATTTATTATTATTAATTAAACTAAACATTTTATTAAATTTAAACTCAAATTAACTAATTTTGAAGTTAATTAGTGAGAAGATAAGAAAATATATGTACCCAAAACTTAATTAGAGTATGATGATAAATTGTAGATAAGGATGATATTAGTGTTGGGACTTAATGTAATCTAATCTAGTTTAATATAAAATTAATAAGTTTAGTTTAAATGATTAGATTTTGAATTCAACTTGTTCTTTTTTTAATTTTCAAACGTAAACTTTCTACTAATAATCCGTTATAGCTGAAAGTCTTATTATTTCAAACAAGATCAGTCTAATTAATTATTACTAATTAAACTAAGCATTTTATTAAATTTAAACTCAAATTAACTAATTTTGAAGTTGATTAGTGAGAAAGTAAGAAAACATATGCATCTAAAACTTAATTATAGTATGATGGTAAGCTGTAGATAAGGATAATTTTTGTGTTCGGAGTTAACATAATTCTAATCTAGTTTAATATAGAATTAATAAGTTCAGTTTAAATGATTAAATTTTGAATTAGACATTATTCTTTTGTTAATTTTCGAGTTTCGGATCAAACTTGAACTTACTCTCAATAATTCGTTATAGTATGTCAATTATATTTTGTTGAAAACAATGTGCTTTTAATGTTATTTCCAAAATAACATTAGATTCAATTTTTAAAAAATAATCAAAGTTAATTTGATTGTGCTTGAAATCTAGCTGCAAAGTCCAATTTTGTTTGGATCTTGAGTCTGAGTCTCAGTTTAATCTTTCACATGAAATTTTAGATTGGACTCAAAGCAAGGAAGACCCGAAGCTGATTGGACCAATATCAAGACATAATAAGATCAATTTGTAGATAAATACAAAAGCTACCAACTTTTGTAGATACAAACAAAACCTGATGAAAGCTACAAATGTTCCTTTGCATTAGCCTCTCTTATGCAATCATTCATTTATTTACTTGTCTTTTTTTTTATTTGCATGTTTATTTATTTGTTTTATCATTTATTTTTATTCCTTACTTTATTTTATATTTATTAAATTATTTGTTTTAGTACTTATTTTTATTTATTATTATTATTACAATCTTTTATGCCTATTTTATTTTTAATTATTATAATTTTATTATTTTAATATGTATATGTATCTTTTTTATATATGTTTATAAGAAACGACATTTATACTAATCAGGGTAACTTACCACGTACTTCTGTATCTCGTCTAACCTCACGTATTAACAAAACTTTTATTAAATTATTGTACCACAACAACAATAACATTTTAATTGAATTCTCGTTAAAATATAAAATTGGAGAAATTTAAAAATACATAACTTTACTAATTATATTTTTGAAAAATTCACATAATTAAATTTTTTAGGATTATATATAATTTTAACTTAGCTTTATATTTAAAATTCAATCTCTTTAATTTCTGACCTATTAAATGAGGTGGATTGTTTTATTACAAGTTCGATTTAGATTGCTTGTAAAGTCTAAAGGGATGCTTGGTTGGGGGTAATGGAAAAAAATGTATGGAAATGAAATGAAAACTTGTGTTTGGCATCAAACTATCATTGAAGGGGTAACATTTTCATTACCCATTTCTTGGCAATCCTCCATTCCCATAGTAATTGAGAGGAATGAGAATCATTGATTCTCCTCTTACAAGGGCTTTATGTAACTAATTAATAATATTTTAATTAATTACATTATATTTAATTAAAATATTA
>JANVCL010000212.1:19283046-19305837 GCA_026546855.1 Erythroxylum incrassatum | reverse complement strand
AATGTGAACAACCTATCCTCGAACTGGACTTCTTTCGTTAAGAAATCAGCGCCAATAGTTGCCTTGTATTGATTACTAAACTTTCAATTCACATACCTAGAAAGCAAACATTTACATAAATTGAAATAAAAGAAAATTACCATAAAACACTAACAATATCTAACAAAATACAGAGATTTGAGAAGAAACACAATTGATGATCTGGGTTTTAGAGATTAATACTAGTTCATTAGCGATGTCTTGCCAACCCTGTAAAAGGAATCCAAAAAATGATTATTCGGCGAAGAAAAGCAAACAAATCGTAAATTTAAAATATAAGACAAATTAAAGAGAATTTCAAAATTTCAAAGTACCCGCTATCACCGAGGATTATGACCTTTAAAACCATGCGCCTATGAGAAACCATTGATTGAAATCTTCGAGCAACTTCGTTTTTCTGTTTCTAAGTTTGTAGAGTTTGAACACAAGGGTACAGAAACCTCAAACCCAGAAGAGGGTAGGCCCTCAAGGCAAGAACATGAAACAGAACAAAATGGAAAAAGAGAAAAGAAACATACAAAAGCATGGAATACACATGTATAGGAACTGGGCTTTGGCGCCAGCGTTCGAGTTCCCGACAATGGTGCGTATGACGCTTTTGTGGCTACTCATGAACTGGGCTTTGTCTGAAATGGTTTGTGACTTGTAAAGACTAAAACGTTTCTCAAGCTCTTCAATAAGATAAGGGTATGATGGTGGGCAGGTCATAAGCACACCGTCAAATTCCATTTCCTGGCGAGAGGTGGAGATGGCGGGAGGAGAGGGACGAACTTGTCCAAAAGTGAGAGACATATGATTACCTATTTTGGATGTGTTTGGAATAGGTAAAGACAAGCTCACATGATCATTACCTATTCCCTCACGTCCTTGAATAGGTAATCTTAAGAATAGCTACTTCGTTAGTTTTTTTTCAACCAAACATCGTAATACTTGATAATTAGGAATAAATGGGTAATAGATATTCTATTACCCTCAACCAAACAGGCTGTAAAGTTGAAAGAAAACTATCCTTGACTATGTACATTCATACACTTTTAGCACATAATTCTTTATTAAAGTAGAAATCCAGGCTCCAATGAATCAAAGATGGAGATAGGAAACTCAAAATTTTTTTCTATGTTGTCATTCTTATCAAAATGAATGCTAACAAATTAGGTTCCCTAATAGATGCTAATGGAATCACCATCTAGAAGTAAAATGAGCTGAAATGTTTGACCTTTAAATACTTTAAGAACACCCTAGATAATAATTCTCACACTTCTTCTTCTACACTGGTCATTAAGTATTTCATCTCTCCATCACTTTCACAAGACCAAATTGATATGCTCATGATGTCTATCACCAAGCTCTAGATTAAGAAGTTTTATTTAGTATGAACCCTAACAAGGAACCTATACTTGACGAGTTTAGTGCATTATTTTACCAAAATATATAAGTTCTTAGTTAGTAATCAAATCATAAATGCAATAGGGAATTTTTCACCAAGGGAAAATGCTAAGGGAAATGAATAAGACATTTTTATACCTTATTCCTGAGTATCCTAGTTTCTATTCTCTATAAAATTTAAGGTTAGTCTCCCTCTCTATCTCTCTCTTTAGAAAATGTTTAGGCTAATCTGTTGTTGTAATGTTTTAAATAAGATTATCTCTACGATTTTGGACACTAGATGGGAAGTTATCTTAAAGCACATTCTTAACCCCACACAAGTTACTTCCATATAAGGTAGAAATATTGGTGATAATATACTGATTATTTAAGAATTCTTTAGGAATTATCATAAAGATAAAGGAACTATAATTTGCTTTATAACGATCAGTTTGCTCAAGGGTTTCAGTTCCACAATTTGGAAGTTCATTCTTAATAAACTAGAAGCTTTTAGGTTTTCTAAAAAATTTACCAAGTGGTTAAAGCAACACATCACAACTACTTTATATAATGTATTAATCAATGAGGAACCAATTCAAGTCCTTAGGGGAGTTAAAGGACTTAGGTAAATGGACTCACTTTCACATTATCTCTTCACTATTTGCATTAAGGTATTAACAAGACTTATAATATCAATTAGGGTTAGCCTTTTAGGTATCACTATAGATGCAAGAAACTAAGATTATTCAACTTATTCGTTATTATTGACCTATAGCTACTTTATGGTGCTAACATTCAATTTGTCAAAACACTAATCAATTGCTACTTTATGATGTGAACACTTAATCTGTTAAAAAAATTAATAGATCACATACAATATTTCAATAACCTATAAGGGCTTATAATTAACTTCTCAAAAAGCAATTTGCTTATTTTAGCTAAATCAACATAATTAACTCACTAACTCTCCTTGAATTTGGCCCTTAAGCTCTAATAACCACCATTCAAATATCTAGGGATTCTTATAACTACCACTAGATTCATGATGAGTATAAAATGTATATATATTTCACTAAATATTTTGCTATGTTTTTCATACAAAGGCTTTGTTTGGAAATCAACGGATTGCATTAGCTATTAGTTGATTCTATCAGTGATAAGTTGACAATGGATTAATATAGCTGATTTGACCAACGAATAACATCAACTATTTACTTAAAGATGTTTGGTAAAATTAACTTTTTAGTATTAGTTGTTTATGTGTAAAATGACTTATAAGGGTATGACTTAAAAAAAGATTTATAAGGACATGAGTATATTATATCTTAGTATTTCTTTGAATATTCTCATAAGAATTTAGATAGAGCAAAAGAAGTCAACACGATCATTTCAAAGTGAAAGTAAGACATATATAATGAGATGATAACTTTTTGTATATTTTGACTCAAAATTGATATTATTTCAACTTTAAAAGTTAAAATTAAAAATATTAAATTTAAATAATAAAATTGTTATCTCTATCTCTATCATTTTGAGTAATTTACAATAACTTTTGGATATAATAGCCTTTTAGTTCCTTAATTTCTCAGCCTCTAAAGAAAAATGCTCCTCATAAGTCTATTTTTAAATTCAGTGGATTGAGTTCAATCTGCCAACCCAATAAGTTGATTACCAAATATAATTATCAGTGGTTTGACGTGGTCAAACAACTAAAATCTTTCAATCTACCAAAAAAAGGCCGATAAGCTATTTACCAAACAAGGCCAACTTCCTCTTATTTAATTGATTTTATGTTATGTTTTAGGTAATTGTTAAAGATGTTGCCTTGGGATGAGATTTATCAAGAATTAAAGGCTATTTCAAGAAAAAATTGAGAAAACCATAATTTTTAGTTAAACAAAATCTCGCAAGCTAGGCTATGCTTAATATAGATTTGATGCAAAAGAAGGCATGGCCTAAAACATAACCTAGAGAGAGACTATATGGCTTAAAGAAAATACAAAGAATGATATGGTCTGAGCCATAAATACAAATAGAGAGATTTGTAGTCTATGATACAAGCATGCCAGAGTTTATGTCTCCTTCCCAAAAATTTCAATGGTTAAGGCACAAGCCTATTAAAGTTTATGTCCCTCTCAGGAAAGATTTGTAAGACAACTTGATCAATGCTTCTTAAATTGGTCATAATCTATCATCCAAACTCTGATTCAAATGATTCAAATGGATAAAATAATAAAAAAGAGAGACTTACAATTCTTTGAGTTTATTGAGTTTCTCTAACATATACAACTTGTGACATAGTCGTATCCTAGATCATATTCTTGATGTTGACAACATATAAATTGACACATTAATCCCTATTTTGAGGGGGATGATTAGTTTTAGTTTAATTTTAAGTTAGGTTAGTAGCTGTCAAGAGGGAGAAAAATATTTAGACACATCTTACAACCATCACCAATAAAAAGAGAGATTGAGAATCATTTTAAGAAAGTAATCACATCAAAGAATGAAGATATTCGTAGGGACAAAAACCTTAATGAGTTCTTTTATTCTTTTGCTTATTTTCATTATCTTAAAGATATTTTAATTGATTTTATTTACATCTGGATGATAAGGAACCTTAGTTTACTTGTACAGATTAATTTAAATTATTTATAGACTTTTCTATATGTGAAATATATATATTATTGTTCTTAATACTGATTTAATTAAAGCTAGCAATTAGATCTAATCATAATTTACATGTGAACAAATCGAAAGAACCTTCATTTAAGTGGACCAATATATAAATATTGGAAGTTGAATGGGGTATTATAAATAACCTTACATAATTCTTCTAGTATTAGGATAAAATATCTTATGAAATTTCATAAATCTTAAGGCATTTTTAAAGTTCTTAATTATAAAGGAAGTATCAGTTAATCCTTTAAAGATAGGTGATTATATATTGATAAATTGTAGATCATTATACTAAGAAGTTATTTCAATGGTGTAAGTGATATAATCTCTAATAAATAAGCCAATGGTACAACATAAGGCTAACGAGAATTACATTTTAGTTGTTATATCATATTTCAATTAATCTTTTAAGAACAGGTGATTAGATATAGATCAATGAGTTTTAGTTCTAACCACCAGTGCATAGTATAGTTGTAGTTAGTACTGGCAAATATGGGTTAATCCCACAAGGACTAGAATTACTGGTAGTTACAGTCTTTCTTTTATTTAGTCTAAATTAAAAATTAAAATAATAAGCTAAAATGAATCACTATAATTGACTAACTAGAAAAAGATTAAACTAAGAAATAATCAAAGAAGTCTGTAGTACGTATATTTCGAATCCTTTTAGGACTTCTCAAGAAATCATGATTTCATTAATCCATTTAATCTAAGATCATTGGACCGTGGAAATTCCTCAACTACGCTAATATCTTTCTTAAGAATACTAACATCTGATCTTATATTGATTAATTGAAATCCCTTTCTAATTAAACCCCTAGAATTGTTTTAATTGTTTTATGAATTTTATTATTAGTTTGACCTTAATATAGAATATTTATGCTAACTTGTTTCTAGGTTTGCATACAACTCCTATCAATTATGCTAGATCTATTCATACAATGGATTTCTCAATCTCAATTGCATGAAATCATAGATGAATCAACATGTTAGCAATATTAATTTAAGAATAATTAAGAACACATAATTAGATCTTAATGAAACTAAAGAATGAGTTAAATTAAAATAAGAACAGTACAAGGTCTATCCTGGGTTTCATCTAATCCAACTACCAATAAATGTTTATTTCCTAATCATAAAAGACATAACATCAAACTAAAGGAAAATTAGAAAATCAAAAGAAACATGATGAAATCCCTTTTAATCTTCATAAAATCCACTTTAGATCAATGAAAATTCATTCCAAATGTGTTTCCTTGCTTATTCTTTGTTCTTGTCCCAAAAGGTGGAATCAGCCACCCCACCTGCCCCCACACCCGGGCCCGACCAGATTGTGAGGGGTTAAACCACGGTTTGATCTCGGTCGACCACCTAGTAGAGCGATTCTTTGTTCTTACTATCATCTTAGGTCGTCAATTGGTGTTTCCCAAGCCTCTCCCATTATTTTCCTCTTAATTTTTGCTTTTATATTTCAAAAATTAGGATTCTGGGTGATACGCTACCATCGAACAAGAGCGTGATGGTGACCATATTGATTAAAAATCATAAAATTCTCGAATTTATAGCAAATGTGGGGTCAAAATGAGGTATAAACAAAAATATGTCTAGGGATCGTGTAACTCTCTAAAGCCATATAGTCATTAATATGGGCATGTTGGTGCCTATATTGATTTTTAGCTTCTTCATAACTTGGTCAAAATAGCTCCAAATTGCCCCAAACATGTAATTCATTGCTTGCTCCAAATAAGTGACTTATAACTTAAAAACACAATATGAATGAATTAAGTTCCAACAACATTAAAACACTTAAATAAACAAGCAAAATGCACTAAACATAAAACTAAAAATATAGCTAAATCACCACTTATCAACTCTCCCACACTTAAGCATTTGCTTGTCCTTAAGAAAATTAATTTTGTTACTCTTAACTTAATACAAAACCTTAAGCATTTGCTTTTATTCAAGAAAATGAATTTCATCACTCTCAATTTAATAAAAAATAACTTTAGGAAAGCATTAAACAAAGAAAAGATATCCATCAATATTACTTATTATTCATTTAGTTGCAAATTTAGTTGAATTATTAAGGACTTATTTATTTGCATAAAATTATAAATCAATCCAATTTAATCCATAATTACTAAAATTTCAACTCAATTCACACCATTTCACTTAATGTGTAAAGTGAACATATATAAGAAAATGTTAAAATCTTTAGACATTCTTTCATACCCAATTTAAACAACATAGGAGCATTTAAAAACTTATTTGAAAAGTCCACCTAGCCTTTTGATGTGAGAGTAAATACCTTATCATTAATAACCTAGTTACTCAATTGGTTCACTATGTTAAATTATTACTAGCACTACTCTTTAACTTTAACCTTTTTATTAGTATAAAGCCAATGAAGTGAAATTATTTATGCTCATTTATTCATATACTACTATTTTTCTTCATTTTTTATATATGAGGTAATGGAAATGTTAAAAAAGAATTCACATTTAACTCAATCTATGTATAAAGTATCATAATGCAAATCAGGTATCCATTCTCAAAATTAATGAACTAAACAGAAATCAACTCAATCATCAAGTCTCATAACTATGTGCTTAAACAAATCAATTCACAATCACAACCAAATCCATAATGAATTCTTACTCTAAGAAGAGAGGTAACCCCAATTGTTGCATCAAGATTGATCTTAGAAAGGAATATGACAATGTGGATTGGAGCTTCATCATCAATATATTGCAAGCTATGTAATTCTTAAAGGTATTTATTCAGTGGATTAAGCAATATAAAGACTCCCACACATAACATACTAGTTAATGGTCAACCTACTAAATTCTTCAACGGTTGCAAAGGAATCAGACAAGTTCAAAAGTAGCAAGGGCATCATACAAGAGGATCCATTATCTCCATATATCTTTGCTCTAGTCATGGAAGTACTCCATAAGATAATTGAAAGGGTTGTCAAAAGAACAAGAAGTTTCAAATATCACTCCAAATGTAGGAAGTTCAAACTAATCAATCTTTGTTTTGTAGATGATCTAAATTTAATTTCTAAACCATATGCAACTTTTACCTCAATATTAATGAAGGCGCTAAATTTTGTTTAGTTTGATCTTCATGGTTATTCTTTTGTGTTTGATATTGGTTTAGGGTAGGAATTGATCATTTCAGTGAAGGAATGGAGGGTGGACACCTTTGTGATTGAGTTAGGGACCAAAAGAAGAGAAGAGAAATAGAACTGCTGAAAAACAAGAACCCACGACTGTGGAAAAGGGCATATTTTCCACGATTGTGGGGACTGAAAGTCAAAGACACACGAGGGCTTCATGTATCTTTTTAAGTTTTCGTGACTTTATAAGACGTAGAATCTTGAGAGCCGCTAGAGGGTTGTGGAACTTGCTTCCTGGAGCTAAAAGACAGATTGAGAGCCTAGAAATAAGGGGAGATTCAAGGTTTCATTCCCGATTAGGCAAAGAGCATCCAGTCATCCAGATTTTTCAGATTGGGAAAAAAGAGGAGCTGCCTTGTCTAATCTTATTTCAATTTCTTTCTCTTCTAGCATGTTTATCATGAATTATTTAATTGTTGAGGATGTTATGAATAATATGATTGGCTAAAACAATTTTTAGGGTTTGTTGTTGAACTATTTGTGAACCTTTGGTTATTGATTTAATGATATACATGTTTGTATTATTTATTATGCTTAAATCTTGCAATAAATCGAGAGAATGAGCTTGGTAATCTGTGTTAATTGTATAACAAGAGTTGGCAATTAATAGACCTATAAATAACAAGTTATTGATTTATTAAGGAGAGATTACAATAGATCAATACATTGCCTATAAGATAGCTTCATATCTAGTTGAATGTTTAGGAAAGGCTTTGCACATTGAGAGATCCTAAAGTTAATTTTAATTTATTTAACTAGTGACATTTAGTTACACCTTGAGAGAGGGTAGCTAGAATTTTCGAAAATCTTGGGCTAAGCATAAATTGAATCAATTAATTAGAGGGGAGCAAGTAGGGATAACGACAAGTCCTTATGCTTAATCTTGATTTTCTCCCAGTCTTAGTTTACGATTTTGGTTTGAGTTGCATTGTTCCTTGTTACTTTTAATTTGTCTTTATTTTTCTTATTTTTTTAATTTGATTGAAATGATTTCTTAAACAAAGAACAACCTGAATTAAGTGGTACCTAAGCACAATCCTCGTGGGATCGATAGCTGCTTACAACTATAAGTACGACCATATACTTGTAGTTTTGGGCATAAGACTAGTAGTGTGTTTTACATTCAACAAGTTTTTGGCGTCGTTGCTAGGGATTGTCTGTTTAGCATCTTGTTTAGTTTGGGTTACTTTGATTTAAGAGTTTTTGATACTTTTTCTTGTGTCCTTGCAGGTGCATAAATAGAAGGAAGACATGAAGGAATATTGAATTTCGTGAGAAAGAGTTAGTAGATATCACAAGGCACGAACGACAATTGAGAAGAGCGAAGTGCCAAGACATTATACAAAGAAATATGGCAAAAGAAGGAGAACAAGGAGGGGCTGAAAGGACATTGATGGACTTTATGAGACCAGGATGTTAAGTCAAAATGACTTTACGATTAATAATTTTGATGATGAACAAAAGCAGACGGAAGATAAACAAAAGCGGACAAAAGCTATTTGAAAAGCAGACGGAAGCCAAGTAAAAAACAGACGAAAGCTATTTGAAAAGCAGACGGAAGCCAAGTAAAAAGCAGACGAATGAAAAACAGAAGAAAGCTATTTGAAAAGCAGACAGAAGCCAAGTAAAAAGCAGACGAATGGAAAACAGACGGAAGCAGAAAACAGACAGAAGGTAAAAGTAGAAAAACAGACGGAAGCATCAGTCTGAGTTAGTTACAGAACTTAACTGAATAACCGTTTCTTTAAAGAATCAAGAAGCAGTTTTCAAGAAGCAATTGAAGAAGAAGGTTATAAATACTAGCCGTATCAAAGAGCTTGGAGACTTTTTGTCAGAGCGAATTAAAAAGCTTATCAATACTTGAGAAATACTGTGCGAAAAAAACCTGAGCGATATTTTCTGTAGCAAGCTCGAAACACTTTTAGTTTGAAAGTGATATAGATAGCCTGAAGAGGCTAAGTGTAAAAGAATACTGATTGTAAAAAGACTTGAAGAGGCTCAGAGAGAAAGAATACTTGTAAAGCTTTTGAGAGATAGTGAAATCTCAGAAAGTCATCTGAGGACTGGACGTAGCCCACGATTTGGGGTGAACCAGTATAAAAATTACTGTGACAAAATCTCTCAACTCCCTCTCTCTCTTATACGTGATTTCTGATATTACTGTGTTACGCAAGTTTAAGGAAATTTTTACAAACGTGATTTACAGTAGTTCTTTTGAAACGAACAAGTTTTGTTTTAAGAGAAAAGAATTTTTTATAGAAAAGGGGTTTAATGAAAAGTTTACCACAATTCAACCCCCCTTCTTATGCATCTATCTGTCATTATTAAGTATTGTATTAACGTGTGATTCACTTCACAGGATTCAGTACTCAAGGAGTTGTGAGGTAGCGATTCAAGCTATAGGTTATCTAATGAAGATCCTAACGTTTATCTCGTAAATTTTTTGGAGATATGCGACACTTTCTGATTTATGGGACGTCTGATGATGCTGTGATGTTGTGAATATTTTTCCATTTTAAGAGATCGAGCAAAGACGTGGTACAATTCACTCAGCTCAGGGCAGATTACTACTTGGGAACAATTAGCCCAGGCATTTCTCTCCAAATACTTTCCATTGACTAAGACAATAAGGGTTATTAAGGAAAGCACATAGTTTCAACAAAGCAATGAGGAGTCTCTATATGAAGCTTGGGAGAAGTTTAAAGAACTACAGAGAAGTTATCTCCACCATAACCTTCCGAGGGAATTCCTTATGCAAACATTCTATATTGGTGTAAATCAAAGCACAAAAGGGACCATAGATGCAACTGTAGGAGGATCTTTGACGAGCAAAACTATCGATGCAGCACATGACCTTTTGGAAGAGTTGGTGAGCAACAATTGTATGTGGTCAAGCGAGAGGAGTAGACAGGGGCAGAAGGACGAAAAAGGTATGATCCTAGTTGACTCTGTTACCGCTTTGCAAGAATATATCACAGCCCTCATCAAACAATTGAAAAACATGTAAGGAGCATCTTCATCTATAGCCAAAGCTATGTAATCATAGTATGAGTTATGTGGGTAAGAAAGCCACTGCATAACATAATGCTTTTTGTTGGGAGCTAGTAGCACTGAATAGATAAGTTACTTAGACTAACCATAGTGAGGTAACAATCCGTACTCAAACACTTATAATAAATTTTTCTTGGGGTACTAATAATGCAGGTGGCCAAGCAAGACTACAAGGGCCTCCAGGATTTTAGCAAGACCGACTTGGATCTTTAGAGAACAAAATGGACATGTTGATGGATATTTTGGGGTCCAGAATGGCAAATCAAGAAGAGAACCGAAAGAGAATGTTTTCGAGCTAGGAGGAAAGTCAAAAGAGGATGGAAGCAAAGTTTGATCAGATAGTGAAGAACAACGCCTCGTTCATCCATAACTTGGAGTTATAGGCATGCCAACTTACTAATGCTATGTCTTTTAGAAGTGCAGGTAGCTTACCAAGCAATACTGAGGCCAACCTAATGAAATGTGAAAAAGGATAGTCAAAAAAAGGGAAAAGTTAAGGAGATTCAAGAAGAGAAAGAGGAAGATAGGTCATATGTGCCACCACCTCCATACAAGCCCAAACTTCCATAGCCACAAAGGGTGAGACAACATCAAGTGGAAACTTAGTTTTCCAAGTTTCTGAAGAAACTGAAGAGGCTTCACATCAACCTGTCATTAGTGGAAGCTTTAGAGTGCATGCCCAAGTATGGGAAGTTCCTGAAGGACATACTGACACATAAATGTACTTGGGAGGATAATCAGACGATCACTTTGACAGAGAATTGTAGTTTGATTATCTCAAGCACGATGCCTTCAAAATTACAAGATCTAAGGAGTTTTACGATTCCATGTGTTATTGGTGACTTCGAATTTCCTAAATGCTTATATGATTTAGGTGTAAGCATTAACTTGATGTCTTTGTTTGTTTTCAGTAAATTGGGACTAGGAGAGATCAAGCCAACATCTATGCTAATTCAACTTACGGATCAATCTATCAAGAGGCTACATGGAGTTGTAGAAGATGTGTTGGTAAAAAGTAGATAATCTATTATTCCTGTTGATTTTATGGTATTGGATTTCGAAGCTGATAAAAATTGTCTATTGATTTTAGGTAGGCCCTTTATAAATATTGGTAGGGTATTAGTTGATGTGCATAAGGGAAAACTTGTTTTGAGGATTGGTGATGAGCAGGTTGAGTTTAATATATCTAAATATTTGAAGAAACCGATGGATGGTAATGTATGTATAAAGATTGATGTTGTGGATGAATGTGTGAAGGGGGTTGAAGAGGAAGTTAATGAATTACACATGGATTGAGAGAAGATGATTTACGTGAGGGAGTTAAGTTAGAGAAGTTGGAGAGAACGGATGCACTTACACCACCTTCCATTTTTAAGCCCTTACCTTCCCATTTGAGATACACCTTTTTAGGTAAAAACCATACCCTACCCATCATTATCTGGATCCAATTGGATTGTGAGAAAGAAGAGAAAGTGGTGGATACCATTAGGAAGAGGGTGAGAGCTATGGGGTGGCAAAATTTTGATATTAGGGGGATTAGCCCTAATGTGGTGATACATAGGATTAACCTAGAAGAAGGGTGTAAAACTGTGAGAGAGCAACAAAGAAGGTTAAATCTAAACATGCAAGAGGTCATGAAGAAGGAGGTAGTAAAGCTGTTGGATGCAGGGATTATTTATCCCATTTCAGATAGTGACTGAGTGAGTCTAGTATAGTGTGTGCCTAAGAAGGGAGGCATGGCAATGATGGGAAACGAAAAAGGTTAAAAGATTTCCACTAGGACCATCACAGGTTGGAGGGTATGTATTGATTACCGGAAGCTCAATTTGGCCACCAAGAAAGATCACTTCCCTTTACCTTTTGTGGACCAAGTGATTGAGAGGGTGGTTGGCTATACATTTTACTATTTTCTTAATGGATACTTAGGGTACAATCAGGTGGTTATATGCCCATAGGATCAAGAGAAGACCACTTTCACTTGTCCTTACGGGACTTTTGCTTATCGGAGGATGCCATTCGATTTATACAATGCACCTTTCACATTCCAAAGGTGCATGATGGCCATTTTTTAGACATGAATGAGAACTTCATGGAGGTATTTATGGATGAATTCTCTATCTTTAGAGATTCTTTTGATCATTTCTTGTTTAATTTAGACAGAGTACTTTAAAGATGCGAGGATTCTCATCTAGTCTTGAACTGGAAGAAGTGTCATTTGATGGTCCAAGAGGGAATAGTATTAGGCTATAAGATCTTATGCAAGGGGATTGAGGTGGATCGAGCTAAGGCTAAAGTAATTGAAAAGTTACCACCTTCCACCATCATCAAGGGCATCGAGCCTTCCTTGGTCACGCAGCGTTCTACAGAAGGTTCATCAAGGATTTTTCTCTTGTCGCTAGACCCTTAACTCATTTATTAGTTAAAGATGTGCCTTTTGTTTTTGATGATGCTTGTTTGGACGCTTTTAACAAGTTGAAGAAGACACTTATATCAACACCTATTCTAACATCATCGGATTGGTCTCTTCCTTTGGAGATTATCTGTGATGCAAGCGATTATGCCATTGGTTATGTCTTTGGTCAACGAAAGGAAAAAAGGTTGGACGCCATATATTACGTAAACAAGACCTTGACGGGAGCATAACTGAATTATACAACTACAGAAAAGGAGTTGCTTGCTGTGGTATTTGCATGTGAGAAATTTTGTTCTTATCTTTTAGGCTCACATGTCATTGTTTTTACAGATCATGCAACATTACGATATCTTTTTACGAAGAAGGATGCCAAGGCTAGGCTTATCTGGTAGGTACTCCTTCTCCAAAAATTTGACATTGAGATTAAAGACAAGAAGGGAGCAACAAATGTTGTAGCTGACCACCTCTCGAGAATTGAAGGAGGGCACTATAAAGAAGAAGAGGAAATTGAGGAGAGCTTTCCTAATGAGGCCTTAATAATGGTAGATAATCCTTTTCGTCCTTGGTTTGCAGATATTGCAAACTACCTCTCAGGTAGTATTCTTCTTTTTGATCTTTTTTATCAATAAAGGAAGCGGTTTGTATTTCAATGTTCTCATTATATTTGAGATGAACCTATACTGTATTCGATATGTACTAACAATGTGATTCGCAGGTGTATCCTCGAAGATGAAATGCTTCAAATTCTGATGCAAGGTTATAGTTCAAATTATACAGGGCATTATAAAGCTAACAAACTGCAGCTAAGATCTTAGAGTGTGGATTCTATTGGCTGACCTTATTTAAGGATGCTCGAGACTTTGTGCTAAATTGTGATAGGTGTCAACAAGTGGGTAACATATCAGAGAAGAATGAGATGCAACTTTCAAACATCATAGAGGTGGATATATTTGATGTGTGGGGTTTGTACTTCATAAGACCATTCCCATCCTCTTCGGGTAACACTTACATATTAGTTGGAGTTGACTATGTTTCCAAGTGGGTTGAGGTTATAGCTACTCCAACTAATGATGACAAGGTAGTTCAAAAGTTCATTAAGAAGATCTTTACAAGATTTGGGGTGCCCAAAAAATTTATAAGTGATGGAGGGAGTCATTTTTGCAACAAACCGTTTGAGGCTCTTCTGAAAAGATACAATTTTCATCATAGAGTGGAAACTCCTTACCACCCCCAAACTAGTGGTCAAGTGGAGGTAGTGAATAGAGAGCTGAAGAAGATTTTGGAGAAGGTAGTGAGTACCTCAAGAAAGGAATAGGCGTTGAAGCTAGATGACACCCTATGGGCTTATAGGATAACTTTCAAGACACCCATAGGAACTACTTCGAATAGAATTGTGTATAGCTAGGCGTGCCATTTACCTTTGGAGTTGGAGCATCAGCCCTATTGGGCTATTAGGAAGTTGAACATTGATTGAAAGCTTGCGGGTGAGAAAAGGTTGTTACAACTTGACAAATTAGAAGAATTGAGATTTGGTGCTTATGAAAATGCCAAGTTGTTCAAGGAAAGGACAAAGAAGTGTCATAATGCTCACATCGAGAAGAAGGAGTTCAAGAGTGGGGACTTAGTGCTTTTGTTTAATTCAAAACTTCAATTAATTCCTAAAAAGCTCAAGTCAAGATGGAGTGGACCCTTCAAGGTTATTTAAGCGGTTCCCCATGGAGCTTTGGAGTTAGAAAATGACAAGGGTGAAGCATTCAAGGTCAATGGGCATAGATGCAAGTCATACTATGGAGGGCCATACTCGCAAATGGAAGTCATCTCTTTCCTTTCTTCCACTTCTTCATGAAAGCATGTGAAATGGCTAAGCTAATGACCTTAACTTTGCATATTTACCTTTCATTTGCTTGCTTTTGTGTACTTGTGTGTTTGATTTGTTTGGTTTTGATTATGTTTGGTTTGAACTTGTTTTCTTTTCAAATTTCTTATTGGATAGTTGATTTTGATGTGTTGGTAGGTTGATTGAATTTTGGGAATGGATGTTAAGCTTAGAAGAAGAATAAGAAGTTAAAAAAATTGGATAATCCACGATCGTGGGAATTGGGTTGATTCCTATAAACATGGGAAGTCTTTCCAGAAACTTTCTAGAGCCTTAACCCATGATCGTTAAAATGGACCCATTTTCCACAAGCATGGGAAGGCTCTCAAGAAACTTTCTAGAGCCTTAACTCACGATGATTTCGAATGTGGGATCTCGATGGAAACTTTTTAAAAAACCTTCTTTTTTTCTTCTTTCTTCACTTTTCCTCACTTTTTCTCTTTGCAACTAACTCTCTCACTAATCCTAGCTTTGAAAATCTTTCATTTTTCTCCCAAACTTTGGTATTTTCTTCATCTTTTGCATCATAAATCACTTCTTTTACATTTATTTCACACTATACCATCAAGAATATAAGGATTTGGTGAGTTCTTATTTTCTTCTCTCTCTAAAACGTAATCACTCTCTCTTTTGCCTATTTTTGTATATTCTTCTTCTTTAATGGCTCCAAAGAAGCTTGTCGCTCAGAAACCCATCGACCAATTGTGTCAACAAGTCTCCGGTGAAGGTAAAACTGTTATAGCGGAAAATTTTCGTCCATCATTCCTAATTTTTTCGGAAGACGAAGGTATGTGATTTTGAGACTTTAAAGATAGAGAATTATTGCCTTCGAGATACTTTGATTTTAAATTGCTAGAAACTCTAGATTTGAGGCATAATATTGAATGATTAGCTGCGAATATTGGTTGGGGTCGATTAATTTGTTGTCATGTACCGGTATACCCTATGATGAAAAGTAGTTGGTTGCATAAGCTTACTTGTTGGCCCCTGAATTTTTTTATTTATTTGATTAAGCATGAATAGATTTATTTTGGGGTCTTGCTAGATTAATGTAAGTTGGAATTAATTAGCATGTTAATGTTAATGAGATTATGTGACATAGGTGAATTAAATTAAAGTGTTAGGAGTGTATAGCATAAAGGGCATTTTAGGCATGTCACTTAAGGATGAAAGAACGTAAGCTCTTAAGTAAGGGCAAAATGGACTTTTTGCTTTCATTAAGGGTATAAAAGGGAGAAGAAAAAGTGGTCTTACATTGAAGAAGAAGAGAAAACGAAAAAAGAGAGAGAATAGGGAGAGAGTTTCGTGAGTTTAGAGAAATAGAAGAGTGATGTTAGGTTTTGATTTTTCTTAACCTTAAAGAGGGATTTTGAGAGTGATCAAGAAGGGAAAAAGGAAGAGGAAGGTTAAAGCTTCCATTAAAGCCAAGAAATCCTTTGGTTGGTGAAGATTCAAGGTAAGTTGATTTTTAATCTTTTGGATTTTTGGAGTGTTTTTGGTTTAAAAAGCTTAGGAAATGTATGGGTATAAGTATTCTAGAATCAATTTCATGCATTTGGTTCTTTGGGTTATCCAATTTGGATTCCTATTGAATTGGGCGATTTTTTTTATTGTGAAGGGAGGCAAGAGGGACAAGAGGAGCAAGAAGAGGGACATCCTTGAGCAAGTTTTCAAGCAAGGAAACTAAGGTGGGTTACATTTTATAATTGACTTAATAAGCTATAAATGTTCTTCAACTAAATGGAATTAATGATTTTTCCAACTACCTTATAAATGAGCATTTATTGTTCTTTAAATGATTGAGAATTTGCCATATTTTGTTGTGTGTGAAATTTGGGAATGAATTCAAATTGCTTCACAATTGTTGTAATTGTTGCTTTTGAATGAATTGTGAAATGTTGATGGGAATGCATATGAAATTTGTCATGTGCATGACAAACAAGTTTTAGAAATGTGCCTTTGGGGCAATTGGTTTTTAAGTCATGAACTACATGTTATATGGGTTTGTGGTGATCCCCTAAGTTAAGTCAAGTGCACTTTGACAAAAGCTTCTCCCGCCTGGCCGCTAGTGGCATGGAGCTCCTTCATGGGCTCCTCTAAGTTCATAGCTACACAAGACCACTATGTGAAAATCTGTAGTACGTTCTGCCTTTAGATCCACCCAAATCATTCCGTTTTGCTTATGTGTTGTATGATTTGTGACAAGTTTGATTAATTCATTATTCTTGATGTTATGAATTGCTTGATAAGTTGTGAATTTGGGAAATATGTGTTGCATGTATCTCAATGTGAATTTTACTATGAAAATGAATATTTCAAGGGTTTTTGCTTGTTTCTCATTATAAAAGTGTTACCCACAAGCGTTAAGCTCACCCCCACTCCTTCCTATCCACAGGCGATGAGCAAGATATCGAGTGATCGAGTCGAACATCAAGGCATCACTCCAATTTGCACATTTTGTTCTTTTGAAGTTAGATTTTGTAAAACAAGGCTTTAGTTGCATTTTGAGAAATTATTGCTTTTGCAAAGTTTATATTTTGGATTATGTTGTAAGGTGGCTCGAAATGCACACTAAAGCATTGCAAAACTCTTATTTTGATGCGAATGAAATACATAAGCATTATGGTTGTTTATGGCTTTACAAATCTTTACATTGCTATTTTCAAATTTTCATAAGGTAGGAACTGTATTCTGAATTCAAGGGAGAATCTGGAACGATCTAGGTAGAACTAGTAAAATTTGTCTTCTTCGAAGTTGTAGATGATCCTTCTAGCTTTCCAACGATATAAAGTTTGTAATTTTTGGATATCGGAGTGAAAAGATATGTTCATTACAAGTTATGATGCTGCATAGGATTTGTGTATAGGAAAGCTATGGTAAATGATACGAAATTGCAGTTTTGATGAATTAAATGGGTTGGGAATTGAGAGTTTTATGATATAAAATGGGTGTTTGAGTTGTTATGAAGTGATTTGGCACTAGAAGAGTTGAATTTGGGAAGATTATAAGTGAATATGATGTTAGATTGGATGTAGGAAGCTTTGAAGAGGCTTTGGAGGGGTTTGGGTAACCCCTATGTCTGTTAGACGGACATTAGGTCCGTTTAACGGACCTTCTCGGGTCAAAAATGACCCCCAGCCTCACCAATCGGTTAAACGGACATGGATGTCCGTTAAACGGACATTCACGGGACAGCTTCAAGAAATTGTGATTTTTGACCATTTTATAGGAAGAATCTCACTTTTTGGTCTTCATGAAAGTTGTATATCTAGAAGTCTTCTGTCAAATAGTCTAAAAATGAACTCAATCCAACATCTATATTGAAAGTTATTGCAATCGTAGCAAGATAGGTACAAATTGACTGAGGGCATTATCATATTCAATTTCTTTCGGGCATAACTTCCTCATCCAACCTACAAATGAAGTGATTCTTAAAGCAATGGATTCATAACATATGTTTCTATCTCTCTATAAAAATTGGCATCTTTTGGAGTTGATTTGAGAAAGTTTGATTGAGAGAAAGTGAGGGGTCGGTTGGGAGAGCATGATTGGGGTATGTACATGCTTTAGCTTTTTAAGTATATCTTGAGTTGTAGAGCTCCGATTGAGATGATTCTTGCTTCAAAACAAACTAGAGACTTAGAGTTACAATTTCTTTGAAGAAGTCAAGTGGTAATTTTGGATATTGACTGATGTGGGCACACCACCATTATGGAATGATGGCAAATGACCTACAGGGTAATAAGTACAAGGTTTATGACTCCGGATGTTGGGCTCCAGAAACAGGGTCCAACATTACTCAAAATGTGACACTTGAGTAATGAGGTAGTGTAGGGATGTATAATGAATTTTCATTTGAGCCAATGTGAAGATTGAGCTTATAAGACTCCATCTATAGGCGTCTTATTTCTTTGAGTGTGTGATGCCCCTTTAGGTTACTACCTTTAAAACTTGCTTTGAATCGGTTTGAGTCTACTAGATGCATGTTTAATAAAAATGATTAAGGCCCTTTTTGTGATAACCTTTGGCTTAAATGACCTACCCTTATATTATCTCTTGTTAGCCCTGTTGAGCCTTAACCCTTTTGTTTCATGAAAACATTTCATATTTGAAAACCTAAAACCTCATTAGCCTACCCATTCACAAGCTTAGTAAAGTATTAAGTGATGCGCTAGTTTGGGGTTTTTGTTACAAATTTTTCTTTTCAAGCTAAGTTGAGTTATACTTTTACTCCTCGATCACATTGTATCTAGTTGCTATGTTGTTTGTTGTTTCTTCAGTTATATAAAAGTAAAAAAGTAAAGACAAGAAAAAGGAAGAACATTTTGGGTAAAATCAATAAATGTGGAGTAGTATTATATTTACATTTGTATATCTCAGAATAAGTTTTGTATCCCTATGCTTACTTATTACTTTATGAATGCTTGTATTAAACCCTTTACCTCTTTTAACCCACTGTAACCCTTACCACATTTCAAACCAAAACAAGCCCTTTTGATATATTTATGCATGTAATCATTGTAGAGGAGAATTGGAGTATTAGCAAGCATATAGTACTGTAGTTTCCTATAGGGAGTTTGAGAGAAACACTAACAATCAAACACTTGAGAATTTGAGAGAAACACTAACAATCAAACACTTGAGAAAAATGAATGAAACCATAAGGAAGATTCATTTTGTGTTTATACTTATCTTTGAGTGATAATGCCATAAATTGAGTTTGCTTACGTACACCGATAAAAAGTAGTCATGATATATGTAATACATTGATACTTCAGTTGGCTAAACTTTTAGGGATTGCATGCTTTGATCTTTATGAAAATGAAGTGATAGAATTGAATGGTTATGTTGATTTTGCTTAAGGACAAGCAAGGATTTAAATGTGGGGAAGTTGATAGTTGTGCATTAGTATGTGTTTTTCTATATTTGGTATGTGTTTTTTGCATGATAGGTTAGTATTATTAGGACTTGTTTTGTTTAGTTTGATCTTCGTGGTTGTTCTTTTGTGTTTGATATTGGTTTAGGGTAGGAATTGATCATTTTGGTGTAGGAATGCAGGGTGGACACCTTTGTGATTGAGCTAGGCACTAAGAGAAGAGAAGAGAAGTGGAGTTGCTGAAAAACAAGAACCCACGACCATGGAAAAGGGCATGTTTTCCATGATCGTGGGATATCTATAGAGAAAGTTTCTATTAAGTTAACCCACAATTGTGGGAAGCACAAGTATAATTCCCACGATCATAGGAACTGGAAGTCGTAAAACACACACAGGTTTTATGTATTTTTTAAGGCTTTTGTGAATTTATAAGACATAGAATCCTGAGAGCTGCTAGAGGGTCATGGAACTTGCTTTCTGGAGCTAAAAGACAAAATGAGAACTTAGAGATAGGGGAGATTCAAGGTTTAATTCCCGATCAAGCAAAGAGCATCCTGTCATCTAAATTTTCTAAATTGGGCAAAGAAGAGGAGGAGCTACCCCGTCCAGTCTTATTTCAATTTCTTTCTCTTCTAGCATGTTTAAAATGGATTATTTCATTATTGGAGATGTTATGGATATTATGATTGGCTAAATTTTTTTAGGGTTTGTTGTTGAACTATTTGTGAACCTTTGGTTATTGATTTAATGATATACAAATTTGTGTTATTTATTGTGCTTAAACCTTGCAATAAATCGAGAGAGTGAGCTTGGTAATCTATGTTAATTGTACAACAAGAGTTAAAGATTAAGAGACCTATAAATAACAAGTTATTGATTTATTAGGAAGAGATTTCAATAGATCAATACACTACCTATAGGATAACTTAATATCTAGTTGACTGTTTAGGAAAGGCTTCGCACATCGAGATATCCTAAAGATAATTCTAATTTATTTAACTAGTGACATTTAGTTACACCTTGAGAGTGGGTAGCTAGAATTTTCAAAAATCTTGGGCCAAGCAAAAATTGAATCAATTAATCAGAAGGGAGCAAATAATGCTTAATCTTGATTTCTCCAAGTCTTAGTTTACGATTTTGGTTTGGGTTGCATTATTCCCTGTTACATTTAGTTTGTCTTTATTTTACTTATTTTTTAAGTTTGATTGAAACAATTTCTTAAATAAAGAATAACCTGAATTAAGTGGTGTTTAAGCACAATCCTCGTGCAATCGATATTCGCTTTTAACTACAAGTGCGACCCGTATACATACGATTTTGAGTGTAAGACTAGTAGAGTGTTTTGCATTCAACACTTACCCATGTCAAGTCCATTAGCCATGATTCATCCATATGAGCAACCACTAAGTCCTTAGTCCATCAAGCACTTAGCCTTAGCCACGTCAGCTTATACATGGTCCGAAACTTTACTAAAACTCATACTATGCTTGATCTAACTTACCAAGTCATCTTGGAGCTTTCGCATGCCACCGCCATACATGTGATCTAACTAACCTTCCATCCAAGGCTTGTCTCTAGCTAGTTATGAAGTGCTTTCATGTGATAAGGGGCTAACACTTGACCACTAAGCATATTGCTTAGTCCGTAACTCTCTTGGATAGTGAGCAATAATTTTAGATGGTTAATTTTTTGCATAATTTTACATTGATTTTTTCTTAGCCTATTTAAACTAATCATGACCATTAAATTTAACTTACTACCCTAGAATTTTGGCTTATAAATATATGCTTTTCAATCCATTTTGATAGTCTTTTTCTTCAATTAGTAAGAGTATTTTGTGATCCACAATTTGTGAGAGAATTACCTTATTCTTTCCTTCCTTTTTGTGAGTGTTTCTCTTCTTTTTCATAATTCATGATATGTAAGCACCTCAAATATATCTAGGCTTAGGGTTTTAAGCATTCTCTTTTGTTATTATACCACTTTCTGATAATTAGTGGATTTTCCCCCTTACCTATGGAATTAGGCTAATGCCAAACCATATACATTTGTATGTTTTCTATTTTTCTTCTTCTATTTCTATATTTTTTATTACACTTACTTTCCTAGAAAATAAGTTTGTTCCATTGTAATTTAACCCTTTTAAATTGGTATCATAACATTAATAATATTTTTTTGGGATTAGTTATGGTGAAATAAAATTTGATATTAAGAAATTTGAGAACAATGAGTTTTACTATGTGGCAAGTCAAGATGCGAGCAATCTTGAAACAAAACAATTTATGTAAGGCAGCATTGGGAAAGGGTTAGATCCCTATTACGTTGGATGAAGATAAGTGATAGTTGTGGTTTACACTATGTTTTGGTAGGTGTTTTAGTCTATTTTTAGGTGTTGATTAGATTATTTGTGCATGTTTAGCTTTAAAATTATATTAATGTGAAGGTGTGTTTATGTTTTTTAGTGTTTTGTGGTTTAGAGCATAATATTGGACTTTAGTTTTGTGTGCTTAAGGTGCTTTGATGTGTTTGTTAGTCTATGAACTCAGATGAAGAAGATTGAAGGAAGTTGGAGAAAGCTTGGACAAAAGGAACAAGGTGTAGCACCCCAATCTTATAGTGCATGTCCCCAAACATATTGATAGTATTCGAGAATATACTCTACGAGGGTGGCATGCTAGAACAAATCAATGCAAATTTTTCACGCATCACACGCATATTTAGAAGAAACCTTTTCAGCCCATTTTATTAAAAAAACAAATTTCAGTCACAACTCACAAGTGTTACAAACAATTAACACATCATCATATATTCCAGTAATCATCTATGCCCATTACAAAACATTTACAATCATACAGTCAGTACATTTTTCAATTCGTATAAATGCTGTTCAATAATTGCGAAATACAATTTTTAAAATACTAAAGAAAGACTATAGACATATGCAGGTACAACTGATCTCGACCTCTAACTCTAATCTGTATGCAGTGGTTAGACTCCAGTTAGTCTAACGGGGTAACTCCTCTGAGTCTGAAAAATAATGTTGCAATTTTCAGGTGAGTTTTGCAAACTTAGTGAGTTAACCATTCTCGATTGTTTTGTTTCAATCTATGTGGCAAGTCATTGGATCGATGAGTGGCCATGATCATGGATGATCTTGAATGTATTCGAAGAGTTGAAAATAATATTTTGATTACTTAAGAAAATATATGGTTTCGAATGTATATGAAATTCTGCCTGTGCATTAAAGTGAAAGCTATGTGTAGCATATTTTGTTATTTGATGCATATCATATAATGCATGTTCTGATAAAG
>JANVCL010000212.1:19264315-19275695 GCA_026546855.1 Erythroxylum incrassatum | reverse complement strand
TTGTTTCAATTTAACTAATCTAATTAATCAAATCAAACTAAAGTCTAGCCGAATATTAAATGTTCATTTGGGCTTTTGATTAAAAATTAGTTAGTGTAAGCCTAACATTCAATCATAGGCTTTAAAACCCAATTTAATTAACTTTTAATTAAATTGTTCCGGTATTATTATTCCGAATCTAATTCGATCCTTTCTTCTTTCTTATTTCCAGTAACCTCTATTTATATTTCTTACTTTGCTTTATAACCTTCCTGAAAGCCAAGTGGGGAATCTAATTGGACTTATATAATTCAAGCCTTAATAAGCTCAGAATTAATTTAATCTCAATAGAATTAATTTCAACTTATTAACTAAATGTCATTCCACTAAAGGCAATTTGCTTAACTCTTGAATTACTAAATATTATGAGAACACATGTTTCAAATAACATGTCTAATTACAAACTCTATTATGAACCACAATATAGCCATCTGCACAATAAAGGGTAAAATTATCGTTTTTCCCTTAATTAATTTTTCCTTCTAGATCTCATATTTTACTCTATATGGTGATTAACACACAAGATCTCATCTTGCTATTAAGACTTGATAGATAGCTAGTCCACCAAACTACTGGCGTTAGTTTAATCACCAATCTCAGTAAAACATCTAGAAGTGATGATATCACTATAAACTCTTTATTTGAGTAATTGTCCCCTTATACATGTTTCAATTAATAATTCCAACATGTAGACACTGGATTGATACTCTGTAAAAATCCATTCCGATCATATCAAGAATTATCATGAAACACATATGAGTTCACCACTCATCAAGATTTTGGTTAGTAATAAAAGAATGCTAAGGTGTATATTTTAAGATTAAAGTAACGACCTACTTTATTCTTTAAAAACATACATGATTTCAAATTCATTTAATAGTGCCATTATCGATAGGCAACTACTATCATGATATGAAACTCATGATTCCCTTGAAGTAAACTCTTTTACTTACATGGAGATAAATCGCAACACTACAGTCTAAACTATAATCAAGCATCCAACTTAATTATTCAAATGCGAATCAACTAATTTAGATTCTAATAATATACATGTTTCCCATACATCTCTATGTATATGTATATTACTTACAAAAGAATCTTGGTACCTTATGACTATTTATATGATGCTCATACAAATAAAACCAAACTTTTTTTATTTATAATAAAAATTTTCATTACAAAAAGCAACTGGAAGAAGATTAAGTCATAGGTTAATACACTTGCTTTCCAAGGTACTATATTTACATAACTCCAATAAGCTCCCACTTTCCCTAAAGCAAGTTTGACATATCCCTCATTCCCATTGCTGCTAGGTGAATCTCAAAACTCTTTTGAGACAACATCTTCGTAAATGGATCAGCAAGGTTTTGTTCTTTATGGGAATCTTTGTCATATTCACCTCACCACGTTGTATTATCTCCCTTATGAAATGGTACTTTCTCTTAATGTGTTTACAGCTTTATGGTTCTGAGGTTCTTTAGAATTAGTTATTGGCCCACTATTATTGCAATAAAGTGGAATGGCCTTTTTGCCTCAGGAACTACCTCCAAATCATTTAGGAACTTGCAAAGCCAGACTGTTTCTTTTGTTGATTCACAAGCAGCAACATACTTAGCCTCCAAAGTCAAATTAGCAACACAAGATTGATTGACAACACTCCAAACTATGGCTCCACCTCCTAAAACAAATATAGAACCAGAAGTTGATTTCCTTGAATCAACATTTGATTAGAAATCAGAATCTGTATACCCTATCGGAATAAGTTTACTTCTAGAGTAAACAAGAATTAAGTTTTTATTCTTATGAAGATACTTTTGTATGCACTTAACTGTAGTCCAATCAAGGAATAATGCTCTATTCCTAGATTGGACTAGAATCTACTTACCAGTCCCACTGTGTAATAGATATCCGATCTAGTGCAAAGCATAGCATAAATTAAACTTCCAACTACTGAAGCATATGGAATGTTATGCATGCATTCGACCTCCTCTTGGGTCTTAGGTGCTTGCTCATTTGAAAGTTTGATTCCATGTCTGGTAGGTGTGAAACCTCTCTTAGAATCTTACATGGCAAACTTATTGAGCATGTTCTTAATGTAGGTTATTTGAGACAAGGCTATCAGTTTGTTTTTACGATCCCTTATAAGATTAATCCCTAGAACATAGCTAGAATCTCCTAAATCGTTTATTAAGAACTGTTCGTTCAGCCATCCCTTAACCATAAATAACATTCCTACATCATTCCCAATAAGCAGAATGTCATTGACATACAAGATTAGGAAAGTAACCTTGCTTTATTGTATCTTTTTACAGACACAAGGCTCATCTAGGTTTTGTATAAACCCATAGGTTTTGATAGACTTATCAAACCTAATGTTCCAAGACCTAGATGCTTGCTTAACTCTATAAATGGACCTTTAGAATTTACATACCTTATGCTCATTACCTTGCTCAACGAATCCTTCTGGTTGGACCATATAAATGGTCTCCCCAAGATCCCCATTAAGAGATGCGGTCTTGACATCTATTTGCCATATTTCATAATTGAAATAGGTTGTTATGGCCAAAAGAATTTTGATGGACTTAAGCATAAAAATTGGAGAAAAAGTCTCCTCATAGTCTATATGCTCTTTTTGAGTATAGCATTTAGCTACCAATCTAGCTTTAAAAGTATCTACCTTTCCATCAAACCCTCTTTTCGTTTTGTAGATCCATTTACACCTTATGGCTTTTACATCTAGTGGTAGATCTACAAGGATCCAGGCTTCATTGGTGTACATAGAATCTATTTCTGATTCCATCGCCTTGAGCCATTTTTCTATATCAACATCATTAATAGCCTGTAAATAAGTAACAAGATTCGTTTCTTCTTAGTCTCAAATGGCAATTATGCCTTCTCCTAGACCTAGATACCTGTCTGGTTGTCTCACAACTTTCCTACTACGTCTAGGCACTACTTGATCAGGCTGATCTTTTACTGAATTCATTTCGACATCTTGTTCTGCTATATCCAAATCAACTCTTAGTTTGGATGAAATATCTAACTCCTTTAGTACTACTTCACTTATTCCTTTGTGATTTTTCATAAATTCTTCCTCCAAGAAGGTTGCATTTGTTGACACAAATACCTTCCTATCTTGAGGACTATAAAAATAGTACCTATAAGATATCCTACAAACAAACATACTTCTGACCTTGGTTCCATCTTCGTAGATCCAAGTCTTAGAACATGGGCTAGGTAGCCCCAAGTCCTTAAGTGCCGCATTGAAGGCACTCCGCTAGTCCATAACTCCCTAGGTGTTTTAGGCACCAATTTGGATGGAGCAATGTTAAGAAGATAAGTTGTCATTTGTATGGCATACCCACAGGACGATTCAAGGCTAGCATAGGACATCATTGATCTTACCATTTTCAATAGAGACCTATTCCTCCTATCTGCTACACCATTCTGTTAAGGTGTTCGTAAGCTGACAAGTTGGAAACAATTCCATTATCAACTAGAAATTGTTGGAACTCTTTAGATAAGTACTCACCACCTCAATCTGATCGAATTTGTTTTAATGGCTTGCCTAGCTGCCTCTCAGCTTTAGCTTTGAATTTTTTGATCTTTTCAAAGGACTCACTCTTTTTATGCGTCAAATACAAATAGTCATGTTGTGAAATATTCATAAACTCCTCTAACTTGTACGTTCATGGGCACACGCACATCAGTGTGTACCAGGTCTAACGTGAATTCAGATTTGTTTCCTTTGGAAGGAAATGAGGCCTTGGTCATTTTCCCTTCAGTATATGATTCATAGGTGGGTAATGTATCATAATCCAAGTCTGCAAAGATCCCATCCTTCACTAGCCTTTCAAGTCTTTTCTGATTGATATGACTCATTCTTAAGTGCCATAGATATTTTGAATTAATGTTAGAATCATTAGATTGTCTTGGTTTTATTAATTTTGTCGTGTTTAGTGAGCTTGTTATAGGTTCTGTAAAGAACAATCCCTGTTTAATTATCACATTACAAATAAAATCCTTATTCTTATATATTGAAACAACATTTTCAACATATAAGGAATAACTAGATTCTATTAGACAAAAAATAGAAGTCATGTTCCTTACAATCATTGGGATGTAATATACATCCTTCAAATATAACCTATGACCACTAGGAAAGTCTAAGATAACTACTCCCACTGATTCTGCTGAAACATAAGATCCATCTGCTATCTTGACTTGAAACTGGCCTTTAGGTAGTCTTTTCCTTTGCTGGAACCCCCTATAAAGAATTGCAAACATGGTCAGTGGCCCCTGAATCTAATATCCAAGAATTAGATGAATTTGCCACATTTCTAGTTCCTAACAAACTTAGGAAACCCATACCTTGTTTTCTTTTGAGGGACTCAAAGTATACTGCACAATTTCTTTTCTAGTGGCCCTACTCACCACATTAGAAACTCTTTCTTTTGGTGTCTACTTTAGCCTTCTTTTCATAGGTTAGACTTTGACCCGTCTTTGGGTCTTCATTTTCATTAGGCCCTTCTTTTTTTGCTTGCCCTTAACCTTGTGCTTAGAAGAAGATGCTATATTAGCCTCGAGCCCATTAGCCTTGATATTTAATATCTCCTCCGTGCTCTGAAGGGTATTTATTAACTCACTCAAGGTGTAATCCTTGGTGTTGAGCTCATAGTCCAACTTAAACTGTTGAAAAGAAGAGTTTAAGCTATTAATGATCATAACCATCTGTGTTTCCACATCCATATCCACCCCAAGCATCTTAGCCTTAATAACCGCAAAGATTACTTTAAGCACGTAATCCCGCATCGGCTCACCAAGTTTTTGTCTGAGATTATAAAAGGTTTGGATAGCTTTCACCCTTGTAGACCTAGTCCTCACACCAAACATCTCATGTAGGTGATGGACCATTACACCAACAGTTTTCATGTATGCAATTTGCTTTTGCAACATTCCGCTAACAGAAGCTAGAATATAGCACTTAATAGTCTTATCAGCATTCTGCCATCACTCATGTTGTTGAACTTGCTCAGAAGTTAAATTGCCACCCGGAAGTGCAAGCTCATTGTCCATTAATACCCACAAAATTTTTTCATATTGAAGAACAATGTCAAGGTTACGTCTCCATTCAGTAAAATTCTCTCCGTTTTCCAATTTGTTTTTAGTTAAAAGCAAAGTGAGTGGATTCATAATGTGGTGATTATATTTGAAAATATAAATTATTAAAGCATAAGCATACTAGTTAACAATATTGGAACTTTGTATAAAATCATGATGCATGATGATAGATTTAACAAAACTTTTAAAAAAATTAAATCTTTATACTACGGTTATTTTCTTATCTATAACAGATTAAGTGACGGTGGGCCATCTTATCCATTAAAAGAAAAACTAGGACCCTTCCACTCAAAAACTACCAAGCATCTTCATGTCTAACTTTTCTAGAAGTGCCATAATTTGGTCCATACATTTATCAATAGAGTTATGGTAGGTAGGTTATTGATAAAATATGATGAGTGTGTAACCATTTGATTCATCCACTAAAGATACTTGCAAACCACGCCTCGGTGGGAGGTTACATTTGCTACTAATGAGTGGACTTATCCTTTAGGAGACCCAAACCATACAAGATCTAGGAGTCATGTCCTCTAGTGGGGAGTAACACTTAACTACATGCAAATAGGCTATCACATGGAGACCGTGGACTCTCACATGAGCATCCTCTTCCACTTAATCTTTTTGTTCTTCAAGTTTTAATAAATATCATCTCGTCTAGATGCAATTTATTATCTATCCTATATTATTTCATTATATATCTAATACATAATGAATGCATGGAAAAGCCTAGGGTTGGCAATTATTCTAAATGACATATTATCACATAATATCACATATTATTAGCATCCATCCATCCATTCATCTCATGAATAATAACACTACTTTTGATTGTCCATCCTAGAACATAAAAATAAATTACAAGGCTCTTGGCCCAAAAAACAATTTCTTGGACTTGGATCTTCTACTTCGAACTCTTTGCTCACATGACCCGGCCCATTCGGTAAAAAGTGTATAATGGAATTTTCATAAAACTGAATTTTGTCACTTTAAAAACAAAAATTCCAGCACTTGATTTTGATAAATCCGAAACTCAAAAAATTCCAACACTTGTTTTTGCAAAACTGAAAATCAAAAATTCCAGCACTTGTGTTTCATAAAACCAAAACTTTGTTAAAACAAAAATTCTAGCACTTTGGTTTTCATAAAACTGAAACTTTGTTAAAACAAAATTCCAGTGTTTTGGTTTTCATAAAACCGAAACTTTGCCAACACACCAAAGGATACACCAAAACCATTACCTCGTCTTTTCTTCGATTCATGGTTGCTCCATCTTCAAGATTACAAAAATTTGTACATTACAAAATCAAAGAAAATAGAAAAATAAAGCCAAGGAGGAAACATGACGATGATAGGCCACCATCCTTGTTAACCAACCAAAGAAAACTTACAAGGTAAAACTATATTCTATGGACAACCAAAAGAACAACACATTCACCATATATATTTCTATCACATAAAAATATGTTGCTTACAAAATTTAATTGCCAACCTATGCATCACATATAGGAATCAAAATAATGCATAATAAACTTGGCACTGATACCAATCGTTGGATCAAAAAGAAAAGCAAACTAGATTTGGCTAAAACGGTAGATTTTAAAAACTTTTTCCAAAATCAAAATGCAGGGGAAGCATAATAACCAAATCAACATGTTTAATCCATACATGATACGATATAAGGAAAATAACTAACATAAGAATAAGATGGAAATTATACTGACTCCTTGCTACAGCTTTGACTCTTTGCTTTTGTATCCTCTCCTTGTTAATATATCCTCTCCTCGTTATTGTATCCTCGAATACGATCTATCACTTGTTCTCCTTGGACAAGTTGGTTAACAAGATCCTTTGGTGGGAAAGGAGAAGAAATATTGAAGAGATTTTCCTTGGTTGAAAGAAGCCAAAAATGAGACTCTCCTCATTCAAGTTTCGGCTAGCTCATGTAAGAGAGGAGATAGTGAGTATAAAATGCAACAACACCCTCTTCTATTTCTCTCAATTTCGATTAGACATGAAAGAAAGAAGTGATGTGCATCCAATGCATCACTTCATTCTTTAATCAATAATAAAGAAGCTAATAAATGAGACACTCTCATTTGTTTAAGATGGCTATATGAAAAGAGCAATAACCTAAATAAGATGAAAAAAGGGAGAGAGTACATCAAATGCAGCTCTTCGTTCTTTAATCAAATGAATGCTAAAAGGTTACATGCCATCATTAAAAGACAACCATTAAACCATTTAATGATAAGATCACTACTCCATTTAATGATGACACCATTAAACCATTTAATGATGATGAAGTATAATAAAAACCCACCTTAAATGTCCAGCTGTCCATTTAACCGAAATTTGCCCACCTTTTATCTTTAACAACTTTGTTTCAATTTAATTAATCTAATTAATCAAATCAAATCAAAGTCCAACCCAATATTAAATGTTCATTTGGGGCTTCTAATTAACAATTAATTAGTGTTAGACCAACATTTAATCATAGGCTTTAAAACCTAATTTAATTAATTCTTAATTAAATTGTTTTGGTTTTTGTATTCCGAATCTAATTCGATTACTCCTTTCTTTTCTGTCTCATTTTTCTTTCTGAAAACCTCTATTTATTTTTCTTACTTTCCTTGATAACGTTACTAGAAGCCAACTGGGGAATCTAATTGGACTTATATAATTCAAGCTCTAATAAGCCCATAATTAATTTAATCTCATTAGAATTAATTCCAACTTATTAACCAAAAGTCATTCCACTAAAGACAATTAACTGAACTCTTAAATTACTAAATATTATGAGAATACATGTTTCTAATTAGATGTCTAATTGCAAACTCTATTATGAACCATATTATAGCCATCCACACAATAAAGGGTAAAATTACCGTTTTGCCCTTATGTGAGTTTTTCCTTCTATATCTCCCGCTTTACTCTATATGGTAATTAACACATAAGATCTCATCATGATGTTAAGACTTGATGGGTAGCTCTTCCATCAAACCACTGGCGTCAATTTAATCACCAATCTTTGTAAAACATCTAAAAGTGATGATATCACTATAAACTCTTTATTTGAGTGAATGTTCCCTGATATATGTTTCAATTAATAATTCTAACATGTAGACAATGGATTGATACTCTGTAAAAATCCATTACGTTCATATTAAGAATTATAATGAAACACATATGAGTTTACCACTCATTAAGATTGTGGTTCATAATAAAATAATGTTAAGGTGTATGTTTTAAGATTAAAGTAACGACCCACTTTATTCTTTAAAAACATACTTGATTCCAGATTCATTTAATAATGGCATTATCGATAGTCAACTACTATTATGATATGAAACTCATCATTCCTTTGAAGTAAACTCTTTTACTTATATAGAGATAAATCGCAATACAACAATTTAAACCATAATCAAGCGACTAACTTGATTATTCAACTGTGAATTAACTAATTTAGATTCTAATAATATACTTGTTTCCCATACATCTCCATGTATATGTATATTACTTACAAAAAAATCTTGGTACCTTATGCTTAGATATATGATGCCCATACAAGTGAAACCAAACTCTTTTGTTTTATTAATAATAAATATTTTTATTACAAAAGTAACTGGAAAAATATTAAGTTGTATGTAAATACACTTGCTTTCCAGGGCACTATATTTACATAACTCCAACAACTTCGATTGGATCAAGGTGGTGAGTACTTATCTGGAGAGTTCCAAAAATTTCTAATTGACAATGGAATTGTTTCTAACTTGTTAGCTCCTTGAACACCTCAACAAAATGGTATAGCAGAGAGGATAAATAGGACTCTATTGTAGATGGTAAGATCAATGATGTCCTACTCTAGCCTTCCATAATCGTTCTGGGGATATGCCATACAAATGGAAACTTATCTTCTTAACTTTTCTCCATCCAAATTGGTGCCTAAAACACCTAGGAAGTTATGGACTGGTCGAGTGCCTTCATTGCGGCACTTAAGGACTTGGGGCTACCCAGCCCATGTTCTAAGGCTTGAATCTATAAAGATGGAACCAAAGTCAGAAGTATGTTTGTTTGTAGGATATCTTACGGGTACACGAGGGTATAAATTTTACAGTCCTCAGGATAGGACGGTATTTGTGTCAAAAATGCAACCTTTTTAGAGAAAGAATTTATGAGAAATCATAAAGGAAGAAGTGAAGTAGTACTAAAGGAGTTAGCTATTTCATCCAAACCAAGAGTTGCTTTGGATATAGCAGAATAAGATGTTGAAATGGATTCAAGAGTTGAATCAGAAGAGCAGCCTGAACATCAAGTAGTACCTAGACATAGTGGGAGGGTTGTGAGACAACCAGACAGGTATCTAGGTCTAGGAGAAGACATAATTGCCAAGAAACATATCCCATTACTTATATACAGGTTATTAATGACGTTGATGCAAAAAAATGGCTCAAGGCGATGGAATCAGAAATAGATTCCATGTACACCAAAAAAGTCTAGATTCTTATAGATCTACCACTAGATGTAAAAGCCATAAGGTGTAAATGGATCTACAAAAGGAAAATAGGATCTCATGGAAAGTTAGAGACTTTTTAAGCTAGATTGGTAGCTAAGGGCTATACTAAAAAAGAGGGTATAGACTATGAGGAGACTTTTTTTTTCCAATTGCCATGCTTAAGTCCATCAGAATTCTTTTGGCCATAGCAGCCTATTTAAATTATGAAATATCGCGAATGGACGTTAAGACTACATTTCTTAATGGGGATCTTAAGGAGACCATTTATATGGCCCAACCAGAAGGATTCATTGAGCCAGGTAATGAGCATAAGGTATGCAAATTGTAAAGGTCCATTTATGGACTTAAGCAAACATATAGGTCTTGGAACTTTAGGTTTGATAAGTTTATCAAAACCTATGGATTCATAAAAAACCTAGATGAGCCTTGTATCTATAAAAGATACAACAAGGCAAGGTTACTTTTCTAATCCTGTATGTCGATGACATTCTGCTCATTGGGAATGATGTAGTAATGTTATCTACAGTTAAGGGATGAATGAGTGAACAGTTCTTAATGAAGGATTTAGGAGAGGCTAGCTATGTTCCAAGGATCAAACTTATAAGGGATCGTAAGAACAAACTGATAACCTTGTCTTAAATAACCTACATTGAGAATATGCTCAATAAGTTTTCGATGCAAGATTCCAAGAGGGGTTTCACACCTATTAGACATGAAATCAAACTTTCAAAGGAGCAAGCATCTAAGACCCAAGAGGAGGTTGAACGCATGCATAACATTCCATATGCTTCGACAGTTGGAAGTTTAATGTATTTTATGCTTTGCACTAGACCAGATATCTGTTACATAGTGGGATTGATAAGTAGATTCTAGTCCAACCAGGAATGGAGCATTGGACTGCGGTTAAGCATTTACTAAAGTATCTTCGTAAGACGAAGAACTTAATGCTTGTTTACTCTGGAAGCAGTCTTATTTCGGCAGGATATACAGATTCCAATTTCCAATCAGATGTTGAGTCAAGGAAATTAACTTCTGGTTCTATATTTGTTTTAGGAGGTGGAGCCATAGTCTGGAGGAGTATCAAGCAATCTTGTGTTGCTGATTCGAATATAGAGGCTGAGTATGTTGCTGCTTGTAAAGCAGAAAAAGAAGCAGTCTGGTTCTACAAGTTCCTGAATAATTGGAGGTAGTTCTTGAGGCAGAAAAGGCCATTACACTTTATTGTGATAATAGTGAGGCAGTAGATAATTTTAAAGAACCTTGGAACTATAAAGCTGCCAAACATATTGAGAGAAAGTATCATCTCATAAGGGAGATAACACAATGTGGTGAGGTGAATGTGGTAAAGATTCCCACAGAGAAAAACCTTGCTGATTCATTTACGAAAACGCTGTCTCAAAAGAGTTTTGAGGGTCATCTAGCAGGGGCGAAATGAAGGATATGTCAAACTTGCTTTAGGGAAAGTGGGAGATTGTTGTAGTTATATAAATATAATGCTCTGGAAAGCAAGTGTATTTACATATAACTTAACTTTCATCCAGTTATTTTTGTAATGAAAATATTTATTATTAATAAAACAAAGAGTTTCGTTTTATTTGTATGAGCATCATATATCTAGTCATAAGGTACCAAGATTCTTTTATAAGTAATATACATATACATGGAGATGTATGGGAAACATGTATATTATTAGAATCTAAATTAGTT
>JANVCL010000212.1:19251047-19261675 GCA_026546855.1 Erythroxylum incrassatum | reverse complement strand
GAAACACAACCATAACCATTTCCTCTATTTCCATTTAAACTAAGCCTCATAGCTCACATGCACCAAATTTTAAGATTCTAACCCGAAGTAAGGGGACCGGGATATTACATAATAATTAACCCAAGTTTTTCCTTAGGTTTTATTTAATCAAGATATGATCGTTAATTAAACCTAACCACCAAACAATCTAGGATAGGATCTCTAGATTTAATTAGGCAGTAGCATTACGAATTAGGAAAACCGATTAATTAAGGCAACACCCACATATGATACGTCATTTAAACAGGTCATGTTATCCCTAATGATTACGAATTATTTGTCGCTACACATAAATTTCAATATAATAATTACGGATTATATCAAAATTATAGCAATGGATTTGCAATTAATGATTCAATGAACGCATACAAATCATCAAATCACAATACCCAATAGGTTCATTCACAAATAACCTAATAATAACAAAAATCTAATTATCCATACACACAACCCAAATCAATTAACATAGGATAATACAATTAATTCCTAATGAGAGAAAGAAAGAAAAAATAATTAAAGAAATACTTAACCCTGGTCTTCGGCGTCGATGTCGGCTCTGAAATGACGTCGAGATGTCTAGCCCTTTATGGATATTTTTCAAAAAATTGTTTCAGCCCTATTTTAATCCCTAGCTAAAACTCCCTACTGTTCACTGCACTTTACTCTTCTCTGCTGCTCCTGTCACTGTGCTTGCCCTGCGCCTCCACTGTGTTACTGATGGGACAAATTAACTTTAAGTCCCCTACCTTCTATTCATGCTGGCCTCCACGCGTAAAGCCTTCCCTTCGATCTACGTTAAACGCAGACCTATGCAAGCCTCACCGAGCCGCAACCCACGCCTGCTCCAGCGACAAGCTGCAGCAGCTTGGTAGCTCACGCTCCTGCGCTGCTCTCTTCCTGCGTCTCCTGTTGATTCGATGGGACAATTAAACTTGCTACTCCCAGTTTTATTCACGCCTGTTCATGCTTCTCATCTCCGCGCCTGCCTTCACCAAACGTCTGTGATTCATGCATAATGTTTTCATGAAATGCAAACGTTGTTTGCGTTTCATAAAACACATGGTTTGTTGTCGTTTCTGCTTGTGGTTTCCTTCTTGTTCCATTTTTCTTGTCTTTTATTATATGTTTTTCCCCATGAAGACAAGCAAAAATAAATATTCAAAAAATGGCCTATGTGTGGTGCTTTCGACTCACTTTAATTTCTTTGCTTCCAAATTATACCTAAAATAATATATGAATTAAAGTGAGTATCTTAAGCATTTTCATATCATTAATCGCTAAGTGTAAATGATTAAATATATAAAAAATTAATCATATATCAGGTTTTATATAAGTAAAACTTGTTCAATAATAAGAAAATAAAGATTGATGAGAAGGCCCTATTTACCTTTCAATTACAGTTGTCTAATCAAGCTCTGCATAAAGTCCTTGATCAGAAGACAACTAAGGATTTATGGGAAAAGCTGGAGTCTTCATATATCATAAAGAATCTTAACACCAAATTGATTGCCAAGCATAATTTGTACACCTTTACTATAGCAGAAGGTACATTAATAAAGTCTCATATTAACAACTTCTCTTTTATCCTTCTGGATTTGGAAACTATGGAGATTACATAAAAGGACTAGGATCTTATATTGCTTCATTCATTACCTTGATTTTACAAGAAATTTATAGAGATATTAATTTAGATTTCAAGTCTCTAAAGTTGAAGGTGGTAAAAGCATCATCATATTCTAAACAGCTCTTTCACACAAAACTCTCCACAAGCCATTTTGATAGTCCATTAGAGGGTTTAGTTATTATAGGAAGGTCCTCTACAAAGGAGCCTAACAAGAATAATTGATAGAAATTAAAATCAAAGTAAAAGAATAGTCACCTAACTTGTAATTATTGTAAGCAGAAAGGGAACAATAAATTTTAGTGTTTCAAGCTTCAGATCAAGAACAAATAAAAGAGTTAGAAAGTTGAGAAGCCTATTAAAGCCACTGTTGGATAAGATGATGCAAAAGATAGTGATACCTACATTATGACTAAAATGTGCCAAATTTAAACAAGGACAAATTTTGGATTTAGCTTGTCCATTCCACATTTGTCTTTAAAGAGATTGGTTTTCCTCTTATACACCTATAAATGGAGGAGTTGCAAAAGATCATCCTTATAAGGCTGTTGGCACAGATACTATTAAAATTCAAATCTATGACAATATGATAAGAACATTGATTAAGGTAATGACATGTTCCTAATATGAGAAAGAATCTCATCTCTTTATCTACTTTAAATGACTGTGGTTATAGATATTTTAATGGAGGTTGAGTTTTGAGAGTTTCTAAAGGATGCTCTTGTGTGATGAAAGCAAAAAAAAATGGTTGATTGTATGTTTTACAAGGGTTTAACATTATGGGGTTAGCTGCAATTTCCTCTTCTATGTTAATTTCAAATGTGACCAAGTTGTGACACATAAAGTAGGACACGTTAGTGAGAAGATTTTGACAATGTTGAGTAAAAAGAGTCTTCTTGATAGAAGCACATCAAATTTTAAAGTTTTGTGAATATGGTATTTTCGACAAGCATAAGAGAGTTAACTTTAATATAGGTTTCATTAAATTAAAAGGTACTTTAAATTATATTCATTAAGATATTTGGGGACTAGCTAATACATCTTCTAAAGGTGGTGCTTGGTGCATACTTACTTTCATCAATGACTACTTTAGGAAGGTATAGGTTTATTTTGGTAAAGAAATAGATATGCAAGAAAATGGAGTGCCTTCGAATTGATAATAGGTTAAAAGTTCAGTGATGTTAGTTCAACAAATTATGCAAAGATAAGATAATCATAAGATATATCAAATTTAAAGGAAATTCATAATAAAATGGTTTAGCCAAGCGTATAAATCGAAAATTATTAAAGAAATTCTAGTGTATGTCTAATTCTAGTTTAGTTAAGGAATTTTGGGCAGAAGCATATTCTAAAGCTTATTATTTGGTGAATCATCCTCCATCTACATCAATTGAATGTAGGACTCCATAAGAAGTATTCTTTAGTAATCCTGCTAGTTATTCTAATTTATGGATGCTTTGCTGTCTTTCTTATATTCATGTTAACAATGGAAAACTTAAACCTAGATTTAAAAAGATTATATTAATTGCCTATCCACAAAGTTTAAAAAGATATAAATTTGACTTCCTAATCCAAAATCACACAAAGTTGTTAATAGTAGGAAACTTATATTTAACAAGTTACTATAACAAATATACCTACTCGCCACTTTTTCCCTATATTTTAGAATTCATATCCAAAAGTAAGTATATTGATAGAATTTTCTAAATTTTAGCCTAATCAAGCACTACCCCAAAAAAATTTGTGGGCTTTCTCAAAGACTATTATCCCCATTTATTTTAACTACAATTTATTTTTTGTAACAAAAGCAATTTTCGAGAATAAGTTATGTCAATATTTATAGCCAAAAATTCTTACCCACTTTTATTTTAACTATGAATTATATTTTATATCCAAAACAGTTTTAGTGAATGGGATATGTTTTTATTTTGTAGGCAAAAACTATTGGCTACATTGTTGGACACCACTTCCGGAGCCCAACATTCAGAGTCATAAAACGTGAGCATATTACCCTATAGGGTCATTTCAATGAAATCTCATTAATCATCATCTGTTCATCTTAGGCATCATCCGACAAGAGTGGTGTGCCACACTAGTCGGTCACCATAATCAAACTCATTGCTTCAACTTCAGAGCAAATTTTAGAAATCTTCAAACCAGAACTAAAAATTGACTTCTTCATAAAATAGTAGCTCCATGTCTCTAGTTTATTTTTCAACAAGAATCATCTCATTCGGAGCTCTATAGCTAAAGATATGATTAAAATACCGAAGTATGTTCAGTAAAATCTCCAATTCGTACTCTTCCAACCGATACCCTTATTTTGATTCAATAAATATTTTTGAAATAAATACTAAAAGCTATAAATTTCTATGGAAAGATAGAAAAATGTGTTAGAAATCAGTTGGTTCAAAAATTAGGTCATTTGGAGGTTGGATGACAAAGTTATGGCTAAAAGAGTTAAGTATGTTTAGAACTGGAAAACCCTTTAGGTGCACTCGCAAGGAACAAAAATGTGATCGCAAGGATAGAGGTGCGCTCACAAGGAAAGCAGGTGCGATCACAAGGAAATCAAGGTGCGATTGCAACCGAAGTTGTCCCGTATATATATATATATATCCTATGTGAACTCACTAACTTAGTCCATATTTTCCCCTGAAGTCAGAACACACATTTTTCCCCTATAAAAAAAATTTGAGAATGTAATGCCCAAACTTGGAAAGTCATAAGCCCAAAACACAATCATATTTCATTAATGAATCAAAACAAATTCAATAAGCTTTCATTTCAATTCAACATTCACATCACTAACTTAAAACAAAATACAAAAGGATGCTCAATGTCGATATGCCTATAAGGCTATCCAAATTGTTCACTAACTTAGTATAAAAGATCTCTAGACATTTTGGAGTTTCCGATGCCTTGCAAGGTTCAACACTCGTCTTTGTTGGACCTCGAACTTTACGTATAAGATTAAAACTATTGAATGAGAAATTTTAGTGAATAGTCACGAGTAAAGAACAAATGACTGAAAGTTCTTGAACTAAGAATTTATAGATAAGAGTAAAGTTGGAAATGAGAAATGTGGATTGATTCATGATTTGCTATGGTGTTTTTGGTGGATAAGAGATTTTGAAATGGGAATAATTAAGGTGGAAGTTAGCAGTAAAATGAAAGTAATATATGTGTAGTAAATTGATGACGAATATGTATATATGTGTATGTTCTGTTATTGGTGTTCATGATTAGTCATGGATTATAATTTTCTTTATGGATGATGATGATTTGAAATGGAGTTGAGAATGAGGAGTAAATGAAGTAGAAAGTGAACTTGGCATGAGTTGTGTTAAGGAAAGATTTTTGAAACAAAATGGGTAGTTGATCTCGAAAATGTTCACTATGTGTGCTTCGGTTTACTACCCACAACTTTTTCTCTAGTTATCCAAACAAAAGGATTCTTGATTTGGATTAAACTAGAGACATATGGTTACATTTCTTATAAAGACATCGAATTTAAATGTAGTCTTTAAGAATCTCAAAATTTGTAATGAAGTTGAGGTGCAGTGCATTGGTGGAGGAATGTAAAATTCATATTCTGAATTCAGGGGAAAATCTGGATTAATCTAGGTTGATTTAGGCAAATGAGTCTTCTAGAAAGTTGTAGATCTTTCTTTTATCTTTCCAACAGTATATAATATAAAATTTTTTAACATCTGAGCTGAAAGATATGGTCCTTATAAAGGAAGATGTATCTTCTATGTTTTGCTTCTTCTATGTTTTGCTTCTTCTGTGATGATGTGTCACCTGTGTTTTGTTTCTTCTATGAGGATGTGTCGCCTATGTTTTGCTTCTTCTGTGATGACGTGTCGTCTGTGTTTTGCTTCTTATGTGATGACGTGTCGTCCATGTTTTGCTTCTTCTGTGATGATGTGTCGTCTGTGTTTTGCTTCTTCTGTGATGACATGTCGCTTGTGATGATGTGTAGTATGTGTTTTACTTCTACTGTGATGACATGTCATCTTTGATGACGTGTCGTCTATTTTTTGCTTCTTCTGGGATGACGTGTCGTCTTTCTTTTGCTATCTTCTATCGACTCCTCCATTTTTAACCCTCCAAATGATAGAATTTATCTTCAATTATTTTTGAAAGTTGTAAATCTTGAATTCCTCTTTCTAAGCATCCAAAGAACACCATAATTCGATATCTGTAGGGAATGTTATGGCAATTTTCCCAATCCTGTATCGTTTGATCACGTCACTTCGTCTATAAATGATGTCATATCGTCTGTTCCTATTTTTGAACCCTCAAATAATTGAATTTGTTTTGAAGTCTTCATGAAAGTTGTAGATCTTTAAGTCCTCTTTCAAACCGTTTATAGAACATCTAAATCCCGCATCGGTAGGGAAAGTTATGCCAATTGTCCCAAGACAAGTTCAATATGATTGAGGACAAAACCAAATTTGATTCTTTGGCCATAGAATCTTCTCTAGACACCCAAATGACTTGATTCTTAAACCATTGGACTCATAAGACATTGCTCTACATCTTTAAAACAAATCATAGCCATCTGAAATGAATTGAGAAAGATTTAGTGAAAAATGTGGGAGGGGTACAATGAGTGTGCTCTTAAATAATATGAACTGGTGTTATTCTATTGAACATACTTTAGTATTTTGATGATATCTTGATCTGTAGTACTCCAAATTAGATGCTTTCTAACTTGTGGTAAACTAGAGACATAGAGTTCCAAATTATTTGAAGAAAGTGACTTGTAAGTCAGTCTCTAAGACTTTCAAATTCTGGATGGAAGTTAGGTATAGTGTATTGTTTCAATCTAACAACAGTCTGAAATGTTTGGATTACAACTTTTGGATTTCTGAACAAAATTGAATGATTTTTGTATCATTAGAAGCTTAAGACAACAGAGAACATTTCTCTAGAAGAAAGTGTTTGTAAGAATGTTCAAGGATATTTTTGGCAAGACACTTAAACACAAAAGACATAAGGCAAAAATGGAAGGGTAAATTGGATAATTCTCAATCATTAAGGGCATAATTGGAAGAAAAGTGTTGTCTTGCTTATACATAAAGAGGAAAATGTGAATTGGGGGAGGGGAGAAGAAGCTAGATGCATGGATGAGAAAAGAGAGAAGAGAGAGAAGCACGAAAAAGAATGAAAGAGAGAAAGAAGAGAAAACAAGCTAGGGTTTCAATTCTCTTAGCCTTCAAGAGAGATCTTGAGGTGGTTCAAGAAGAGAAAAAGCTAGAGAAAGAGAAGAGCTTCGAATTGAGCCAAAGATTTCTTCATTTGGTGAAGAACCAAGGGGGCCATAGAGGCTTATTTCAGTTACATCATCTCACGGAGTACATATTAAAGATACAACAAGAAAGAACCTTTGATATCTCAGGTTGTTTGCAAAGAGAAGAGGCATTTTGAGCAAGTCAAGTCTTTAAGCAAGGAAATCAAGGTAGGTACATGTTTATAATAGAATCAATTTAAATCAAAGAAAACTACTTATTTCAATTGCATCATAAATGTTGTACCTATTGTTTTTGAATGATTCGTGAAATCTACTATATGTTTGCTTCATGAATTTTGTGATGATTGATGAAAAGTCTTTACAAATGATTCTTTTGAAAAGATGCATGTTTATGAAATTAAGTTTTCGGAAATGATTTTCAAGTTATAGCAAATATATGAAAAGCAAGTTTTCAAGAAAAGTGCCATTTTGGACAACAGGTTTACAAGAGTTTGAAATATATGTGTTATGTGGGTTTGTGGTAGTTCCTCAAGAATCGTCACGTACACGTTGACCTAAGTTACCGACTTCGCTCGCCTGCCTGCTAGTGGCACAGAGCTCCTTTAAGGACTCCCTCAAGAATTACGACTACACAGGACCCTTATGTGAAAATGTGTAATGCGTCATGTTTATGGACTTACCCAAACCAACCTGATGTGCTTATGTGCTTATAATATGTTTGAACAAGTCTGATGCATTTATGTTTTGCAGTTGTGAATTTGAATACACGACAAAAATTTTGAAAAATAAGTATTTTACGATTCAATAAGATATTTTCTATGACAAGTAAAACGGTTTAAAAAGTGTTACTTACTATTCTGTTATAAACTGTAACCCACGAGCTTTCAAGCTCACCCCTTTTCTATCCCATCCTCAGGTAATAGCTAAGAGATCAAGTGATCAAGAGCCTTGGGAATTTCTTCAAATTTTCTATTTTGTATTTTTGTATTAAGCCAATGGTGTGGCTTTTGATATGTAAATAAAGTTTTTCAAACTCTATCGCTTTAGATTGAAGTCGTTTCGATTGAGTATGTTCTTTTTGACTCCCTATTAAAGTGGTTAAGGAGATTTTATGGGAATATGCTCAAGTATTATGATATTTTGCAAGAGTTGGGTCCCGAAAATGGTGCCTAACATTTATGATATCAGAGCAAGAGTTAGTTCCGGAAACAAACGAGATCCAACATTTTTGGTATCAGAACAAGAGTTGGGTTCTGGAAACAAGCGGGATCTAACATAAGAGGCTTATGAACTTGAAGTTAAAAGTTGGGAAATTAGTGTCGGAGCATATAAGTGATTTCCAATACATAATTAATAAGCTTACTCTAATGAAGATCAATCTTGATTTTTAAGGCTTATTCGTACTGAGTTCGTCACTGGATAGCTGGGAAACTTTTATGGTGACGATTAGTAACTCAGCTCCTGAAGGTGTACTATCTTTGAATGTAATCAAGGATACTATTTTTTAATGAAGAAATCAGACAAAAGGATATTAAAGTTGATAATGTCCAATAGTTTATGACAAAAAGTGGGGGAAGGAATAAGAATAAAGGTCTCAAAGGTTATGGCAAGTCTAAGAACTGTTTAAAGTCCAGAGGTGACAAAGACGTGAAGACATTCCACTATTACAGTAAGATATGACATATTAAAGGGTCCAGAAAAAGCAAGATCATCAGAATAATGGGATGATAGGAGTATAACTACAATTGCTTCAAATACGGATGATGAGGTGTCCCTAGTTTATGTAAATACTGAATGATTTGATGTCAGCAATTCCAATTTTGAACGGTTGATCGATACGGGAACATCTTACCATTGTGTTCCAAAGGTGAAGTACTTCTTAAAATACAATCGTGTATATTTTGGGAGTGTTAATATATGAAACCAAAGATCCATCAAGACAGTAAGTATGAGTGATATCTGAGTTCAGATAAATGTCAGATACTTACTGACCTTGAGAGATGTAGGACACATCCCTGATCTAAGGCTAAATCTACTATCAACGTATATGTTAGATCAAGAAGCTTTTCAGCACACTTTAGGGATATAAAGTGGAATCTGTCTAAAGGTGCTATGATGGTTACCGATGATAGTTATGTTGCTCGCTGTATAAAACACACTTAAAGGTGTGTGGTAGGGGAGAAGTATACACAATCGAAAAGGAATCTACACCAAACCTATGGCATCAACAATTGGGATACATGAGTGAGAAAAAATTAAAGTTGTTGGCTAGAAAATCCTTTATCACAATTAAGAATTCACAACCATTAAATCATTATGATCAATACTTGACTAGCAAGTAGCATAGATTCTATTTCAAGAGATTATCTACAAAGAAGTAAGAGTTATTGGAGTTGGTGCATTTAGATGCATATGGTCTTATTGGAGATGGGCCATTAGAAGGTTAAAGATATTTTGTTAAATTCATTAATGACACTTTGAGAAACACTTGGGTGTGGTCAAGTGTTTGAAACTTTTAAGAAGTTTCATGTTATGGTAGAAAGGGAAACTAAAGTGTCTTAGAACAAACAACGGAGGGGAGTATACTTCAAGGTGTTTGAACAATATTGTACGTCACACAAAATTAAAAGTAAGAAAGCTAAACCAGGGACTCCACAATATAATGAGGTTACTGAGAGGATGAACAAAATCATTGTAGAGAAGGATTGTTACATGAGATAATGTAGGGCAAGAACTCAAAAATACCATTTTGTTCTCACAAGGGTTTTCGTTATTCATTTCTTTGATTGCAGGACTTGGCATCTGATCATACGAGATAGCCACATATCTCAAAGCTTCTTTCTATAATTACGACTTCAACTCCCCGATGATTTTCGTTAGTTATTCCAAGTTCTTTAAGAATATTCAGCGTTTCAATGGCCAAGGAGGAAAATTAGGGTTTCCTTTCAATAGTAGTCTAATCAAAGTCATTTTGCCTTAGAAAAAACTATAAAACTATTAATTTAAACTATAAAATATAAAAATATAAAAACATAAGAATATAAGAATTTCTCTTAAATTTTAAAATGTTGGGATTTAATTTAATTTTGATTGAAATTTTAGTTTAGAATAAAATTTTTATTTGATTTATTTAAATTTTAATGAAAATTTTTAGACAAAATAAACTGTGTGCCTAATTTGAGAACATAAACTTGAGTCAACACCAATAATCAAATAGGGACATGAGGTGTTTATTGAGATGAACACGGGATCACTCATTGCCACAATGGCAAATATATATTATATGCATCATAAACGACAAGATCCAAATACAGAAATTATTGTCACACACTCTTACATAACCATATTACAGCTGTTTCATATACGTGCACATATATATAATTTTATTATTTTTGGTACAACGGAAAAGCGCACTTTTATATAGTACTGTTTTACTTCTGAGCTTGAGTCTGAGTGAGGTGAGCATCAATATCCTTACTGCAATGGACTGCAAACTCGAGCAATGTGGCAGGATCTGGGATCTGAGGGTTCAGCTTCTCGTATGCAAGAGTCCAGTGGACCACGCTACCTTCACCATTGGGCTTGGGAGTGGCTTGAACTATGAACCTGAAGTCCTTGTACTCCTTCATAAGATCCCCTTCTATCACTCTGAAGGTGGTTGAATTGTTCTTATCGTCTATGGCTTCTACTATCTCCTTTGCAGTTTTC
>JANVCL010000212.1:19237125-19250947 GCA_026546855.1 Erythroxylum incrassatum | reverse complement strand
TTGTCCCAAGACAGGTTCAATATGATTGAGGACAAAACCAGATTTGATTCTTTGGCCATAACTTCTTCTCTAGACACACAAATGACTTGATTCTTGAACCGTTGGACTTGTAAGACATTGCTCTACATCTCCAACAAAAATCATAGCCATGAGATGAATTGAGAAATATTGAGTAAAAAACGTGGGACGGATACAGTGAGTGTGCTCTTAAATAATATGAATTGGTGTTATTCTACTGAACATACTTCAGTATTTTGATGATATCTTAATCTGTAGAGCTCCAAATGAGATGATTTCTGACTTGTGATAAACTAGAGACATATAATTACAAATCATGTGAAGAAAGTGGATTGTAAGTCAGTCTGCAAGACTTTCAAATTCTGGATGGAAGCTAGGTATAGTGTACTGTTTTAGTTTAACAACAGTCTGTCTGAAATGTTTGAGCTACAACTTTCAGATTTCTAAACCAAATTGAATGAGTTTGGTATCATTAGAAGCTTAAGACAACGGAGAACATTTTTCTAGAAGAAAGTGTTATGTAAGAATGTTCAAGGATATTTTTGGCAAGACACTTAAGCACAAAAGACATAAGGTATAAATGGAAAGGCAAATGGGACTTGTTGGACTCATTAAGGGCAGAAAAGGAATAAGAAATTGTGGACTTATATTTAAGAAAAGGAGAGAACATGAATTGGAGGAGGGGGAGAAGAAGCAAAATGCGTGGATGAGAAAAGAGATAAGAGAGAGAAATATGAAAAAGGAATGAAAGAGAGAAGAAGAGAAAACAAGCTAGGGTTTTAATTTCCTTAGCCTTCAAGAGAGATTTTGATGTTGTTCAAGAAGAGAGAAAGGTAGAGGAAGAGAAGAGCTTCTAATTGAGCTAAATATTTCTTCATTTTGTGAAGAGCCAAGGGGGTCATAGAGGCTTATTTCAGTTAGATCATCTCACGGAGTATATATTAAAGATACAGTAGGAAAGAACCTTTGATACCTCAGGTTGTTTGCAAAGAGAAGTGGCATTTTGAGCAAGTCAAGTCTTTAAGCAAAGAAATCAAGGTGGGTACATGTTTATAATAAAACCAATAAGCTACTACTGTTTTTCTTTAAATCAAAGACGTTTATGAATTTCAATTGCATCATAAGTGTTGCATCTATTGTTTTTGAATGATTTGTGAAATCTGCTATAAGTTTGTTTCATGAATTGTGTAATGATTGATGAAAAGTCTTTGTAAATGATTCTTTTGAAAAGATGCATGTTTATGAAATTAAGTTTTCAAAAATGACTTTCAAGTTATAGCAAGTATATGAAAAGCAAGTTTTCAAGAAAAGTGTCATTTTGGGCAACAAGTTTACAAGAGTTTGAATTATATGTGTTATGTGGGTTTGTGGTAGTCCCTCAAGAACCGTCACGTGCACGTTGACCCAAGTATAGGTTTCTCCCGCCTGCCTGCTAATGGCATAGAGTTCCCTCAAGAATTCAAGCCTACATAGGACCATCATTTTGGAAATTTGTAGTGCGACATGTTTTGGACTTACCCAAACCATCTGATATGTTTATGTGTTCATGACAAGTTGATGTGAGTGAGACATTCATGTTTTATAACTTGTGGATTTTGGCTGAAAGCCTAAGAAACATGTGTTTTGTAAACTCAATGACAATTTTCTATGACAAGAAAAATGATTTCAAAATTTTAGCTTATCTTTTTGTTATAAACTGTTTCCCTCTAGCTTTCAAGCTCACCCCCTTCCTATCCCATCTTCAGGTGATAGCTAAGAGATCAAGTGATCGAGAGCCTAAGGGAATTGCTTCATTTGCTATCTTGTATTTTTGTAATAAGCTAATGGTGTGGCTTTTGAGATGTAAATAAAGTTTTTCAAACTCTATTGCTTGAGTAATGAAATGATAAATTGAAGTAATTTCGATTGTATATGTTCATATTGACTCCCCTGTTAAAAGGGTTAAGATGGAGGAATAAGTTTGTTTTGATATTTGATTGTTGTGGGCACACCACCCTTGTGGGATGATGCCTAATAAGAGTTCATGAAAATAACCCTATAAGGTAATATGCACATTCAAGTTAAGTATGATGATATTCGCAAGAGTTGGGTTCCGGAAACAAGCGGGATCCAACAATTGTGGTATTAGAGTAAGAGTTGGGTTCTTTAAACAAGCGGGATCCAACAGTCTTGTTTTGCTCCTGAGGAGTGGAAAATTATGGGATGAGCTACAAAGCTCAGTGGATAATATATTTATAGCCATCGGTAATTAGTCACAAATTCAGGCATATGTGTATATATATATATCCAGCAATTCAAGCATTCTCAATCTATTCTAGCAATTCAAGCATTAATCAATTTAGCTCAAAACTCATAACACATAACATAGACTTTAGACATTAAACATAACACTCAATTATGCACCATACTTCATAATTCAAAGATGCGATGCACAAACAAATGGCTCGAGAGCTCCGTGGAACAAATGGAGAAACCGAAGTTTACATCGTGAACAAAACAAGTTCATATTCTCAGGATCTCATGGCCTCAAGAAGGTAGCCGGGAGAAGGCGATAGGTCAACATGCACGTGACTAACGAAACAGGTTCCTCTCTTGCCCAATCATAAGCAAATTTATGCTCAATTCAATCATATGCTCATACTTGAATGCTTTTTCTTCTTTTCATTTAATTACAAATTTCATAATCCTTTTCAAGGTATAACATAGTCATAAATCATCATGCATTTCCAAGCACTCATAACAATTCAATTTCAAGCAATCAACATACACACATATAGGCAAGAATTTGCCTAATCACACAATAACTATAAATAAATTATCCACCTAATTTGCTTGAAAATCTAAACTCAAGGTTGTCTTTCCCCTTGCTCTTAGGTAGGATTCTCTTGGTTTCCTAAAACAAACCAAGTCTCATTCAAACCAATGTTCCAATGAAAATCCATAAACATCAATAATCATATAAACAAAATAAATAACAAAATGGGCTTAGATTTCACTTACCCATAGTTCATCTAAGCTAGTAAAACCAAACCTTAATTCCAAAACCCACGAAAATCGAAATGGGTCTCATCTTCTTTCTCACATTATTTCCAACACAAACCCTTTCTCTCTCTAACTCCTTCATTCTCAACATAACTCATTTTCTCTAATAAAGCAAGAAGAAAAGATGAACTTACCTCTAACAAGCTTGATTTCTCCTCTTTTTCCTCTTCTTTCTCTCTCTCACGATTTTCTCTTCTTCTTCCCTAGCTTCCACGATTCTTCTTCTTCTTCTTCTCTCACATTTTTTCTCTCTTCTCTCTTTCTTTCCACGATTTTTATTCTTTCTTTCTTACTTCAAGACCATTTATTTGGTCTTTTCCCATTTTACCCTTCGTTTGCCTTGTCCTTCCCATTTTACCCCCTTATGTTTATTAAACCTAACACATCTTATCCTTCTAACTTCCTTAACTAATGATCATGGAAAGATTGAAGAAATTTGATAATACTTCCTTCTAGAAAAAATGTTCCTCATTGTCTAAAGTTTCTAATGACACCAAAATCGTTCAATTTGGTTGAGTAATTTGAAAGTTATACCTAGTTTTTCAACTTCTGGTCAGATTTTGAGACTCTTAAAGACATAATTTGAATTCAATATCTCCTAAAAAATGTAGCTTTATCTCTCTAGTTTAATCCAACTCAAAAATCATCTTATTTGGATAACTAGAAAAAAAGTTATGGCTAAAACACCGAAGCATAATCAATGAACATGTTTCAACTACATTTTCCAGCTTTTAACTTCCAACATTTCACGTATAACCTATCTTGTACCTAAGCCATTTCTTACATCATTTCTAATTCAAGAATTCTGCTTTTTCTTTACTCATAACTACTCACCAACAATTTCTCATTTAATAGATCTAACTTCTAAGAAGAGTTCGGGGTCCAACAATTCTCCCCCTTAAAGAATTTTGTCCTCGAAATTCTTACCGGAGTGATCAAACAAATGGAGGTAATGATGTCTTATGTTTTCCTCAGTCTCCCAAGTAACGTCTTCACTCGAATAATTTCTTCCAAATAACTATAGTCAATAGACTCACTCGGTCTTTCAACCGTTTATTTAATAATTAACTTTCTTAACTAATTCCTTAATATATATATCTCAGATTACTCACAATTTTCCACATCCTGTGTCGATAACACCATTACCATGTCATATTGATATTTCTTAACATACTCACATATAACACATTAGGAATCTGTGACATTTTTGTTAGCAATACTAACTCATAAGTCAATGGTCCGGTTCTTAATAACTTTATATGGACCAATACAATTCAAGATGAGTTGCTTCTTTATCCTAACCTGAGCACACCTTGCATTCAATCCAAGCACACCTTGGAAAGGTGTTACTCTCAGAAAAATTTATCTCACACTTATTAATTCACATCACTGTGGTGTTAATACACTTAACTCTTATGTTCATCTCATTGTATTCCATATCTTCGGTGTTAGTCCACCTAACTCATTTATCTTTCTAGAATCACTTAATTTCAAATACGTATCAATTTCACTTATCCTCAACATCTCCCATCTATTATGGTCTTTAATTGTTTTAGGCCTCATTAAATCTAATGTAAGGGTGAATGACTCTTTTTGTCATATAACGCCTCATATGGTACTCTAATAATATCACTGTGATAATGATTGTTATGCTTAAAGTCAAATAACTACACACTGACCTCATGTTTCTATAAACTCCAAAATATAAGTTCCAATCATATCTTCAACAGTTAAGACTGTTGGCAACTCATAAATTTCGTCACTTGATTCTACATCTGTCACCGTTAAGTACTATTTCAGTGTATTCCTACTAGGATGTATAGCACAGGTTGTTCTTAGTGCTTTCTTTAATAATCTCTTTGCTCAATCATCTTTATTTGATACACATACTTCTTATTTCAATTACAAAGTGTCATTCTTCCTATTTGACCTCAAAATTCGTACACATTTCCAATTTCTTAGTAAGATTCACAATTTCTGAACCCTCAATTTAGGCTTTGTTCATGTGAAACTGATCTAAATTTTCAGTGCAGCTAATAACGCTCCATTTTTCCCTAAATTCAACTCCACACTAGATTTAATAACCCCAATATCCAAATTTGTGATACACTGCTATTGAATTTTCTATTTAATGCATTCGATTACAACATTAGCTTTACCAATATAGTGCTTATTTGTACAATCATAGTCCTTCAAATAACTCTATCTATTGTCTCAGTCTTGTATTCCATTCTTTCAACTCAATATTTACCTCAAATTAAATGATCTGTATATTTCAAAATGTTTCTATACTTATAATGTCTCCAAACTTTCAAAACGGCCACTATTGCAGCAAGTTCTAATTCATACATCAAATAATCACCTTATGAGGCTTAATTGTTTCCCTGCATATGAAATCACTTTATCATGCTGCATTGGATTTTGTCTTAAACCCTTATACAACATCATTGTATACTATAAAATCTCCAAATCCACACGATATAATTAAATTCGGTGTTATAATTCCTCAAAACTCTCTTTACTTTCATTACTCATACGATTTACATGTTTTTCCTCGAGTATTCGAACTATTCTTCTCAACTTTTCGAATACATTTAATATATCATCAAATTTTTGCATGGATCTCTTTATTCTCTAATACCATAGTACTGTTGGGGCATTTGTTAACTCGAACAAATATTTCCAAAGCTCCATATGCCCATGACTAGTTCTCAAATTCCCTAAATAACTAATTCCTCGATGAGGTAACATTGTCTCACGCTATTTTCAATTCCTAATTGACTTACCTTTCTTAAATGATTTTCTCCATTCTTTAGATTTCCTTATATTTCACATTGACTTATTCTAATGTTGCTCATTCATACTAATTTCTCCACACATTTCAATTTATTTGCAAACTTAACTTCCTGTGTTGGCAACACATTCATCAAAATCTAATTTATATCTCCTTTGCATATTCGCGTAGAATATAATATGGATCTAAGTTCTTATCACATTAGAAATATTGTTACCTCAATTTCCAAAAATCCATTTACGTAGTTGGATACTTTACATCAAACAAAATACAACATACTCTACCTCTTATGCTTGAATCTCTACTAAGGATATGACTCCAATATTCACTTTTGATTCATTACATATTCATTTCTAATTTGTTCTTTCATTGATCATTCTTGACATAAACTATCTAATTTGCTACTATCATCTATACTATTCATGCAATCTTTATCAATCAACTATTAACATCATCAATGTTATTTCAGCTGTTCTTAACACCTCAATATGAGAAATTTCAACTATTCATAACATTTCAATAATTTCAAATTTCTTTCACACTTTACATGAACAAAATATCCTCTATAATAAAACTCAATGAAAGAAGAGGCATAGTCCTTTAATCTTATATTTTGGTATGTACCATCAAGATCATTACATCTTATATATAAAAGTAATTTCGACAGGTCACCAATTTATATCCCATACTAATGATACATCAATTGTAATTGATTCCAAACAACCCCTGACTATTCTATGACTATTCAAAATTACTTCTCCATAATAGTTACCTTTTCAGCATAATCACTTATACTATACTTCCATTGCGTTACTCTGATTCATCTCTTAATTTTAATTATAGGGATTATAGATTATCTCCTATACCATATCCAAATATAGATCTCGTATGTACTCAATCACATTATTTACCAATATAACCACATTATTGGATGTGTATTCATAATAACTAGTCTGCATATCCTTGAGAACTTCTACATATATCACTATCATTTGTTTCATTTTCCAAACGTACCTTCTTAATCAATTTAAAAAATTATAGACACATAGCCATCTTAAAATTTGATCTCATAGTCACTAGCACAATCTTATGCCAGATCATAAATTCCAAGTTCAACTTTTCAACTCCACTTTTCTTGTACATCTTAAATCTTGTCATTTCCACTTATGTCTCTATTTCTTTCTCAGTCAATTCATGAAAATATTTTTGCATCTACATACCTATAATAAAATTTCATTATCATATTTGCTAACATAACCACAAATACTGAATCTATGTCTAACATATCGAATTACATAATATTTCTTATTTCTAAATATCCACAACTTTCCTTATCTTACACTCTGACAAAACACCATTCTTCTAATTGTTTCTAATAGTCCAAACTCTTAACAAAAGTTCATACATGTGACTTATGCAGTTGCAATTAATAGGATTCTATACTCATCAGTACCCTTCTCTAATAGTAAGGAATTAGGTGCAGCAGATCCTTGCAAAACTCCTAGTGTTCTTTTACAAGGTGGCATCTTACTCCCCCAATGTAAACACTAACGTTTAGCTTACATTTCCTCTTAATCTTAATTCCTACTTGTATGCATGATATGCATGTCACTTAATGAAATCAATCAATTCACAATACAAAACTTAATCACATAGCATAACAATTCATCCTATTATGCATTCTAAGCCTAGGAAAAATCCTAAGCGCTAATACCAAACAATGTTGGACCCTAATTCCGGAGCCCAAAATTCACAATACAAAACATGAACATATTACCTTGTAGGGTCATTCAATGAAATCCCATTAATCATCATCTGTTCATCCTAGTCGTCATCCCACAAGAGTGGCGTGCTCACACTAGTTAGCCACCATAGTCAAACTCATTGCTACAACTTCAGAGCAGATTTTAGAAATCTTCAAACCAGAATTACAAATTGACTTCTTCAAAAAAAATAGTAGATCCATGTCTTTAGTTTATTTTCCAACAGGAATCATCTCATTAGGAGCTCTATAACTCAAGATATGATTAAAATACTGAAGTATGTTCAGTAAAATCTCCAATTCATACTCTTCCAACTAATACCCTTACTTTGATTCAATCAATATTTTTCAAATCAATACTAAAAGCTATAAATTTCTATGGAGAGATAGAGAAATGTGCTAGGAATTTGTTGGTTCAAAAATCAGGTCATTTAGAGGTCAGATGACAAAGTTATGACTAAAAGAGTCAAGCATGTTCAGAACTAGAATACCCTTCAGGTGCGCTTGCAAGGAACAAAAGTGCGATCACAAGGATGGTGGTGCGCTCGCAAGGAAGGCAGGTGTGATCGCAAGAAAATCAAGGTGCGATCGCAACCGATGTTGTCCCGTATATATATATATATATATATCCTATGCAACCTCACTAACTTAAATTGATCATAACTTTCAGTTCTGATGTCCAAAAATATCATAATTTATACCCTTGGAATGCTAAAAAGATAATCTACAACTTTCATGAAGCCTCTAAAAAGATATTTTGCCTCTATGAGGGTCAAAATTTCTGATCGATGTAGCTGTCCCGTATGTCCACCCTATGCAGCATCACAAAATTCTAATGCTCGTATCTCTCAACTCTGATGTCCAAAAATTTCATAATATATAGCATTAAAAAGCTAGAAAGATAAGCTACAACTTTATAGAAGACAACTTTGTCTAATTTAGCCTAGCTTAGTCCAGATTTTTCCCTGAAGTTAAAACACACATTTTTTTCCTATAAAAAATTTAAGAATGTAATGCACAAACTTGGAAGGTCATAAGCCCAAAACACAATCATATTTTATTAATGAATCCAAACGAATTCAACAAGCTTTCATTACAATTCAACATTCACATCACTAACTTAAAACAAAATACAAAATGATGCTCAACGTTGATATGCTTATAAAGCTATCCAAATTGTTCACTAACTTAGTACAAAAGATCTCTAGATATCTTGGAGTTTTCGACGCCTTGCAAGGTTCAACACTTGTCTTGTTTTGCACCTAAGGAGTGGAAAAATATAGAATGAGCTACAAAGCTCAGTGGCTAATATATTTATAGCCAATGGTAATTAGTCGCAAATTCAGGCATATGTATATATATATATATATCCAACAATTCAAGCATTAATCAATTTAGCTCAAAACTCATAACGCACAACATAGACTTTAGCCATTAAATATAACACTCAATTATGCACCATACTTCACAATTCAAAGATGCGATGCACAAACAAATGGCTCGAGAGTTCCGTGGAACAAAACAAAGAAACTGAAGTTTACACCGTGAACAAAATGAGTCCAAATTCTCAAGATCTTGTGGCCTCGAGTGGGTAGCCGGGAGAAGACTATAGTTCAACGTGCATGTGACTAATAAAACGGCTTCCTCTCTTGCCCAATCACAAGCAAATTTATGCTCAATTCAATCATATGCTCATACTTGAATGCTTTTTCTTCTTTTCATTTAATTCCAAATGTCATAACCCTTTTCAAGGTATAACATAGTTATAAATCATCATGCATTTCCAAGCACTCACAACAATTCAATTTCAAGCAAATCAATTTCAAGCAATCAACATACACACACATAGGCAAGAATTTGCCTAATCACACAATAACTATAAATAAATTACCCACCTAATTTGCTCGAAAATTTAAACTCAAGGTTGTCTTTCCCCTTGCTCTTGGGTAGGATTCTCTTGGTTTCCTAAAACAAACCAAGTCTCATTCAAACCAATGTTCCAACGAAAATGCATAAACTTCAATAATCACATAAACAAAATAAATAATAAAATAGACTTAGATTTAACCTACCCAGAGTTCATCTAAGCTAGTAAAACCAAACCATAATTCCAAAACCCACGAAAATCCAAATGGGTGTCATCTTCCTTCTAACATTATTTCCAACATAAACCCTTCATTCTCTACACAAAACCCCTTTCTCCCTCTAACCCCTTCATTCTCAACACAACTCATTTTCTCTAATAAAGCAAGAAAAAAAGATAAATTTACCTCTAACAAGCTTGATTTCTCTTCTTTTTCTTCTTTCTTTCTCTCTTACGATTTTCTCTTCTTCTTCCCTAGCTTCCACGATTCTTTTTCTTCCCTTCTTCTTCTCTTATGTTTTCTCTCTCTTCTCTCTTTCTTTCCATGATTTCTCTTTTTTTTCTTACTTCAAGACCATTTATTTGGTCTTTTCCCATTTTACCCTTCATTTACCTTGTCCTTCCCATTTTACCCCTTTATGTCTATTAAAACAAACATCTTATACTTCTAACTTCCTTAACTAATGACCATGGAAAGATTGAAGGAATTTGATAATACTTCCTTCTAGAAAAACGTTCTTCATTGTCTTAAGTTTCTAATGACACCTAAATCATTCAATTTGGTTTAGTAATTTGAAAGTTATACCCAGTTTTTCAACTTCCAGTCAAATTTTAAGACTTTTAAAGACATAATTTGAATTCAATGTCTTGCTAAAAAAATAGCCTTATCTCTCTAGTTTAATCCAACTCAAAAATAATCTCATTTGGATAACTAGAGAAAAAGTTATAACCAAAAAACCGAAGCATACTCAATGAATATGTTTCAACTACATTTTCCAGCTTTTAACTTCCAACATTTCACATATAACCTATCTTGTACCTAAGTCATTTCTTACCTCATTTCTAATTCAAGAATTCTCCTTTTTCTTTACTCATAACTAATCACCAACAATTTCTCATTTAATAGTTCTAACTTCTAAGAAGAGTTCGGGGTCCAACATACATTTTCATAAACAATGTGAAATTTGTAAATGGTAACACACTCTTTATACCACACCGTTTCCCGCATTATAAAAATAGAAACACTCTCTATAAAACATCATTTCAAGAACAAAAACACTCTTGTTTTTAGATGTTCTAAATTGAAGGAATTTGATAGATTTTGTCTCCCTCTCCTTTATTTCACCCTAATCCATTTGTTTGTGATTCATAAGAGAGAAATGTTGATTTGTCTAGGAGCTTTAATTAGTATGCCCTAACTCTCTTCTTTATTCTTACTTTATCTTTGACAAATCTCCCAAATCTAGTTCCCTATTCTTCAAAGAGAAGAGATTCCAATCTATAATAGGGAGGCATCTAGTTGTGTCAAGGATCCAAAGGTTGCTTTATACGGTAAGCCCTAATTCTCTTCTTACTATATAATACTATAACTGCAGGTTTGAAGTGTGAAGTGGATAAGTTGGCTTATATGGTAAAATTAGGTTTCTTTTGCACTTTCCATACACGTGGACATGCCTTCTATGCATTTCATCTATACCAATTATTACTTTCATTAAATAGTTTATATAAATAGTTGCAAAATAAAAATGAAGCTTCTTTTTCTTTTTTTGCTATATTTGTCTTAACTAGAGAAAATGTATTCATTTAAAAGAATTTGATAGATAATAACACATAATATATTTTCTTTTGTTGTTTCAATGTATTAAAGAGTCATTGAACCATATTTAGATATTAAAAAAAATAGATGTGGTTATCATATTCTAAAATGTCACTTCTACAAATTTTTGACATTGAGGGAGAATGAATACTAGACTAACCTCTTCATTATTTTCAAGTATGATATACTAATATTCTTCTAATACCAAAGTTAATATTTTTGCTTATAAAAATACGAAGAGAAGCCTTAGAAAAGATAAAAATAAGTGAAAGAAAATAGAGCCTATAACACTATATTAATGACGTATTAATGCCATATAAGTTGGGTCAAGCTATTTATTTTAACAAATATATTTGTTTGCCACTAAACCAATTAGGAAAGTTTTAATTTTTACATAGAAGGTTACCCTCAACAATTAGACAGTTGCTGCAACTAAATAACTCTTAGGTAAACATGACTAACCCTAGGTTCAGTGCTTCTATAATCTTAGTTTAAGCTCATAATGAGCTTGAACCATTGAAGTCAAATATTTGAAACTAGAAAAGAACTTATGAAATGCGTATATTGAAAAGAATGGATGAATTGAGAAAGTGGAAGAAGTGATATATTTACTTTCCTAAATGACTATGCGATTAATGTTAACAAATATCTAAGGAATATACATCTATTTGCATTATTCATCTTAATTTAGTTCATTCTACACCTTGCCTCTCCCAAAAAAAGTAATGTCCAAATAATAGAAAAATTACAAAATAAACCTAATTACTAGTTGGATTTGAGGCTTTTGTAATAGTGCTCTTATCTTTTACGTAATGAATATTTGTCATTCATTATAGCAGAAAAGATAGATAAAAATCTCACTTTAAATAAACATAATTAAATTACTCTTAATATTTACAATTCTCTATTAACTTGTTCTCCATCCATAAAGTGTTTTATAACATTTATGATTACAAGTGCATTTAAAATGTAGCAAGTGGTTATTCTTCCAGTCTTTATCTAACTGTAACAATTGATAAAGCTTATCACAAAGTCCCTATAGCAAGAGTAATAAGTCAACCTTTGTTAGTACTTTTCAAACTATTTATAAATAACGATGATAAATAATACTTTTAAAAATAAGAATGTCTTACAAGTTGAAATTATAATTGAAGTCAACAATCAAATATTTAGCAATTGAATAAAATATGGTGCATCGAATAGTAATTGGAGCTCACAACTAGAATACATGATAACTTACAACTCTTTGGTTATCATTCAAATATTTTACTTGGAAAATATCTAGATAAAATAATGTTAAAAATTACAAATTTGATATAACATGCTTCATTTTTTATAATATTGTAGCATAGTTTGGTTATAATATTTGTTCTTCTTCTATTCTAGGGTTTGTCATAGTTATATAAGCCATTGCATTCATTGGTAGAATAAAAACTTGATATGTCAAATTTGATTTACCATTATATTATTTGTAACATAATAGCATTCACTAATCTAGTAAATGAATTACAATTGTATATCTTCATGGAAAAAAGTTGGATGACTCATCCATAATGGTCCAGTCAATACTTAAAAGGAGTGAAAACTCATGAAACTTATAAAAGATCAAATTGATTCAGAATGTTAAAGGAGTATGTTGTTTCTTCTAACTTAGATGTGTAGAAACTAGAGAAATAATTAGAGGTTTAGATGGAGAGTAAATCTTCTTCACAAGTTGATTCTATGCAAGACATAGTTCAGTTACCCACTTCCATATAAGAGGAACAACAAAAAAAAGAGAAGGAGCATTCCATTTTCAAAAATTGGCCACAAAGAAGGGAGAAAAATGCCTCCAAGGTTTATAGGTGATGTTATTTTTGCCTATATTACTGCACAAGATATTGAAGGAGTTAGTGATCCTTCCACATACTCAAAAGTTGTTCCTTATGATGATTATATCAAATGGATGATTGCTATATAAGAGGAGGTGGAAGCTCTCCATTAGAATGGAACTTGGGATCTACTGAAATTGCCTAAAGATAAGAAGATTATTGGCTACAAATAGATCTTTAAAAAGAAAGAATGTACTCAATATGTTGAGAATGTTAGGTTTAAGATACGATTGGTTACTAAAGGCTATTGTCATATATAAGGAGTTGAATTTAATAATGTTTTCTCTCTTGTTATTAAAATAGCTTTATTTATATCTTGCTTGCTTTAGTTGCTATATATGATCTATAGTTGGAACAACTAAATGTTAAGACTACCTTCTTACATGGTACGCCTGAGGAGACAATTTACATCACTACAAGAAAAATTAGTTTTAGCAACTATTATTGATGTTTGCTAAAAGTAAGAAAATGGTCGTTAAAAGTTATAGCGACCAAAATCGAGTTGGTCACTATAGGGTTGTTACTAAAAGTGCTCAGTGACTTGTTATTACGTTGGTCGTTAAAAATACATTATTAACAACCATTTAAAATTGGTCACTAAAGGTAAAATTATTAGCGACCAAATTTATACTTGCTAATGTAAAATTTCATGGTC
>JANVCL010000212.1:19203165-19219298 GCA_026546855.1 Erythroxylum incrassatum | reverse complement strand
AAGTATGAGATCTTATCTTTTCAGGGATATAAAGTAGTGATTTTATTGACATTTGTGCTAGGAGATATACTGGTTTGAAATTTACTGCTCAGATTGGGACATTTCAATAGGCAGATGCTTTGGTGAATTGTTTGACCTAGTTAACAAGTGAATTGGATTTTAGGTTGTTCATAAAGGTTGTAGATAACATTGTGATATTTTTGAGCATATTTATTGTGCAATTTTTGACTGAAGAGAATGAGAGTTACTGAATTTACAAGTACTGTTCTGTTTTTAGAGGTAGTGCATGGGCAAAGTTTCACTTGGATTTTTGACACCCTTCGGGGTGAAATTGCTTGTTGGTGTCTTCATGAAACTTGTAGAGTTTTTCATGAGCTTTCCAACGAGATATAGTTTATATTTTTCTTAATTATGTGTAAAAAGTTGTGAGAGATTGAATTTCGGACAGGAAAAAGGGGAATTAGGGGAGGTTTAACCTCGCCCTCTCGCGAGGGCAACGTCTCGCGAGGGCGACAGCTCGCCCCCGCGAGCCTAGTGCTTAGTTTTATATATTTTTATTTAATTGCAGTTTGAGCTTCTTTCGCTCATATTTTTTTCGTCCGGTATTCGACTGACCTGATTTTTGAGGCATCGGGTTCATTGAATATTTAATTTCATTTTCTAAGAGATTGGAGATTTTTGGACAGAAAATTGACGTGGGTCCGAGTAACGGAATCCTTAACCACTGTTTATTTAATTGGGGACCTATAGAGGTCCAAATTGCACCGTCAGCGCCATTAGGTTTCTAATTTTTAGATGGATTTTTTTGATGGAAAAAGTGGGATTAGGGCCGGAAATATCATGAACATGCATTTTCACCTACATGTGCATCATTAATTCATTCGGATTGGATATGTAGTGATCGTTACCTTCTCTGATTCTTATAGAGGCCCAAATGGAGTGTCGTTCGACCGACATCGCAGAGACTTCCCGGCATTAGCTCAGAAGTAATAGGTGAGTAACCTAGCTGGTTATCTCAATCTATGTGTTTAATGTGACTTGATTGCCCTACGGGGATTACTGTGATTATGAATTATAGACTGTTACTTGAAAATTATGGACTGTGAATTAGGAATTTTGGACTGTGGATTGGGCATGTGCATTCATACACCGATGCATAAATTGATAAAGGATAATTGTGAACCGAGTCGCCACTGATACTGATACTGCGAGCCTAGAGCTCGAAGGGAGATAATCCTCCCTAGACGCGTCTACTGAATTACTGCTCACTGCTTAAGCGCTCGGTCACAATACTGAAATAAAACTGGAAAAAGAGTCACATGTGCATTGCATACTGGACTGAATTTGCTCTACATGACTGTATTTGTACTGTGATTGATATGACTGTGATTGTGCTCTTATTACTGTATTCCTATTACTGTATTCCTGTGACTGGTGATTATTGAATCATGCTTATGTGATGCATGAATTGGGAGAACCATCGATGATGGTTTCTCATTGAGTTCGCAAACTCATCCAAAATTGCAATCTATTTTTCAGGATTGAGTGTAGACTGTTAGCTCCGTCAGGACTGTAGAGCCGTGTACTGTGGATTGGCGAGAAAGGCTATGGCTCAAAGGTCGGTCAGCTGGGCTTTCTTTTGGGGACTTATAGTTAGAACTGTTCTTTTGCATTATTGTATAGTACTTAGTGTAAAGTGTTATGAAAGATTGTACAGACAAATGAAACTGACAGTGTGTAAATTACTGAGTTTGAGTAAATGCAATGAAATACAGTTTGGTTTTAAAAAGTTACCAATTTCTTCTTACTGCTTTATTATTGTGATGCCATGGGGAGTTTAGTGGTGGTTGTCAGTAGTGGTCTCTTATCGTAGGATACGTACCGGAATGACCTACGGGCGTTCCGGTGGGTACTCTATGGTAAGGGGGCGCTACAATGAATGAGGTTTTAAATTTATTATCAAGGTGATCATTAAGAGCTATTCGCAAATGTCGAATTAGATGACAAGTTAAAAGAAAATCGATTTTGAGTGATCATATGTGGTGACCATATCTATCTTAAGTTTCCAAATGAGAGCTCAAAAAGCTAAATTTTAGAGTACATAAGTAAACCTGGGTTAAACATTAAGTATTAACTATTTCACTATTTACTACTATTTCAAGTATGTCTTAGTACGGTATTATTTGGACTACAAGAACAACCTAGATTCTAGAACAAGATTTGATACGTAATGTTCAACAAATTAGAATTCATTTATCAACAGATTTTTTTCTTCCATTTGAGTTCATTTCAATAATTCTTTTAGCTGGTATGATACGTGCAATCGTAGTGGCTTGTGAAATAACATCTTTACAATATTGCATTTATAAAAGACTATGCTCTAAATTAATAAGATTTAATGCTTTAGCATATGAATCTTATCAAGTATGTAGAAATGACCATAAAAGGGATTAATGTAAGTTATAAGATCTCAACTTACATTGTATGAGAACCTAAAGGATAAGTGAATCTCATAATATAACTTTAGTATTTTTGTCTACTTCTTAAGAACTAAATTTAAGGTTTACTGCTTTAAAACATTACTAGAAGCTTATGTTTGATGCAATCTAATAGGACAATACTAGGAAAGTAAATTAAATTCAATTTAAGATAATTTAAATTAGAGGAAGGTCATTTTTGATTAGTGACTCATATTTATGTTTTCAAAACTAATATCCACTCTTAGTAAGAAATTGAATATTTTTGTAACACAATAAAACAAATGAAATTAAAGGATATTTAAATGTGAGATATGAACTAGGTATAGCATACAAAATATACTTAAGGATTGATTTATTAATCTAGACATTATATATTTTTAACAGGTGTGTAACCATAAACTCTCATTGTATGCTAGTTATATGGATTATAGGACAAATATGATAACATGCATAAATTTTGTTAACTAAACTAATCAAGTGTGAATAGCAGATGATAATAAAAATAAGAATACCTGATGAGTTTGAAGTGTGACCTTTTGATTGTTGACTGTTAAAGAATAGTTAATAATCTTGACATTATCTATAAAAATGAGATGATGATTAATTAAAAAAACTAAAGATTATCATCTAAACGAAACACAAATAAATAAAAGGGATAATTTCTATCAGAAATTAAAATTTCTTACAAATGTCCTTTAATAAGTGAAAATACATTCAAATTTAAGTAATTTGATTGATTAACAATGCATATGTTTTGAAAGATCATATTTTTATCTATAAGTTTGATTTAACCTACAAGGTTGATGGGTCAACGATTAGAGACTGTTAAATGCCATATTTTCAAGTATAATATTAAGTCACTTTAAATTATATTGATTAGAGAAAATAAAGCAATGATGTTGCATCTATCAGTGTGTTGTCTGAAATAGTTACCTAATAGTATCTTGTTTGATTGAATGTGTATGATCAAAGACAGATATTATAGTTTTAAATTCATGATATTATAGCTGGGTGATTTGAGAAACATTCACTACACATCAGGGACGGAGGTAGGTGGGGGCCAATGGTGCACTGACCCCCCCTCACCCCCAAGATTATTAAATAATTATATATATACATGTATATATATATATATTAGGACGAGATTATTTAGAGGTTAGTGGTATACTTGGCCCTCTAAAATTTTAAAAATTAAATATTTGGATCCCCTATCTTAAATTTCTGACTTCGTCAGTGCTACACATGCAACCTTGACGTCTTTGTGAATTTTAGCTTGTTTGAGGGGAAAGTCACTTTTCTCCCACTAGTGGCAGTTCTGTTTGTGTGGCTTATAATGTCCATTTTTGTGATACATGCAATGCCGATTGTAAGTTGCGAAACTATGTGGGTTATTGGCAAGATTCGATTGGTTTCTCTAGTTTAGACACAATTTTCTGTTACCAGAAAAATAAAAGAAAGAAAAAGGTTGGGAACTGCACCCATCTAACTACAGTTTCCGTGTAATTCATCTCATAATGTATTTAACGGTTGTAGGTACTTGAATAATGTAGTCCTTGCATTAGTATCTAATATTATCTTCCTTAACAGTATGATATGAGTATATTGGCAGTTGATATTCCATGGAATCTGGACCTAACCAGCGACTAATTGTAACTGTGAATGAAGAAGAGTACAGAGGTGGTTGGTGAGCTAATCCTTGAACAAGGAAATCCTGTGCTGAAAGAAATGGCAGCTAGTAAGGAATTTGATGATTTTGACCACGCTGGAAAAGATGCTGAAAGAGAACTTCATGAACCAGAAATAGAACATTTAGAGGAAATGGAAAACCTTGGAAAGGAAGGCTAATGGTTCACCTTCTTGTCCAAACCTATTTGTTCATGTCTCTTCCATCCTTTCAGGTTTTGCTTTTTCATTTTGATGTCCTGGACTTCAGTTTGCCACACCTTCAATGTATATCCTGCTGAGTAAATTTCAACTAATTAAAATTTTGAAACCGCCCTATTGGATGCAATAAAACCATGCAGTTAAGGAACTTCTCTTTAAGGAGGATTTTTTTCTACTTTGACCTTTTGATATGAGCTTATATGAGTCTTCTTTCTTTCAAAAGTTGTTTCTAGCAGCATCAGTGTCCGCAATTATATGTGCTGTGAAATCCCTCGGACACTTCCTACGAGTTCGATGGAGGCCTTTCATGTAATCGTGAGTTAAAGGGTTGGCTCTATGTCTAGGGGACTTTGTTTAATAGTTTAGTTTTCGGTTTTTTGGTACTAGAAATTCATGGGAATAAGTTTGTCCATTCCTATCTTGTCCAACTCAAAATCCTCACTATACTGAGCAGAGAATCGACGGTTTCTAGGTGCAATTTTGGTTAAAAAATCGTTTTCCTCTTCATAATTTGATGGTAAGACAAGTAGTTGTAGCTGACATGAAAATCTTGAAATCCACATTTGATGCCTAGAACAATAAATATCTCTTTATTCAATCACCGAAGAGAACAATCAGAGATTTCCCCTGTTATGTATTAGTTACACGTAGGTGATACAACGGAAGCAGCTGCCTTGACAAGCAAGCCAAAAAGCAGAAAAGGGGAAGAGAAAAAGGGACTATGGTCGCTGTCCAAAGCGTAAACCTGAGACGGTGGCCACCTCTGTATCATCGCGTCTTGTTGGTGAGGTTTGACAACATTGTCGTGAATTGTCTTAATGTATACACGGGGCACCTCATCGATAGTATCGTTCTCCGCCGTGAATCTGGCGGACTGCAGCGCCAGGAGGGGTCCTGGCCTCAATAACATGGCAGCTAAGGTAGCATCCTGGACCAAACAGATATTATTTGTAATACACGCAAGTGGAGAGCAAAATAAATAACTACCCGCTGCGTACCTCTGGAGGGCACATTTGATATAAGATTCTGCGCTGGAATTCTTTCTTCACAATAGCACTGGTTGGAGGCTGCTGATCTCCCAACCCAAAGCCTAGCTCATACACGTCTCCAAATGAGGATAAATCGGGCACCCCCTGTTGGTCATGGACGAAACATAACTAGTAAAAGTGGGAATTATTAAGAAACAAATGAAAATCATATTAATCTGTTTTCAAATCTTAATGTTTGAAGACAAAAAAGAAAATGTATGTTGAGGAATATACTAAAAGGAAGGGAAATATACGTCTTGGAAATCTTGATGTGTCAAGAAACCCCGCTTGAGCATGGTGGCAGCCAAATATACAGCAAGACGAATCTTGTTAGGGAACTTGTGAGTGGCTTGAGTTATGCTCAGCCCTCCAGCACTATGTCCTACCAGTATCACCTGCTCAACACAACTCTTCTATTATACACGCATAGTGATAATAGTAATACTAATATCGATAGCCTACAGATTTAATTTACCTGGTGATGATCGGGTAAGGATGAGATGACGTCAATCAGCGGCTTGTTATAGTCATCGAAACTGAGGACTGAGTCGGCATGAGCTGGATCTATCCCAGCACTTTTAAGGTCAATACACGACACTTCATAGCCTGAATTCTCCATTAAACACCGAACTTTGTACCAGCACCATCCTCCTCCGCCTATGCCGTGAACCAACACAAAGTGCTGTTTTACTACAGTCTTGGCTGTGCCCGTGTCTGTGCCTGTTCCTGTGCCTGCCTTTATCTCTACTTGGACCTCTGTACCTACCATGTTATTATTACAATTACTAGTTATCTCCTCTCCCTCTCCCTCTCCCGCACACAGGAGGTCTTGCATATTCGGCCTCAGTTTGGCCTGGAGAGAACCTCGCCAGAACTAGAGGGAGCGACACCATTCATGCTTGACAGTACATAAGGAAATGAGAAAGATGTGAGTATTATGTATATGAATTATATTATTTCTACATGTAAATAATTCCTAAATAAAGATATTTTAATGGCCGTTCTTCTCACTCATTCTTTGAAAATGGAGATTTGTCTGTTAATAGCATAGTGGGAACCCAATTCATCTCTGTTTCCAAGTCATCATTTGCCAATTGTTGTTTTACGCTGACAAGTCTTTAACTGGATTACTTGTAAAGTTTTTTTTGAATATTGATTACTTGTAAAGTTGAGACAACTAAGACATTGGACAATCAATCTTGAGAGATATGACTTTATACTGTTACACTTTTGGTTAAGCATAATCCTGATATCTACAGAACCAAAAGCCAATCATTTATTTGACCAGGCTTATCATGATGGACCAATCCCTTTTATTCTTATGATAAACGCCATCGATCAGGTTAAAGAGTTCATGGTAGATGAAGTGTTTCGACATATTTTTACCTATAAAAATAGGCAACTTTTGCTATTTGTGAAAAGAGAGATGAGAAATGCATCGGCAGGTGAAAGGTTGTTTGCATTGATCCACAACCCAAAAAAAAACTAATATTCAACAAATCATGACGTCAATGGATGAGAGAATAGGGAAGGTAGCTTTCAATTACTAATCAAACAAATTTAGCCGCCTCCTACTTAATACTACAATATTATTTCCTCATTTTGTTGTTCCTTTCCTTCATTTGTTGTCTTCTTATTTTCTTCAACTATTAAATACTCCATCCGATTCATAATAAGTGTCGTTTTAGATATATTTTAATTATTCAAAATAAGTGTTATTCTTGACTTTGTATGCATGTTTATAATTTTACTTTCAAAATTAACCTTTAATTTCTTTCACATCTTAATTACACAGATTACATATATTATATTTTCAAGGCATTTTAACATGTAATTAATAAGGGTATATCAAACATTTCATTAACTTTCTTAATAAGTGTTTATTTCTCTAAAACGACACTTGTTATAAATCGAAAGAAATATATAAAAAGCAAGCAGAAAACAAGAAGCTTTGGAATTAATATTCAAAAGACAACTTGTCATTGTTGTCGTAGACACGCTGCCTGCCTGCATTACATATAATACGTTTTTAATATATTTCCAAATTCCTTGCACGAAATACGCGTTCATCTTCTCTTCTTTGTCCTGACGCTTCTCTTTCTCATCGTTGCTAACTGCTAAGGCATATACATATACTCCATTTCAATTAAAGTTTATATCAGATTGTCATCTAAAGTTCAATAATATATTGAAAGATTAGGGTTTAGCTGCTCATTGTTTTTTTTATACATAGTTTTAATATATTAGAGTTAATGCATAGTGGCAAATTTTTAATTTTTTTAACATTACTTTAAAGACTTTTCTAAAGTATATAATATGAAGAATTTATATTAGTTGTATAAGTTAATATAAAGAATTAACCTTTTCCCAATATCCATATTTTTCATATATGTGATAGAATAACAAGCTAAAGTCAATGAACCCTAATGCATAAGGATCCCATTTTACAAAAATTAAGGAAGGAACATCAATTATACATAGTCTTCTCAGTAATAAAGTAAGAAGTTATACAATATAAATACATATTACACTTCAAGTCTTTTATTTGATTGTTTAAGAGAAATGTGTATTTGCTTGGTGTTAAAAAAAATTATTCATTAGATTAACATAATCACTATTGACCACATTACATGTCTTTTTTTATGCAATGTCCATTCTTAGAGCTTACCGATTATCACCCAAGAGTATAGAGAATAAATCCTCTGTTTCACTCTTACTGTGCCAACCCTCTATTCCACACATTTTATTAATTTATTATGAAATGTGTGAATGAGATTTGAGTAAATCAGGTTTGAAGCTGGGGGAGCTGCCGCAAAAGTACGTTAACATTACTTGATGGATTTGAGAAAAAGAAAAGGCATTTAGCCAATACCACCATTTATGTCCTCACGTTTAGTGGACAATCAAGAGCAACCAAAACAACAATTCCCATGCCATAAAAAGTAGAGATGCTCAGAAATTGAGACTTTGCCAGTATATTTCTTCTTCTTTTTTTCTTAAATTGTGTTTTTGTGTGAATAAAGAACTGTGAATGAGGAAAAGGGCAACTTTCTTTGTTATTTTTCATATGAATTATTTGGTTCGTCAAGCAGCTTTTCTTCTTTATCTTGATTTAAAGATTGAGTGGGCGTTTGTTGCATCATTTTGCATTTCCTTTTATAAAGTTATGCACCTGTTCAATTTTACCATGTTTAAGGTTCAAAATTAAATGATTTGATAAAAATTTTCTTTAAAAATTATTAAAAATGTGAAAAAGAAATAAGTACACCTAATCAAGGCTGTTGTTGACCACATATTGAGTATTGTCAGATGAAAAAGAGGGGGCAGTGGCCCATCCCATGGGAAGCTGTCGACCATTTCTTCAGAGCTGTACTCTACTCCGGTTCCCCACATTGAATCTTGCGAATCCTACAGCTTGTTCCAATGAATTTAGTTGCAGAATAAAGTTCTTCTGTCAATTCTGTCATTCACAGCTATGCGAATGATGCCAAATGGATTCTCTAGAATCCACTTCTTTTGGATGACATTTGGAAGCGGAAGGTGAAATTATAGTATCCTGAAATTCGTATTTATTCTGCACACATATGATTAGATTTGACTAGTTCTTCCTATATATGTCTAGTTACATTACTTCTTATATTCATCTTATTCCATTTAATTATATTAACTTCTGTGCAAGGTTAGTTTAATATTATTTTTAAACCCATGGAAGGAGAAAATGTGGACTTCGACTTTTATTTGTACAAGCTAGAGCCAAGATTTGTAAGCATAGGAATAAGAAATTAAACCCTAATTGCAAAGAATATATTCTAAAATCTTATAAATATGATAATAGTGTATGCTATACCCAAGAACATTTAAAGAAGTTGAACACACCCTATTCTAATATTAAAAATATTCAACTAAGATAAATTCGTGTCACCCAAAATATAAAATAATAGACCTTAAATAAGATGACCTCAAAGACACATCAGTAAGTTTTATCTTAAAATGTTACAGTAAATTAAAGGATACAATTCTGTATCTCATTTTTTTTACATTACAATTAGAAATAGAATATTGGTAAAATTAAAAGCAGCATTCCAATTCTAAAGCTATGCCACTGAGAGCGAAGGTGGGTATAAAATTCAAAACCATATCCATAGTTTACAATAATTGAAAATGTGGACAATCTAAAATTTGTATGTACCATTGAGTGTTTACAGAAAAATATTTATAGATAATCATAAATTTTAAAAAAATTATACTTCAACTTATTAATTATTGATAATAGTTTTTCTTTTAGAAAGATTTTTCAAATTTTAAATCTTTCTTTAGTAATTGTTCTCTCTTCTTTAATTACCAAAAAAAATTGTTCTCTCTTCTTTCCTGGCTGTCTTTAAGAAGTTAACATTTTAAATCTTTCTTTAGTAATTGTTCTCTCTTCTTTAATTACCAAAAAAAATTGTTCTCTCTTCTTCCCAGGCTGTCTTTAAGAGAATGTTAACTTCTTTTCCAAAAGTTATCTTATTCAGATATAATAAAAAATGTTTAACTTATTTGTCTATGTAAAATAAGTTTGAAATGAAGTTAATAAGAAAAGTGACTTCTAGAAAGATATACTTTAAATTCAACAAATTTGTTGAACTAAGGAGGATTCTAATCCACGTTTTTTTTGTCTCCAAAATAAAATTATTACTCTAATGGGTTTATCATTTTGATAAAAAGATATAAAAACAAAATGAAATTATAATTTTAAGAAGATAGCTTATGAAGTTGATAAAGAGAAGTTGATATTTGCAACCATTGAAATGAAGAACAAACCAATAACCTTATCAAGTCATTCTTTATTTTGTAATATTAATTGTAATCTCACTTTGTTAACTTGATACTCTAAAAGGCTCGTTAAACATTTCATTTCTTTTATTGCATGAGTCTTTATATTCATCAAGATATATTGAAGCTTTTATTTCTAATAGAAAAACTTCTTCATCTTTCAAACACTATTTATGAAATATTTGAGAAGTGTTTAAATCATAATAGCATAAAATAAATTCTTTTTGGGCATTTAAAATGTTAAAATTATAATTTTGGAGTGATTTGTTGACTATATGGATTAAAGTTATTAAATTTGAGGAATATTAAATCTTAAAATGTTCAACCTTTTGAACAAAATTTAATTTAGTACCCAAGCTTTTAAAATTTTAAATTAAGAGACTAACCTTTTAAAATCTTAATATCTCAGTTTAAAACATCAGTTCTATTAGTGATTTGCTAATTTGGATCACGATATCTTTACTATTTATAATATGTAGATGTCAATTTGAAAAAATAGTGGTTAAGGTTAGACTAGAGTAGAAAGAATGTTTTTCAGGTGGGCACCAACTTATTGGATAAAGATTGTAAGAGGGATTCCTATTTACCTAGAAAGATTATACAAAGGTTATTATTCACCTTCAAAGTAGAATTAGAGGAGAATTCTAAGAAGAGTCTTGGGAGTTGATGTAAACAAGGTTGTTTACTAAACTACTATAAATCAGTTTGCATTCTCTCTTCCCTATCCTTTTTAAATTATTGTCCAATTGTTTAGTTAATTTATATTAAACAATTACTTCATCCTTATTCACATTGATTGTTATTAATTGAGTACATTAGTTAGAAAAAAATTGTTAAATTGTATAAGCACACAATTCATCCCTCCTTCTTGGGTGCCATTAGGAACTAATAAGTAGTATCAGAGCAGGTCTATCACACTAACATTTATATCAAAATCCTATAACACAGATCATAATAGCATGTTTATAAACATCATCATCGTCATTAAACCAAGAGGAACAAATCATTAGTAGACTACCTTTTTTTTTAATTACAATGCATCATTCAACCAAGAGGAACAAAGCATTAGTAGACAACCTTTTTTTATTACAATGATTACCTTTACTAGAGAACTAGGATGAGATTCTTCTTTGTGGTCAAAATTTTAGATCTATAGGAAATAGTTTCAAATGGTCCCATGATTCCTGTAAGAATTGTAGATAACAAAAAGGTATCTAAATTAAAGGAAAAATGAGAATCTTAAGATAAGAGATCAGTTTCTTTAAATGGTAGGCCCACACACACTTTTTGTGTGCATTAGGTATAAATGAATTCAATAAGGTCTTTATGTGTGAAACAACTAATGAAATATGGCATACTTTAAATGTTGCACATGAGGAAACCAATTTAATAAAGGAGAGCAAAGTAAGCAAGCTAATACATCAATATTAATTATTTCAAATGAAGCATGATGAAAGCATATCTAGCATGCACTAGATTTATTGATATTATTAATGCTCTCAAAGGTCTTGGAAAGACCTATAATAATGCTGAAATGGATAGAAAGTTGCTTAGGTCACTTCCAATGATCTCATAACATTTCCATTAGAGGAGATTATTGGATCTATTTTTACATACAAGCTCCTCAAGAAGAAATGACACTTCCAAAGAAAATTAATTTAGAATTTAAAGCCTTAAAGGAAGAATCAAACAAAGAGAAAGTGGCATCAAGTTAGTGAAGGCGATGAAGAAGACATCGGTTTAATTGCTAAAAAAATTTAAAAAGTTTTTGAAGAAGAAGTTCTCTAAAATAAAGGACTTCAAAGAAGATAAAATTAGTTTAAAATATAAATCCTCTTAACAATATTTTCCTTGAATGTAGAAAACTCAGCCACCTAAAGTCACAATGTCCTCCATTCAAAGACAATGAGAAGTATGAAATAAATAAGAAGGACAAGAATAAAAATACTTAAAGCATCAACTTGAGATGATATAAGTGAATATGAAAATAAGCATTTGTAAGAAGAGATAGCCCATATATGCTTTATTGTTATGGACGTTGATAAGGTCACATCCAACTCTAATGTGTGTAATAGTGATACTGATTTGACATATAATGAATTAGTTAAAAGTTTAGAAATCATGAGTAAGAAAGGAAGACATTGTCTTCCAAACTCAAGGAAATTTAAAAAAGAGTTATATTCTCGCATGAATGAGAATTAAAAGATAAAAAGTGAATTTCATAGCATTAAAGAATCTAAAAATATGATTATTAATGAAAACATGACTTAGATGCATTAAGGCATAAGAATGAAACAATGAAAAAAGAGGTAAATTCCCTCAAATACTTATTATCCAAGTTTACTAAAGGGAGTAAAAAAAAATAGAAAACATACTAGGAGCTCAAAAGAAATCCAATGATAGGCATGGAATAAGATATAACTATGGAAGTGAAGGCAATTCTAAAACTACCTTTGTCAAGGAAAAATGTATGCATAGTGAAGAACTATTTCCTAATATGGAAAATGAGTATGGAGCATCCACATCCAAGCATATACATGGACATTCCACATCCACTAGTACTAATATTAAAACCTAACATCATATTTTCATATATGGCTCATAACTTAGGCATAGAGTTAATTACAATTAATGGAAGAATAAGCATAATTTCTATAATAACAAGTAAACTTACTCACATCCTTTTAGGTCTAAAAGAAGTACAAATTAAACTTTCATTCATAGTAGACATTATACATATAATCATGATAGCTCATTTCACTATCCTAGGAAACCATTCAACACCTTTAATGTTCAAAGGAAGTTTCCTCATTATATATATACATATAGTAATGCATTTATGCATCATCATCTTTCATATAATATCATACATCATTTTTGTAGGAAATTTGGATATATTGATAGATTTTGTCTTCTTAAATAAAGAATGGCAAACAAACCCATGAAAATTGTGGGTTAAAAAGAAGGATACTGACAATTAAGGAATCAAGCTCATTTGGGTTCCTAAAACACATTGATTAGCTTTTTTTGTAAGAGAAAATGGTAAGAAGTAAATATAACATTTATTAAATTGAGTATTATTTTTTTAAGAATTTAAGCTTTTTTATATTGATAAATCTAACCTTTTTGCTTCTAAGAAAGTCTTGAATTGTTATAAGATAGATAATTTAGCTCATAAAAGTAACTACCAAGACTTTTTAAAAAGAGTCAATTATTGAACCAAATAAGAAAGATGAGAAGAATGAGATGCTACGAATGGATTGAGAATTCAAGAACAATCATCTTTCAAGCCAACTTATAAGTAATGTTCAACAAGAGGTAAATGTTAGCTCTTACTCTAAAATTTAGTAATTTTGGCTAGCACTTTATATACTCCGTACGTGGAGAGGCTAACTCACTGGATTAGACTACTGACAGACACAATACCACCAACTGTTTGTAACTGATGCCCCCTGGACACTGTCATGCACGTTTGTAATATTCTGACCGGTATAATATCATGTAATGATCCTAACAGTGTACCATAAGCTAAAAAACATAATCATTTTTCCTAGTACTTTAACTGATGGCATAAAGCTTAAACCATTTTGTAAAGTAATTTATACAATTTCAAAATAAAAACAAATGGGAGGTGTCTGGATCCTGTCATGATCATGGCACTGCCTTTGGCCCATATACATTCAAAATTTTCAACTTCTTTCAATCTCATAATCAAACAATTGAATGCACAATTTAAATTCACATGACATCAATTCTTTTGCAATGAAGTTATTCAAATGAAATAATTAAAATACATTCACCATTTTGTAAATTTATCTCTAAGCACACTCACACGTTTTGTGCCTTATTTCCTTTACCTCAACAAAGCACATTTTTCTTAGGCATTTATTTCCAATTCAAAAACAAGGAATTAACACTATATATTAAGTTGAATTGATCGTGACTCTTATGTCATGATCGTGACCGCTACCTAGAATTCATACCCCACCTTGTTTCATAGTTTTCACATATCAAACGTTCATATTAGGTTTTGAGGTCTTCTATACATTTGTTCCCCTATGTCTTTAGTTTCCATAGCATAAAAAATCATGCCATTTCAATTCTAAATGATGAAACATGTAATAAATATTAGAAGCTGCTTCAACCTAGGGGCAATATCAAGTTACCAAAACAATGGGACAGGTTCAAGTGAATTGAGAACCTAAGATAGAATTTCATTAAATTTGGCTATCTCTCTTATCATCTTCGACCAAAATAGACTTTTGAATCATATCACATAATAAACCCTAGCCATGGAAAATTCTCTCAAGCTTGATTCTTTGGTTTACTTTATTAATTTCAACCCTTAAATGCTTCCAAACTTATTATCTACTTCATTGCATGTCAAAATCACCGTTGATCCTACACCAAAACCATTCCATGCAAAATCCACAAAACTATAAATTAAAGCTAAAAAACTTAATAATTTTCCTTGAATCCTTACTTGATCAAGATCTCTTCAAATCCAACTCAAAACCCATAAAAAAATGGAAGCTTCCTTCTTCTCCTTCTTCTTAGTCGTGAGTCACTGTAATACCCGGCATCTAGTTTACCCAGTACACCGAAATAAATTAGTATTTGAGACTGATGTCATTAAAACCAGATCAGTGAATAATAATTTTAGTGACATTAAATTAATGATATATGTCATTTTTCGGTGGTCACAGGCAATAGTCCGGGTAGATGTTTAAAAACCAGATCAAGGATGACATTTTTGTAAATAAGTGGACTTATGGCATAAATAAGAAGTTAGTGGGAGAATAAGACAAAAACCTATCTTCTTCCTCTCCCTCACCACCGAAAATCACCATTGGAGCTCCTCTCAAGCTTTTTCAACTTTTGTAACAAGAAAAGGAAGGAGATTCAAGCCATTTGGGTGGTATAAAAAGGTAAACCTCCACTCCAATGCTTAGATCTATGGATTAAAGCTTGGTTTTTCTCTTCTTTTATGAAACCCATTTGATGGAATGTATGAGTTTAATGATTTGGATGATGGATCTTTGTTCTTTGATGTCTAATGACACTTATATATGAAGAGATTTCATTTTTATGGTGATTTGGGGGGTTAAACCAAAACCTAGGGTTTTGAAGGTTAAGCTGTCATGTTTACAGATTCGTAGCTCTCTTTGTATATATTTTTTAGCTATTTAACGTGTGAATCTGGAGAAACTCAAAACACAGAAGTTGTATAGCTAGATGTCCACTATCTCCATGATGTTTTCCATGATTTTAGGGTGAGCCAAATAAGTGTAATAGGCCCCAAATTGGTGCTGGTTGAGAATACTAGCAAGATTAAAACAAGAACTGAACGCTAATTGTTTGAGGACCTTAGAGCTCGAATTAGATGATGCGTTCTTCTTACAAAATGCTAAAAATATGTCTTCTATGTATTGTAGAAAGTTAATTTTAATTAGATGAGTATTATGTTAGATATGTCCAAATAAGTGAAGGTTGTTACTAACCTTAGTGATACAGAGGAGAACAGAAACAGGTCAGACTTGTAAAAATCACAATAACTCCAATTTGCATCATTTTTGAATCATCTTTGGTTATGTGATAGCCTTATGAGTCTATTGAAAATGAAGCTTTGAATCACCTTAATTGCATGATAAATGAATGAGTTATAAAGTTTTGAGACAGGGAGGGTCCAACTCATGACTACATGTTAAAGCTGATTGTAAATGGGAGATTTGGATTCCTTTAATGACCGAATTAGGACATGGTCATAAAAGAAGAAATGTGAATTTATATGTTATCTAGAGGTCAGGAAAGTTTGTAAAACATTGGACCTATGTCTAAGAAGTTATGCTTTCACGAATGAGACCTATGCTGTTGGTTAAAGAATAAAATAGAATTTGTAATGTTATGTATTAAGAAATGAGGTTTG
>JANVCL010000212.1:19187040-19197371 GCA_026546855.1 Erythroxylum incrassatum | reverse complement strand
CAGGCCTCCAGGGGCAAGGTTAGGCCGACCTTGTCTAAAATCAGAAAAGGGGAGATATGTCGTACTATCATGCCTCTGTCTCTTCCTAAGAATTTCAGAAAGAATCAGAACTTAGAAATGAGAAAGAACTTCGAATCAAGAAAGAAACCAGAATTTAGAAAGAACTTAGAATCTAGAAAGAAACCAGAATTTCAAAATGAACTCAGAATCAAGAAAGAAACCAGAACTCAGAAAGAACTCAGAATCTAGAAAGAAACCAGAATTTCAGAAAGAACTCGGAATCCAGAAAGAAACCAGAAATTCAGAAAGAACCCAGAACCTAGAAAAGAATTCAGAACTCAGATTCATGTTTTCTTTGAATAATTCATATTGAGCTTATTTATTGATACTCATGTTATTGCCGCATTTGAGATTACTACATGTGTATTCATTGATACCATACATTGTTGCTCAGAATGCTATGGACCATTCTTGTGAAGCTAGCATTGTATTACCTAGCCTCACAAGGATGGTAGTATGATTATAACTCACTGAGTCGCATTGCAGACTCACACCTCACTATCACCATTTCAGGAGATTAGCGGATCGTACGAGAAAGAATTCCAAGCCTTTTGAGACTCGCTTGGATAATCAGACAAGTAATGTTTTCGGCATGATGTTTAGTGCAAATGTTTATAGCTGCTCCATGGGTTTGTCATAATCATATGTACATAAAACATGTATGGATATGTTATGTCATTGAGAACGATGTTGGTTGATGATAAGTAGATGTTGCATGTGAGAATAGTAGATTTGGATCCTTGCTTCTTACAACCGATTAAGCAGGTATAAGGATTAATTAGAAATGAATCGGTCATGCTGGATTTTTAGTAGAATATAGAAAAGTTGGGATTACTATGTGTTTTGGTGGCATTAAGCCTACCCATTACCTAGTGTCAACACGGCTCAAAAAGGCGGGTCGTGTCAGTCACCCTTGCTTCTCTTCTTTGTCTTTTAATTTTTGGTCTCTCACGATGGTGGTGAAAGAATGAAGCAATTTGTTTTGCTTTTAGATTTTTCTACTCCTTTAGTGCATTACATATGGCACTCTCTAATTGGTCCCCTTTTATGACTCATCAATCCACTAACTTCTTGTAAAATACCATATTGCCCTTACATCATGTAAAAAAGACCAAATGGCACTTAATCAGTTTAATTCATCAACTAACCGAATTAAATCTCAAAAACTTTATATAATCGTCTTCCCATCAAATTGACCATGAAATATTCTAATTATACGCATTAACTGAATGCTTTAAATTTTTTTGCATGGGATTAAAAAGCATATGGATCCATTATTTTCTAAAAAGGGCATTTTAAGTCCTAAATTTTTTAAATTTCTAAAATCCATCAAAACGGAATTATTTTTGATCCATTTTAGTATCATTAGACTCTAATAACTATTCTATACATTTTCAATTCTTTTTCAAAAATTGGTCCCCAAAATCACTATTCAAGTGGAAAATACAATTCACCGAACATAACAATTTGTACTCAATAGTTCAGGGTTTTACAACACTATTATGATTCTAAGGTTCTCCATCTCTTATTTTTGCATTGTGCCCTATATTAATATCAACAATATCTCTTTTTTATTAAATTATTTAATTATTTTATAAAATCGTAAAACACTAATTAGAATAACACAAGCATTATAGATTAAGATTCAATATTGGTAGTAACAAATTAAAATATTGAATGTGTTTCTTTTATGATGTTATTGAATGATTGTTTATATATTGTTTGTTTAATATTGTTAATTGGGTGATATGATGGCTAAAGAGGACATTTTGAATTTAGTGACAATGAAGAGAAAGTTAAAAGTGTTCCCTTTAATCCAAATGTAAACTATATTATATAAAAGAGTGAAATGCTTATATTTAGGTTCACAATTATTTTTTCAATTAATTCCTACTAAAGAGTTTTCTGATATGCTTGTCAAGAATAATGATATCAATACTTATTTACGAATGTAGTCGAATAGCAGGTGCTGAAGCTCACAATAGTGAAGGAACACATTGAATCAAATCTTACAGTTCTTGCTTCAGAATTAAGAGGTATGTTTAAAACTCACTACTTATACATGTAGCTTTTTAGGTGGCTTCATGCTTCCTATTCTTATCATGCTTAATTTCATTCTTTGGTACAATTCAAACTTGGTATGTCAACTTAAGTAGATTTATCGTTATGTTATTTAGAACTTAAATTGAATCTAGTAATTTACTTTTAATTGTATAGCTAAATGTGCATATTGTTAATGATTGACTTATGTTGATGTGATTAATGTTAATGATTGAATTTATATTGATAATGATGATTGGATGTATTGTAATTTTACTAAAATTTATATTTTTTATAGATATCTAATATAATGGCACCTGGTGGAAACAAATGAAAAAAGGTGGTAGCTATGGAAATTACATAATAGAGGGATCTACAACTTCAACCAGATCAATTAGTTGGCGTCATCAATTCAATTCCTAGCCAACAACAACATTCTAACTTAGCCACCATTGAAATTAGTTATATGGAACTTCATTTGGCCTCAAAGAATAATGAATCAACTAGTACAGAGGGATCTGTATGTTTGTTAATCTTTAACACCTAAAAATACACTTTACCTACATATATATTTATATGCTTTAATATTTCCTTGTCATTATTGTTTTTTTGCCAGCTTACAATGTTAATATTAAAGAAAAAAGATGGAGAGAAAATTAGAGGTTGTGAATTGCAACGAATGAATGTTGCAATGAATAGCAAGTTGTAAATATAGAATGATACTCAACAAGATCGTCCTACAGAGAAGATCCAATCTGCAAAATTGTTAAGTGAGTTGGGGATTATTACGAGAACATAATTACCTTATCTTAAACATGGTAAAGACTTAAAGGAAGAAAACTTGCTTGAAAATGCTTTGGATAAAGTTGCGGCAATTTTGAAATATATTTAACTATATACAATATTGTTTCAAATATTTTAAAATTAATTACACTTTTACTTATTGTTCACAGTTGAAATTGAATATTATCAATATAGAGAACCCAAATGTTTCAAACTACATGATTTCATTATTAAAAAAAGGAATAGGGATCTCCGTTTTAAGTTGCATTAGTATTATAAATCTTTTCTTTCTGATGCGGAGGCATGGAGACATGTTCCCGAATGAATGTCTCAAGAAAATTATAATAATTTGTGAGATTATTAGGCAAACCTGAATTTTCAATTTTGTTTTCTTTCCCTTGAAATTTGGTTCCATTAATCTTGTTAGATGATTTAACAACTACCTAAATTTTTTTTGTTATTTAGGAAAATTATGAGAAGGCAAAGGTCAATAGAGAAAAAAAATGAAAACACCTCATAATAAAGGGTTTAATCATTTGTAGTCGTTAGAAATGAATATGTAAGATCTTTGTTTACAAGTTATAATTATATTAATAAACATTATATTATTTATTATGCCTTGTACTTTTCTTTCATAAAATAGAGTGATAAGGATCTATATGGACAAGAATGTGATAGCATCATACTATACAAAGTCACTCATTATAAGGAAGAAAAGGGTGGATGTCAGAAGAAGCAAAAAATAACTATATAATTATAAAATTTTGTTTTATATTCGAGTTCATTTATTAATGTAATAGTAAGTAATAATATTTGGATTGAATATTGGTTTTGTTTTTTTATTTTAGAATAAGATGCAAGAGTTGTTAGAGAAATCAATGTCAGAGAGGAATGCGATCAGTGTAGAAGACATTTATAGTACCGCACTTAATACATGTTCTAGCTATATCAAATGTCTTGGCTTTGGCCCTAAGCCAAATGCTTCCACCTCATCAAGTAAGACTATCATTCAACAACTTCAAGAGGAAAACAAGACGCTTTAAGGTTGAATTACAACAAACTTGAGCAAAAGTAGCCAAACATGATAAATTATTCAGAAAACTATTTGGCCCGAATTATGATAGCAATGATGATGAAAGCGAATGGTATTAGTTACGTCTCTTTTACTTTTTTCCTTTCAATTCCTGTTTGTATTATAATTTAAATTTAATTTTTTTATATTACAGAATTGATGACAATGCAACTACTAAGCGATTATATTATGAGTAATAAAGTTATATGATGTTTGCTTTAATTAAATCCTAATGTTTCAACACTCACATTATTTTTAGTATATTTAGCTAAGCTTTTTAGGTTATTACAGGTTCATTGACATGGACAAACCTAGCTAGTCGTTCCAGTTATGTTGTAATTTTTTTTAATCTTAACATTTTAATTTGTAAACTGATCTTTATATTTATTATTTTGTCTATAAGAATTGTTAACATTGTACTTAAAATATTGTATATGAATAATATTTTTTTGTTGGTATAATTTAATGATATTTTACTTTTTGTATTCAGTGCTTCAAATTATAAATTATTTCTTGTACAATTTTTTGTATAATAAATTTACAATAAAAATATATCAATACATTATATACAATAATATTGATTAAAAGTGTAACAAATAATTTACCCCAAAATTGTATAACATTTGGCTAAAACGTAACTAAAAACATTTGGCTATATTTTATAAAACGTAGCTAAAAATATTTGCCTATAAATTTTTAAAAATGTCGCCTATAATTTTCAGTTCTAAGAATTTGTCGACATTTTGGGCAATAAAATAAAAATGTAGCAAAAAACTATATGCGACATTTTTTACATTTTTAACTAAGATTTTTTTTGTAGTCAAATGTCCACTTTGTTGTAATGATTACAGATATTATCATTTTAAGAATTGTTCTACTTCTCCTTTCCGTAACATCATTTTGACGAGAGGTTTATGGAATAATCAACTAACTATTTATTTCCTTTTTATCATATAACCTCTTGAATTGATCAGAAGGGTACTTTTGTCCCTTATCATTTTTAGAGCTTTTATCTTCTTATCTAATTGATTCTCAATCAAAGTCATATACTTTTGAAATCTATGTAATTCTTAAAATTTATGAGAAATCATATAGATATAACCATGTCGAGTACACTCATTGATAAAAGTGATGAAATGCTTATATGCTTTACTCTTATATGAATTATGTTACAGATATCTAAGTGAATTGATTGTAATGACTTAATATCTCTTTATTCTATACCAAATGGTTTTCATGTCTTTTTATTTTAGTTAGATAATGTTTATTTTAGTTAGATAAAGTTTATAAGTAGAGAATTCTATTTTATGTATGTTTTCTAAAAAGTCCTAGTTAATTAATCAAATTATTCATTTTTTTCCAATATGATTAAGTCTAATATGCCATAATTTATCATCAATACCATAAGTACTTGATGATGTAATTAAAGAAAAAACTAAATTTTCTAATATGATAAATAATATATAATATCATAAAACCATTAAACATAAAATTTTGGCTATAATAGTCAGTTCGAAAAGAAAAATTATTCCACTACTATATAACGTATATTTGAATCCAAGGCTGCCTAAAATAATGACACATAAGATTTCATAAAATCTTGGTAGAAAAAAGTAAATCATATAAGATAAGAGTCTGACCACTATGTATGGCTAACTTATAGGTGTCTATTATATGAACCTCAACTTTGGAGTTATCTCATGTTTATCCACTTTGTTGAATGTAGAATTTGAAAAAAAAATCTATAATGACTTTCTTTCCTTTATTATATAGTTTAAGGTTCCCAAGTCCAAAATCCCCAAAGGATATGATTTATTTAGGAACCTTTACATTTTCAAATCATATTAGTGAGTCAAGAACCTTTTACTTTTTCAAATCATATTAGATGTCAATATTCAAAATTTCATAACTGATGTCTTCCATTTTTCAACTCTATAAATTACTGCAACAATATTCTTATATGAAATAATCATTTTACTTAAACATATAGTTTCTATAACGACACATTTGTTATTTGATTATTTTCATTTGTAATTAATTTAATACAACTTTATAATAGAAACTTTAATAATTTTCTCAATTCCATCAAAAGGTCACTTAATTTTCAATCATCATCCATATAATAATTAATCAAAAACTAACAATTCCATTTTAGACGTATTTATTTACTAATGTCATAAGCATTATATATATCATATGTATATATTAAAATAATAAAGAATAAAGATTGCATTGACTTAAACAAATGATATATAGATTGCATTGACTTAAACAAATGATATATATAAATTAAACATTTTAGATAATAAAGAATAATTTTGTTAAAATGCTAAAAACAACTATTGTTAATTAGTTATGACTAAAAAATTAATATTCTAAATATCAAATGCTCTCCTCCCAAGAATTATACAATGTTATCATCCTAATTATATCTAATGGTAAATCAATGAGAAACATACTCCTAGTCACTTCCCTCCTTTTATAAATTATTAGTAAAAGTCACACCATCTTGAAAGATTATTCTTTTTTATGAATGTTCCATATCCTTAGTAATAATTCCCCATCTTGAGGTTGCAACACCATGTGAAGCTCCAAAGTAAATTGTTCTTGAGGGGTGAATCCTCTAGAATTAAAATGTACGAGTTTGAGGATCATTACATAAATAGTTGACATATGAGTCCTCAACTCTTGTCTAGGCAATATAGATAATGACACATCTACCATTTAGCTGATGATGTTTTGTCTTTGTTTAGACATGTGTGTTTGTAATGATCCAAATTTTTGTTAATTTACTTATAATGGACCAAAAAAGAGAAACTTATAAAAGTATAAGTTGAGCTTAAGAAAGCTTAAGTTTATCTCTCTTAAACTCTTTTCCCTATAGGTTACTATTTAACTCCCAACTTTCGATGCTCATACCTTTACTGTCCAACCACCATTTTTGACTACCTAGGCTTTACGGAAAGCTCTTGGGATATTTTACAAAACCCTTAAACTTGTTTCTTAAAAAACAAACCAGATTTGGAGGAATCACGACTGGATGTTTCAGTTAATTTAAGTCAATGATCTCCTATTTTTAGTCTTTTTTTGGTGAAACTAACACCATTATCATGTCTAACGATTATAAAAACGTAGGAAAGGAGGAAAACCAAACATCAATCGGCTTATTTTGCTGGTAAATGGAAATAGGTCACCTTTGAGCTTTAAAACTTCAAGTCTCACAAACCGAGAGAAGTTTTGACACGAGACCAGTGCATTGGATTCTTGGAGGTGAGCTCGTCATTTTTGGGTGGGTAGTGAAGGTCACCTCCCCTCCGGTGCATTTTTCAACCAGCCCAAAAATAGTGATAATTTTTTTTAAAAAATTTCAATTATTATGTAGATCAATTTTCATAAAAGCAATGTATTGAAATTCTTCATATTTTTTGAGATAAAAATTTAAAAAGGTTTATGCTCTTATAGAAATGCATGAAGTTGATTAAATTGAGTTGTTCTTGATTAGAATTTATAATATCTTGATGTATTGAGTATAAATGAGGGTGTATGGGTTAGAAATTGATATACTTGAATTATGAATGGATTTGTTATGAATTTTTGCGATATAAATGGGGACTTAACTAGGCATAGACATGTGCTTTAGAGGCCATTGAGCTGTGATTATTGGTGGTTATAAAAGTGTCTTTTCATAATAGGAATTACCTCTCTTTCAGAAGGGGGATGTCCATTTTACAGGGGAAACTCTGCTGAATTTTCAGTAGGCTCCCTCGTAAGATGTGATGTCGTCGTTTTTAAATAGAAAATAGAGCTATTTAATATTGAGTCATGGTTATATTCTTGGGGTGTCTAAAATTGGTTTAGGTTTGTCATTCTTACTTTTCTTTCTATAGATCAATCAGGAGTAGAACCCTCCACTTCAAGAAACTAAGTTCAGCACGAAGGAGCGCATTTTATCTGTGAGTTAATATTCATGGTTATGGATATGCATTAGAATTTCATATTCAGCATGGAAATCAGTCATTTTCATATGCACACATGACATTCATACATATGGATTAACACATGTATATATATTTTTGTTGTGCAGTGTTGTGCTTGTCTTGATATGTGATGGTATGGAGGACTGTTATGGTATGATTTACATGGTGGGTGTCACTAGGGTGTGTGTACAGTGAGTCATTATTCGGGTATAGATTTGGGTTGGTATTGGGTCTATAGATTGAGATATGACGCAATTGGGGCAATTCAATCAAGCTTGCTCTTAGATGCCAATCGATATATGGTACATGAGAGGTAGCATGATTGTGGTGGTTCGGTCAAGCTTGCTCTCAGACGGCAATCATGTTGTAGTGCGACTATGGCGGTTTGGTTGAGTGTGACTCTCGGGCAATAGTCCACTACATTGGACCAAGTGACCTGTGTGGAATAAAAGAGTCCCTTTGGCTATAGTCTGTAGGTAAAGGGTTTGTCATAGGTTCGTTCGTCAACCTCCACTATTATTTGTGATTATGATGATTATATAACATGATGTTGTTATGGGAAATGCATGCATGTTTATGAACAAATCATTGTGTTATGAAATTGCATTATGGATAGAATACATTATATATATATATATATGTATCATTTGAAATCCTTAGGAAAGCATAACATAATCATAGTATTAATTCACTCAGCGAGGTCTGACTCCCCTCAACTATTTTTTCAGGATCTTCTTTTCAAATATCTTTTAAGGGGGGTACTTTGTCGATCTTCTTCCTCTCTAGTGATTTGATGTATGTTTTTTGGTGACCTTTGACTTTAGAGTCATAGTAGTCTTGTATATATTGGATTTTCTTTGTATTAACTATCTTAATATTGTAGTATATTGAGTATTGTATATTGTTAGAACTATTTGATTATTATCAGCATGAGTTTGATTATTTTGAAATCTTATCACTACTATGGATATAGGGATTTGATGGCATTTTAGGCTTGCTAAGGGTCTAGTAAACCTTAAGTTTACTGTTCCTTTAGAGTTGGTCATGATCCAAGGTTTGGGTTTGGATGGTGTTGCTCTTGACTTTCTCATCCTTTAAGACTGTTGGCTTAAATTAATTGAAGAGATTAATCATCATCATAAATATTTAAATAAATACATCCTCTATATAAGAGAATCAACAAATAATACATTATTTAAGCATATGGCCATCAAAAAAGTTAAATTTTTTATCTTAAGAACGAGTCTAATAAACACATTATTGAACAACAGGGTCATTGCATAAATGAATTACTTTATCCATGGTTCAATCAAACGAACTAAATTATTTGATAAGTTAAATATATAAATATAAGTTATTTAAATATAAAATTGTGGAATTCATAAGGAGTACTACTGAACCAAGGGAGGTCCCAATCAAAGTTTTGGTGATAACGAAATATAATTAATAATAATGATTTTATTCCTTTGGTGAAAAGCAATATAAGAATAAAATGAAGTAATAAGATCAAGAAGATAGTTATTGAAGTTGATAAAGAGAAGTTGAAGTTTACAACTATCAAAATGAATATCAAACCAAGAAAAAAAGAAGATCAAGGCTCATCAAGGTCATTTTGTATTATTATTCATAATATTTCTTTATTAATTTAATAATCTCAAAGGATCTCCATGCATAAACATTTTATCTTACTTTATTGAGTCTTTTTATTCGTCGAGAGGTATTAAAGCTTTTGTTTTTAAGATAAAGTTCTCTTGATCTTTCAAACACTAGTTATAGAACATTTTGGTAAGTTTTTAAAATCATAATTACAATAAATAAATTGAGTTTGAGCAACTAAAGTTGTAAAAATGATGTTTTGGATGATTAGTCAATCTATATAGGTTAGCAGTAAACTAATATAAGTTAAAGTTGATAAATTTGCTATACTGACTTAAAGTCGATAAATTTGCTATACCTAGAGTTTACTGTAATATTGATTAAGTGGATGACCAATGTGTTTATAATGGTCTATGATCGCGGCTCGTCGTTCGATCCTAAAATCGATCATTGGAAACCGGTCAAAAATAATTTATACCAAGGATTGTAGCATAGGATGCAACCTCGGGTCGTCTCTCCAAATCGGAACCTGGTGAAATGGACCTAAGCTAGCCTATATGTCATAAAGTGCAAGAGAAATTAGTAAGAAAAATGGGGGTTTGATTTTGAGAACACTAATGAACTAAAAAGCATGTAAAAAGTATTTTTGGCTTTTTGAAAATAGAAAAAGGAAATACTAAAACAAAAGATGAAACCCTCTTGAAAATGAGCTTTGGCTATCACAGTTCAAAACTAAGTGTGAATAGTAAATCTTAAATGGCTCTCTCTAAGTCTAGGGTTTTGATTAATGAACTCCATTCCTC
>JANVCL010000212.1:19133081-19163288 GCA_026546855.1 Erythroxylum incrassatum | reverse complement strand
TTTAGTGTCAATTATTTAATCAATCATAGTCCATGACACTGCAACAAAATTGACTTTTAGTTACTTTTTCTTTATGGTGATTTGAAACTTGTCACTAAAAGTCAACTTTTAGCGACGATTTGAGAATTCGTTGCCAAAAGTGAAGGTTTTCATGGCGTTTTATGATATCGTCACAAAATTAATGTCTTCAGCAATGATTAATTTATGTGAATCGTTGCAAAGTATGAGAACTTTTGCAACGATTTAGAAATTTTGTTACAAAAGGTTGAACCTTAGGTGACGATTCTCGTAGTCGTCGCAAAAAGTTTGACTATTGGCGACAATTTTTTAAAATCCGTGACGTTTTCTTTTATTGTCGCTAATTGCAGGTCTTTAGTGACAATTGTTTCCACCTTTTGCAATAGTTTCGAAATTCGTTGCCAATTCCTAGACTTTTGGTGATAAATTTTTATCGTAAAAAAAAGTTGATATTAAAGATTTAATATCTTATGTACTTCTTGGGAAAATTTTGATGAATTTTGTGTGTGTGATAGTGTTCTTAAAAATGATAATGTTAAAATCATATATTTTTTAATGATAAGTGTGCTTAATGATCTTAAGGTTAATTATAATTGACATTTATATGATTTTTTTTTCATTTGCCTTCTTTATAAATTTGTTTAAATAGCTACTACACTGAAAACCATTTGAATTTGTTTAAATATATGGATTTATATACAAATGATTCTATAATAATGCCTATTGTACATAGTACTACACCTCCATTCATACAAATATTTCATGAAAACAAAATGGAGCATCTAATTAAAAATTGTAAAATATTTTCAAAGTTTTAAACATATTGTTGAAAAGCTTATGATAGGTAATTTAAAATTTAAAAAGTAAATATTATTTGGATATAAAAAGATAAACATACCTAAAATTTTAATATTAATAAGATCAAAATATAATAAAATTAAATTAACTACTATTCTTAATCACTAATATTTATTAACAATATAATAGTCATAAATATAAATATTAAAATATTGTTAGCAATGTAATATAATGATATATGGTAAGTAGTACAAGATTTTAATTAGAAGTTTAACAATTCTTACACAAGCATGCTAAATTAATAAAGTTTCACGCTTATTTCATCGAAAAGGAGAAGAAATAATTATTGGTTTGGATTCCAAGTTATATGAGACTTAGTAGAAGAGGTAAAGGAGCTCCCTATGTTTGGATTCTCAAGAAGGGTCCTTGCAGGTTCAAAGACATCAATAGAAATAGTTAAAGATCTTCCCTCGGGTGTTGGGTTATTGATACCCTCTTCCAACAACTTCTTGGCTTTAACTAAACTAGCAAAAGATATAGTGAATGAATCTCCAGATACAGTATGAATCACTAAACTAGATGAACCACCTGTACAATATGTTTCACCTAAAAAATAATTAGTATAAAACTTAAATAGCTAATTAAGTCAAATGGCATAATGAATCCAAATTGGAACACATGCATATCTAATTGAATAGACATAGTAGTTAGAATGGACGACTGTTTCAAAACAATTGATTTCCCTAAACCTGTGCTGACCATAGGGACATTGCCAACGCCTCCATTTTTATCTACGTTCTCTTGAAGACTGGAGGAAGCTTTACACAACACATAGTATATACAATCAAAATTTCATCTGAGAGTTTCTTAACAGAAAATGAGATATAAATAATTAAGGAAGAGAGGTAATTCAGATGATACTAAGAACCTTCAAGAAGAAGATCGACCATTGAAGGCAAGTGGTGATTAGACTTTGATGAGGAGATTAGTTATTCATCGATTTGTTCTTCACTAGGGAGAATTTTGCCATATTCCTCCCATCAAAACCCATTTTTGCCATCAGAAACTAGTCGTCATGTCGACATTTTGCGATGAAAGGATGAGTTAACAGTTTTACTTTGAAAAGTCAATCTAGCATAAAATTCTTTATGTTTAATTAAATTCTGTTGGTAATCAAATGCCATAAATTCTCAGGTGTGGAATTAATTGATCCAAAATTGAATGGCTAAATGTTCAAAACATAATTGTTGGACCCCGAACTTTTCTTGGAAGATTAGAACTATTAAATGAGAAATTTTGGTGATTAGTCACGAGTAAAGAACAAATGAATGAAAAATATTTTTGAACCAAGAAATGATAGACAAGAGTAAAGTAGGGAATGAGAAATGGGAAGAGTTAAGATGATAGTTAGAAGTACAATGAAGGCAAAAATGAAGATGAATTTGTGTAGTAAGTTGATGAACGATATGTATATATGTAATGTTCTATTATTAGTGTTCTTGATTAATCATGGACTATAATTTCTTTATGGATGATATTGATTTTGAAATGAAGTAGAGAATGAGGAGTAAATGCAGTAGTAAAGGTGATCTTGGTATGAGTTGTGTTAAGGAAAGACTTTTGAAACAAATTGGTAGTTGATCTGGAAAATGTTCACTAAGTATGCTTCAGTCTTTTAGCTACAACTTTTTCTCTAGTTACCTAAACAGGATGATTCTTAATTTGGATTAAGCTAGAGACATATGGCTATATTTCTTATGAAGACATCGAATTTAAATTCAGTCTTTAAGAATCTCAAAATTTGTCATGAAGTTGAGAACTAGGTGTAGTACATTGGTGGAGGAATGTAAAATTTGTGTTCTAACTTTGGGAAAATTTGGATTAATCTAGACTGATTTAGGCAAATGTGTCTTCTAGAAAGTTGTAGGTCTTTCTTTTCTCTTTTCAACGGTATATAGTATAAAATTTTTGGACATCTGAGCTGAAAGTTATGGTCCTCATGAGGGAAGAAATTCAAGAGTGAAGTTGTTTTCTTCTATGTTTTGCTTCTTCTGTGATGACGTTATCTTCTTCTGTGTTTTGCTTCTTCTGTGATGACGTCATCTTCTTCTGTGTTTTACTTCTTCTGCCTTTTTGCTTCTTCTATGATGACATCATCTTCTTTTATGATTTGCTTCTTCTACTTTTTTGCCTGGCCTATCTTCTATTCCTTTTTTGACCCTTCAAACGATAAAATCTGTCTTTGACTTCATGAAAGTTGTAGAGATTGAAGTCCTTTTTTGAACCATCGAAAGAACACCAAAATCCAATATCTGTAGGGAAAGTTATGGCAATTTTCCCATTTCTTCTATCTTTTTCCATTAGTCTGCTTTTCATCTATACCTATCTTATGTTCTATTTTTATCCTTCAGAACATAGCATCTATCTTCGAGGTCTTCATGAAAGTTGTAGATTTTGATGTCCTTTTTTGAACCATCCAAAGAACACTCCAATCTGATATCCTTAGGGAAAGGTAGGGCAATTTTCCCACTTCTTCTATCTTTTTCCATTAGTCTGCTTTTCATCTGTACCTATCTTCTATTTCATTTTTGATCCTTCGGAAGATAAAATTTGTCTTCTAGGTCTTCATAAAAGTTATAGACCTTGAAGTTGCTTTTCTAACCATCTAAAGAACACCCCAATCCGATATCTTTAGGGAAAGTTATGATAATTTCCTTAATTATTCTTGGATGACATCACATGGTATGTGATGACGTCATATCTTCTTTTGTTTTTTGCTTCTTCTATGTTTTGCTTCTTCTGCGTTTTGCCTTTTTGATGATGACGTCACATGGTCTATGATGATGTCATATCTTCTATGTTTTGCTTCTTTTGTTTTTTGCTTTTTCTACTTTTTGCTTCTTTTATGATGACGTCACATGGTCTGTGATGGCATTATATCTTCTATTCCTATTTTTGACCCCTCAGATAATAGATTTTGTCTTCAAGATCTTCATAAAAGTTGTAGATCTTAAAGTCCTCTTTTTAACCATCCAAAGAACACTTAAATTCCACATTAGTAGGGAAAGTTATGCCAATTGTCCCAAGATAGGTTCAATATGATTGAGGACAAAACCAAATTTGATTCTTTGGCCCTAATTTCTTCTCTAGACACCCAAATGACTTGATTTTTAAACCATTGAACTCGTAAGACATTGCTATACATCTCCAACAAAAATAATAGCCATCTAAAATGAATTAAGGAAGATTGAGTGAAAAATGTGGGACGGGTACAGTGAGTGTGCTCTTAAGTATTATGAACTGGTATTATTCCACTGAACATACTCCAGTATTTTGAGTATATCTAGATCTATAGGATTCGAAATGAGATGATTTCTAATTTGGGATAAACTAGAGATATGGAGCTACAAATGGTATGTAGAAACTAAGAGGTTTAAATTCCAAATAGAAGTGTGCATAGTATACTGATTTGGACAAGAGCAATCCAAAAATATTTGAAGTGTATCTTTCGAATCACTGAACTGAATTGAATGATTTTGGTGTCATTAGAAACTTAAAACAACAGGGAACATTTTTTAGAAGAAAGTGTTATGTCAGAATGTTCAAGGGTACTTTTGGCAAGAGACTTAAGTTTAAAAGAACATAAGCTATAAGGAGAGGTAAAATGGACTTTTTGGACCCATTAAGGACAAATTGGAAGAAGAAGTGTTGTCTGGCTATTTAAGAAAATAGGAGAATGAAAATTGAAGAAAAAAAGATGAAATGTCATGAAGAAGAGAGAGAAATACAAAGAGAAGAAAAGAAAAAGAGAAACAAGCTAGGGTTTCAATTTTCTTAGCCTTCAAGAGAGATTTTGGGGTTGTTCAAGAAGAGAAAAAGGTAGAGGAAGAGAAGAGATTCCATTTGAGCTAAAGATCCCTTCATTTGGTGAAGAATGAAGGTAAAATCATTTTGAAACTTTTGAATTCTTAAAAGAATTTTAGTTCATTAAGTTTAGAAAATGCTTGGGTTTAAGCATTGTAGAATCAATTTTTGTGATTATACTTTGTGGGATTTTCAATTGAAAACTCTATTGAGTGAGATTTTTGTTATTGTATAAAGGGATCAAGAAAGGCAAGAGAAATAAGAAAAGAAGCATTTTGAGCAAGTCTATAAGCAAGAAAATCAAGGTGGGTACAAGTTTATAATAAAGTAAATAAGTCACTTTTGTTTTTCTTTAAATCAAATAAACTTATTGATTTCTACTGCAACATAAGTGCTGCATTTATTACTTTTGAATGATTTGTTCTTGAAATTGTTTATAGAATTGTTTTAATTCTAATCGTTCTTGATTATAGTTTTTTCAATCTCGATTTAGTATTTCTTTAACTTACGAAGAGTAGTTTCATAAGCATTTATTTGTTCTAAATAATTATAAGTGTCGCTAAAAGTTTTAATAGGTTTTCTATTAAGTAAAATCTTTTTTTCAATATGTATTATTGCTAGATGAATATTTTTACAAGTAGTACAAATAGGCATTTAACAGGAATAAGATAGACTAATAAACTGAACTAATATATATAATAATGATGAAAAACTAAAAACACAATTAAACATACTTGTTTTGCTCTTTTTCTCTTGAACATCAATCCTTAGGCTTAGAATGAGATTGGAAGAGTCTGGACAGGGATATGATAACTGAGTGTTTAATTTTTTATGTCGAGCTATGCTCGGAGCTTACATTATACAAAAAAAGGGTGCTTGCTAGCGTCTAAAATCTAAAAAGCAAAAAATTAAAGAAGGCAAAAGCAAAAGTAGGAAAAGCATATTTGAAGAATCTACTTTTGTTGGTGGTTGGCAAATGACCTATATAATTGAAGATAATGGCCGATAGGTGGGCTACATTATTGAAGATTTTATTCTTCAATGATAATATCTTCGGATGAGATGTCTTCTTTATCCTTTTCTTTTTGTGATGACGAGAGACATTTTTAACATTGTCTCCGTTAAGTTTGTTGATGTGACTTGCTATATGTTCCAACACTTATATACATCAGAACAAAATTAACACACCTAATGAAGATTAACTAAACTATCTTATTTAATAACATAACTAAAACTACGTCATTTTCAGGAATGAAAATCCTTAATTAAAGTTAGCCCTTCGTTCTCGTACAAGCATCCGCTACTTCTCACTTCGTTCTTGCATCGCATCAAACTACTCTGTTCGTTCTGGCATCGCAGCGCAAGAAGCTTAGTTTGTTCTCACATCAAACTCGTGGCCAATCGCTGAAATCCCTGCTATGCTAGTGCAAAGATAAACTATTGTGCTTGTGCGAGGAGCTATTGAAAAGAAACTGTTGTGTTGGTGCGAGAAGAAGCTATCATGCAAGTTTGATTTGGAGATTTTAATGATTGGTTGCGAGTTTGATGCGAGAACAAACTAATTAGTGATTAGTTGCGAGTTTGATGCGAGAACAAACTAAGTTTCAAGCGCTGCGATGCGAGAATGAACAGAGGAGCTTGGTGCAATGCGAGAGCGAACAAAGTAGCTTGATGCGATACATAAATAAAGGGCTACCATTGATTTAGGGATTTTATTCTAAAAAATTACAGTTTTAATTATGTTATTAAACGACATAATTTAGTTAATTTTCATTAGTTATATTAATTTGGTCTAACAGTGTTGAAATACATGACAAGTCACGTCTAACAAATTTAATAGAGACACTAACATCAAGCTAGAATTGAAAAAAAATAAAAATTTGAGTATTTAATTATCACTTTTTAAAGTTCGGGTTATAATTGTAAAATTGAGTAAAGTTTAAGATTTTTTATAAATAAATATATTTTTCCTTAATTATAACTTTATTTAGAATTAAATAAATAAAAATTAAATTTTACTTAAACATATAAATAAAAATACTTTATCATAAATTATATATTAAAATTAAAATTAAAATTTTATATAATCCAAATTGTTATATATACAAACTTTTTATCATCTTTCTTGACGGCATGACAAGTATATAAAAAATTATATTATTACTTAAGATATATAAATGTTAATCAATTTAAGAAACTTATTAACAACAAAGCTGTTTTTTTTGACATTAACAACAAAGCTGTTAAATATTAACATTATTATTAAAAAGCATAAAATAACACAATAAATAAGCAAACAGAGAGAATAGAAGTTGATTTGTGATTAATTTGTTGAGTGTCCAAGTTCATGACGGAGGAGAGCCGTTGGAGTGTACTGATGCTGATGTACAGTCCAAGGCTACTGATGCTGATGTGCTTTTCTATAATTCGGACTCTACGCTCGCACTTTCTCTTCAACTTCTAAATTTCCAGGTTCTTCCTTTCTTCCTTCTCTATTCAATTACTTCTGCAATTTGACAGATGATCTTGTTCCGTTCCGGAAATCCTTTTCTTGTACGCCATTCACCATAAAGCTTGCACTTTTCTTTTAGGGTTTACCAATTTCTTCATTTGCATTGCTTGATTGATAGATATACATTGCATTTTATTTATTCTCTAGTGAAAAAAATTGTTATTTTCCTTCATTTATGTTAGCTAGCGTATTTAAACACACAATTTCCCACCTTCACATTTCTATACTAATTTCCTAATTAGTTTTCAAAACCCTAACTTTCTATTCTTGCTTTTATGTTTGTTTGTTTTAACATCTTTCTTCCTTCACTTTGGTTTTGTTCAGTTATGGGTAGGAGGAAACAGTCACGTCCACAACGTTCTGGTGGCTTAATTATTCAAACAAATGATTCTACGACCCCAATTACTGGAAGTAGTGGCCCTGAACTTAAGGCAGCAGAAAATTTGAAATCGTTTGATGTCAGTACACCTGACTACTACGTCCAGCTTCATAGCAGCTGTCACTGGAGTTCAGATTTTGATATTTCTGAAGTCATTTTAACCGATTTGAACATCACGCCATCCTACACTGATCTTACAATAGATGAGGGTTTCTTTCAGCAGTCCAGCTACTCCCTAAGGTTTCGAGTTTGCAACATAGACGGTTATGTTTTTGATCGTATTAAGTTAGGTCATTGGCCTGTTTTATCCTCTAACAATATATCTTTGGAGTTCGTCCACACATGCACTGTGCAGAATGAGGAAATTCAAGCTGTGATGTTATCGGGGAGATTTGATGGGTCAGATGAGGGTATCACTTCCCTTGTTCACTTGACTAGTATGGAGTTTATGACATTGAGGCCTGTTTTGGGGGTTAAGTTTTCACCTGGAATAGTGTCACTTAGGATGAGGGTGGAGATTCTAAAGAGTGTTTTTGATGCTTGTGGGTCACTTCTAGAAAATACTAGACAACTTTGGAAGAAGAGTATGATGAATGTGATGGCTTGGTTGCGACCAGAAGTTATGACTTCAGAGGCTAGGTATGGAATTAATACATCAACTGATATGGAAGTTGATTCAATTGAAGGGAGGCAAGAGGATACTTCCAACTCCATGAAAAGTGTCAAATTTGACGTTGCTAGGTTTTATGAGGCCATTAAGCCATCGAAGTGAGCATCTGTTCTTTTTATTTTTTATTTTTTCAGCTAATGATTTGGGCTTTATCACTACTTGCTAGAAGATGTCTTTTCTGCCTACTAGTTTTGGATATAGGGCTAAGTTGAGTTGAGTATCTGTCTTTCTGCAGATCTGATCCGCTTCTTGAAGATGACCTGCCTGATTTACTCGCTGTGCTGAGACCTTATCAACGACGTGCAGTTTACTGGATGGTGAAACGAGAGAAAGGGGAGTCAGATAATTCTTGGGAAAGAAAGAAAAGTCAAGTCTTTTCTCCCCTATGCATTGCCATCAGTTTCTTGGATACTTCTTCAAAAATGTACTGTAACCCATTCAGGTATATTTTTCTCAACTCCGCCCTGCAATGAAGTGAAATGCAAAGGTCTAAATTTATATTCCTCCTCCACCTGCTCTCTCTCACCAAGTTATTTCTGATCTTTTGATTCCTCAGCGGCACTGTCTCACTGCATCCAGAGCTTTCTTCTGCATATGTCTTTGGTGGAGTCCTTGCAGGTAAGTCCAGCATTGTATTTTCGTATGGTCAAAGATGCATTTTTTCCATGATAGGCTTGTGTTTGTGTGAACTCTATGTGGAACTAGAGTTTGGCAAAGTTGTAGTTGAAACAGGCTAGCAATGAAGTTACTCTCTTTCATAATGGAGGGCTAGATGTCTTTGACTCGACGGGCAATAAGTGAATACACTCCGTACAAGATTCGCTTTTATATATTTGCATCAAGTAATAATATAACTTTCTTTAGCTTTTCACCAAATTTTATTTCTCTTCGGAGCACATGTATCTTAATGTTGCAGAGGGAAAAGGACTGTGTATCTGTCCTTGCACGAAGTTAATATATTCATTAAAGTCATTTATTATAATGACAGATGAGATGGGCTTGGGCAAAACCGTTGAGTTGCTTGCTTGCATATTTGCTCATAGGAAGTCGTCTTCTGATGGTGGTGTCCTTGCTGATATTATAAGGCGAGATACTGAAGATCAGGAAATCAACATTAAGAGGTTGAAGAGGGAGCGTGTTGAGTGCTCATGTGGAGCTGTGACTGAAAGTTACAAATATAAAGGACTTTGGGTACAGTGTGATATTTGTGATGCATGGCAACATGCAGATTGCGTTGGTTATTCACCTAGAGGGAAGAAAAAGAGGTCAGCAGTTGAGTTTAAAAAGCATAGAAAGAAAACTTCAATCACATTAGTTGAGAGAGATGGGGAATACATTTGTGAAATGTGTTCTGAATTGATTCAAGCTACTGAGACACCTATTGCTACTGGTGCGACACTTATAGTCTGTCCAGCTCCTATCTTGCCACAGTGGCATGTTGAAATTGAACGGTACAACTTCTAATTTGGCAAGCTTGATACATCCCTTTCAAATATATTTTGTTTTGTATATGTTTATGGTTTTTGTATATGATTATGGTCCTGTATTTGATAACCTGCACATAATTTGGGTTTCGAAACATGCTCAAGCAGTAAACATGGCATTTTAGCACTATTAGTTATCTGTATGTTCAGTTGTCTTTATTTTAGATTCAATACCATTATATGTTACAATACTATTATGGACTATGCTATTACTGGGCTATTGATCCCCACTTGTATGGTGATTCTTTTGTTGTACATCAGCATATCTAATTTGGAAATATTGTATGTAATGTTTTAGCTCAGTATGGTTGGTTTTGCAACTAAATAGCTTTTTTTATAATTTTTTTCCATTTGTAGATGTAGGAGTGCACATTTTTGGTTATAAATAACAGAGGTGTCCGATACGATGTTTGGATGATGGCTCATACTTGTGTATGGAACTAGATAATTTGTTCTGTACATGATAATCATCTAACAGTTCAAAAGTCAAAGTCAATGAACCCTAGTTCACAAGGCTCCTTGCTTTCCGAGGTATGGGGCGGGAGGGTATGGGGGAGGGATATCAATTGTACGCAACTTTCCCTTTGTATTTTTACAAAGACGATGTTTTCGTGACTCAAACTTGTGATTTTCTGGTCACAAAGGAGTAACTTTATTACTTACTCCAAGGCTCGCCCTCATAATCATCTAACAGTTCGTATCTATTAAATATAGGATTCATTAGAAATTGAAATTTGTTAGACTATTATTGTAGCTGACTTGTTTTTTACATTTTTTTTCAGCCATACTCGTCCAGGATCCTTAAAAACTTGCATTTACGAAGGTGTACGAGATACTTCTCTGTCAAATACATCTGCAGTTGATATCAGTGAACTTGCCAGCGCTGACATTGTTTTGACAACATATGATGTGCTTAAAGAAGACTTGTCCCATGACTATGATAGGCATGAAGGTGATCGACGCTTCTTGAGATTCCAGAAGAGGTTCTTACAGATCTTATTGTTTTTGAGTTAGTAATGAATCTTATTTTAACTTGTGTGGATTCGTTTTCATATTTAAAAAAATATGTTCATTTGCTGGTGAACTGACTTCAGCTAGATTTATTGATGTGATGCATCACAATGAGAATTTTTGCTGAAGCTGAAACCTTTGTAGATGGGTGACACCATTTGGTGCTATTTAGATGATAACATGCCCAATCTGTAGTCTTTTGCTCATTCAAAGAAGTAACATGTCTGATGCCAAAAGATCTAGCCATCAAACAACTCTCTTTTTTGATAAGGTGTTTCAAGAGAAACCATGTATCTGATGCTGTATGGTGGACAGGTACCCTGTTATTCCAACACTTCTCACCAGAATATATTGGTGGAGAATTTGCTTGGATGAGGCCCAAATGGTGGAAACAAATTCAGCTGCTGCCACAGAGATGGCTCTTCGATTATCTGCTAAATATCGTTGGTGTATTACGGGGACCCCAATACAACGCAAACTTGATGACCTCTATGGACTTCTAAGATTCCTGAAAGCAAGCCCTTTTGATGTTTCAAGATGGTGGATTGATGTTATAAGAGATCCATATGAGGTGTGAAACTAAGTCTTTACTTGGGAAAATTCAGTAGTATAGATAAATATCTACAAGTTATGGATATTGGGGCATGTAGTTCTTTAGGTCATACTGGTAGAACCAGTGTATAATATGTGTAATGAGAAAAGAGATGTAGGGTTTTCTCTTTTAATTTGTTTGTTGCCCAATTTTCTTTTTGAGGAATAGTTCGTTATCTTTCTAGTTCGCCCTTTTTCTTCCTGATCAAGGGACAAGAAAATTTTTTTCTTTCAGAATGTTCAAGTCATGATTGAGTATTAATTTACTCTTTGGATTTTGTGCAATTCTTATTCTTGATAAACTTATACATAATCCTAACCTTTCAGATTTTCTTCTCATACAGAGGAGATATGTGGGAGCAATGGAATTTACTCATACATTCTTCAAACAGATAATGTGGCGTTCTTCAAAAAAAGAAGTTGCTGATGAGTTGGAAATTCCACCTCAGGAAGAGTGCATCTCTTGGCTCACTTTCTCAGCAATTGAAGAGCATTTCTATCAGAGGCAGCACGAAACTTGTGTGAGTTATGCCCGTGAAGTTATTGAAAGTTTGAAAGATGATGTTCTCAAAAGAAAAGTCCCAGGTTGTCAATGGTTGTCCTGAATCTTTGTATAAGTGTCTATTAGAAGCAAATAATGGATTAATAGGTATGCAATATGGGAAAGAAACTTTGAATCTTCTAACATAACCATGTTCTCTTCATCTAGGTTCTGTATCTTCTGATGTTTTGGCCCGTCATTTAATCACACCTAATGAAGCTGCTAAGTTACTTAACTCACTCTTGAAACTTCGTCAAGCTTGCTGCCACCCTCAAGTAGGAAGTTCTGGTCTTCGTTCTGTGCAGCAATCTCCTATGACCATGGAGGAAATATTGATGGTAAGTCAAATACCAGTCTCTTCAGTAAATTTTGCACTTAATATTAATATGTACCTTTGTTTTTATTCTTATCTTTTCCTTTGTAGGTTCTTGTTGGTAAGACTAAGGTGGAAGGAGAGGAAGCTCTAAGGAAATTAGTTGTTGCTTTAAATGCGCTTGCAGGGATATCTATAATTAAGCAAAATTTTTCTGAAGCAGTGTTATTGTACCAAGAAGTGTTAGCTCTGACTGCAGAGCATGCTGAAGACTTTCGTCTAGACCCTTTGCTGAATATTCACATTCATCACAATCTAAGTGAACTTCTTCCAATGACTGTAGAATGCTCATCACAACTCTCACCAAATGGACATGATTTTCATGGAAGCACTGAAAAGATTTTATATAGGCATAGTCTTGAAGCATATGATGCTTCAGAGATGCGAAAATTTAGGGGAGAAGACATTGTAGACTCCCCTACTGATGGAAAGGAACAATGTTTAGATATTGATCAAGATAGTGATGCATCCAGGTCTTCAAGTATTAGTTATTTGAAAACAGCATGTGACAATTTAAAACAGAAGTACCTATCTGTCTTTATATCAAAGCATAGCATTGTTCAAGACGAATTCAGAAAATCATACGTGCAGGTAGCTTCTGTTCTGGTCCTCACACACACAGAATATGCAGTTAAATTTATAAATATTCATCTCTTTCTTTTTAAGAAGGAAGTGAAGATACTGTTTACATCTATTGCTGCTAGCTCATGCAACACTGGTTCCTAATGAGGAGTCCCTTAGGAATTTATATCTACCAGTCTGCACCTGATTTTTTCATGAAACATGTAGCTGCACTTTCCTTCCACCCGTTACAAGTCTTCCAAAATTTGATTTTCTTTAAATTTACAAAACAACTGCTTTGTTCCTGCAAGATACTACCTTGTGTAAAGGATATGTAGAAGCACTCTTACATGTTATCCATAAACCATATACCAGTTGAAGAAAATTTCGTAAGGCAGAAGAAGTGGAGGTTAGATTTGTTATAATGTCTTGCTTTGCTTAGATCATCCTATTTATCATGCCATCGTTTTTGTGCGCTGCATAACACAAGGCATGTCCTTTTCTCTTCCATTTTTGTTTATCTCATATGTTTCTTCAACTGCTTGATTTTGGGGACAATCGAAATCCTTGGCAGGTTTCTGATGCATTGAGTAATAAAAAGGATCAATATACGGGTTGGTGGTTCGATGCTCTTCATCATGCTGAGCTGAACAATGATTTCTCAAAAGAGTTGATAAGAAAAATTGAAGAGGCTGTTTCAGGAAATCTGAATAACTCTAGGTCATCAAAGATCATATCCCGGTTAGTGACTCTCCTGCATTTGTATCTTGATCTTGTTTATATCCAATTGTTTCTCTCGCACACAAGTCACAAGTCGCAACCTATACATTGTTGATTCATGCTTTATTGATGTTTATTGGTTCAGGCCTCATGCTTTATGCCTGAATAACTTGATAACTTGACATACTTGCTTAGTTGCATTGTGATGATAGAGCGTTTCAGTTTGTGGTCAGTGACTGACATGCTCAAAATAAAAGTCCAAGGTTCTTAGCAAAATCCATTTGATGAACTAATACACATTTTCATAATAGATATTGAGATATCTTAGTGAAGAATATGAGTGAGAGCATGGAAGGGTGCTAGTTATTTTGACACTTAAAGATAGTTGTAAACAATTATCTTTTGGTATAAAGACGGAAGCATTTGCAGTTGTGCTCTTGGGATAACTTTCTAAGTGCCTGTAGATTGAGGTGTTTGCCTGCATGTTCTGGTGAACTAACTTTTCTTGGCTTATATCCAGCTTCCGTAGCATTACTGCTTTGAAGTACCATATCCAGACTCGTTTGGAACAATTAGAAACATCTAGGAAAAGACTAGTAGATCAACTTCTGGATATTGATCAGACAATGCAGAAACCAAAAGAAGAGGATATTGAACGTGTGAGGTATTGTCGTATTTGCCAATCTGGAGGTGATGGTCCAATATGTCTTCATTGTGAAGTAGAAGAGTTGTTTAAGGTGATGAGCAGTTTTTCCCTTTCATACTTGATTGCTTTGAGTACATGGAGAAATTAAAAGGAAAAATGAAGCATGACCTTCAAAACCATCTTCCTTCTTCAGGATTATGAGGCAAGGCTTTTCCGTCTTAAGAAGTCACATGGAGGGCTTATCTCATCTGCTGAAGAGGCAGTAGATCTTCAGAAAAAGAACTCTGCTCTAAATCGATTCTACTGGAATTTATCAGAGTTGCAGAAAAATCCATCTTCAGTGAGTGATGTCAGTGATGAATCAAGAAAGAGAAGTGTTAGAGACACAGTTGTGGTAAATTGCTTTTACCTTCTTGGAATTTCTATTATAAATTTCACATGCCTGGGGATTGTTCATCTACTCACATTCTGATGCTACTTTATGGACTTGTTTGGAAGCACATGAACTGCCTGCAAGAAGAACACCAAAAAATAACATATCATTTACTTATTAAGTTTCTTTCAGGCTTCAAAATTACCCTCTGAATTGGAGGTCATTCTTGGAGTTGTGAAAAACCATTGCAAGGCTAGTTTGGGATTAGAAGGTATGATGGCAGCCAGGAAGCAACTGCATATTCTGGAGGTATTGCCCAGTGAACACTTCATTTTGCCATTAGAAGCTGCTAAACTGTGCATCAAATGCTTGAAATTTTGTCCTGTTGCTCTTGCCCTTTTTGTTGGACATCTGACTTTGTTTTCCTTTTGGGCTTGTCCTTCTGATTTACCAAGGCGATGAGGAAGGAGTATGGCCATGCTAGGTCCTTAGCAATTGCTCAAGCACAGCTTCTGTTTGCTCATGATGAAATTAGGATGGCAACATCACGTTTGCATCTTAGAGAAAGTGAGGATGACAAATCGCTTGATGCTCTAGGTGTAGATGAGCTAGAGTCAGCAAGTGTTATACACTCTAACGACAAATTCATGTCCTTGGCGTTGTTGTCACGCATAAAAGGGAAGCTTCGTTATTTGAAGGTATGAGGAAAGATTTAAACTATACAATATATCTTGTTCTCTTGGATGCTTTCTATACCATTGGTTCATTTTCACTTCTTGTTTTACGCTTTATCTGTACTTTGTAGTGTGTGCTAAAATGTATGTAAGCATGTCAACAATAGCAGTTGGATGTGAGCATATGTTTCATTACATGTTGAAATCGGCAATAGAAGTTTTTCCCCAGGAAAGGACTCGATTACTCACTACAGATTAGTTATAGTTAAGCAGATGAAAATGTCCAATTTGTTTCAGCTGCTGGATTTTAGGCATATAACTATGCAGTTGCTAAAGTTCATGTCTTCAAAATTCTTTCCCTTCCCCAAAATACATGTATATGAGGGAGATCTTACATTTTTATGTCTAACGGTGAGATTAAAATCACTCTAAAGATCAAGAATGTTCTTTTACAGCATAGTTGTGGAGTTCCTCCGAACATCTTTTCAAAGCAACATTGTGTTTAACTTGTTTATTGCTTTCACACGAAAGCTTCCATTGAACTAAGGTCAGTTGATAGTGAATGGTAGGAACCAAGAATAAAACTTAGGCTGCTATTTTGATGAAGATATTAGCCCTTTCAATTAATACATTCAACAATAGCAGATTTTTTAACTTTCACTTCCATGATAGCAAAGATATTAAAGGAAATCTTGTGTGGTTGTCATCCATTAACTTTACCTTGTGTTTTTAGGTTTTTGTAGATATCCTCCTAAGATTTTGTCATGGATTAGAAATGCAATTTTGATTAATTTATGGGTAAAGTGCCAGGGAACCCTTTGTTTTAATTTCTCAATTATTTTCAGGGTTTGGTGCTATCAAAACAGAAGCTGCAGTCAGAAAGTCCAAATAATTCATCTTTAACTCAAGAAATGGTTGCTTCCACTATGTCTAACAAAAACTATGATTGTCTGGCCACAAAAGATGATGAAGCATGTCCAGTCTGTCAGGAAAAATTAAACAGTCAAAAGATGGTTTTCCAATGCGGGCACTTTACTTGCTGTAAATGTAAGTTTTCAGTTTTCAAGTTCTATATCATCAATGGCAGCTTTCGGAGAAAGGAAATACCAGGAACAGTGTTAAGACTATTGTTATGGATATTGCCAGCATGCACGGGTTGATACATATGTTTGTTGATTGAATGGGATTAATATTCTGTTTTACTGAAGCATTAGTATCTTAAGCTTAGGCATGTTTGACTAATATGATGCATAATGAAACTTAAATGGCATTCTTGCACTCCTTTGCACCAACCAAAGACTAAGAGTAGAAATGGGGTTATATGATCACAAAATTCTGATAGGGACTGCCTAGTTGCTGGATGTTGGAATAATAATGGAGTCACAATTATGGTAAGTCTATCTGATTCTCATTTCATTCTTGTTTTGTACAGGTTTGTTTGCAATGACTGAACATAAACTAGATCATAAATCTCAACTTAAATGGATAATGTGCCCAACCTGTCGCCAGCATACTGATTATGGGAATATTGCCTATGCGGATGATAGGCAAGTTAAATCTTCTATGGCCAATGTGTTCTATGCTGTGGAAGATTGTGAAAAACATGAAGCATCTTTGATTGTTCAAGGTTCCTATGGAACAAAGGTTTACTTCTCGAACAAGTACCTTACTGCTCTATGCAATCACTTACTGAAAAACTACTACTATTCAGATTCCAAATGTGAAAGACCTTTCTATGAACTTATATGATAATTTGAAGTAAAAGGAAAAATAGATCTACTAGTGTCCTATCAAGTTATTATGATTTCTGTATGAGCATGATTTCTTAGCATTTATCTGTTTTATTTAACTTCACTTTCTTCTTGTGCCATGAAGATTGAGGCCGTCACAAGACGCATTTTATCCATCAAGTTTTCAGATCCTAATGCAAAGGTTCTGGTTTTCTCCAGTTGGAATGATGTCCTTGATGTCTTAGAACATGCTTTCAGGGCTAATGATATCATCTACATCCGGATGAAAGGTGGCAGGTGGCCGCTCTGTGCCCTGAACAGTCTTCTGACTTTTAACATTTGATAAGATGTGGTGGCATGCACTTGGCCTTAGGGTTTTTATTTATAGTTCTTGCTTCACAAAAATGCAGGAAAGCACATGCTGCTATCAGTGAATTTAGAGGAGAGAAAAGCAGTGCCAAAAGAACTTGCAAAACAAGTACACCACTAGAAAGAAGACGTGTACAGGTTTTATTGCTTTTGGTTCAACATGGAGCTAATGGCCTTAATCTTTTAGAAGCGCAACATGTTGTTCTCGTGGAGCCACTTCTAAATCCAGCAGCAGAAGCACAAGCAATTAGTCGGGTACATCGAATTGGCCAGGAGAATAAGACACTCGTACATCGGTTCATAGTATGTACATATTCCTTTTAGTTTGACATTGCTTATTTTATTATTTTTGGAGGAAAAGGGGAAATGATTTGAATTGTTGTTCATTTAATAAATGTGCATTCACATGGTGCTCCAAATATAGAAGTGCTGCCTTACGTTAGCATGTGAAAACAAAAGCTTGCCATCACAAAAGAAATGTGTTTTCAATTGGACATTCATAGATTCAAGGAGAATGTGAATGCTATTGCTGTTACAGTTTCAATTGGTGCCTCCTTTCTATATTATAACGCAGAGAGAGAAAAGCATGGAAAGGAGTCCACGAAGGAAGTATTTTTCCAATATCTATCACACGATTGTACAACAACAATTGTAGTGGTAATAAAATAGGTTATTCTTTAGTGGGATTACACACATATCCTATCCATAATGTAGATACATGGGAGAATACAACTTTGATGTTCTTGCAGTGACCTTAGCTGTGATTCTGCTGTTTTTAAATTTCAGGATTCTCCTATTCTACTTTTCATATATTGGTGTTGAAAGTTCTAGTTATATTTCACTTTTAATCTAGAGGCTGGTCTTGTCTTTTGCATTTATTGTCAGGGCCAATGATGAGGTGTAAATCTTTAGGTTAGGGGCAATCATCTTTCAGTTGGTTTTTGTTTGAAAAGAATTTCATATTTTGTTTGACTGGTTATGTTCTAAATTGTATTGAGTTTGTTATGAGAGTTACCAATCTTTTGATAACTAATTATGCCTCTGTTTTTCTCCAATTTGGGATGTTAGGTTAAGAACACAGTGGAAGAGAGTATATATAAAATGAACAGAAGTAGAAACTCCAGTGCCTTCATTAGCGGGAATACAAAGAATCAGGATCAGCCTGTTTTGACGCTTGGAGACGTTGAATCCCTATTTGCAACAGTATCAAGTGTTGATGAAGAACCACCTGCTAGTCTAAGGCATTTGCCACCTTCTATGGCAGCTGCAGTTGCTGCCGAAAGAAGGCTTGGAGGTAATACAGCAGCATGACAAAAGAATGCACTAATCAGAACAATGAAATATTGCAGTCTACTGTAAGTTATTTAGATTTTTCTTTAAATATGGAGAGTACCGATTATTCTTTAGATTTTCGAATAATAAATTCTGGTTATATTGTTATCATTCTGATTATTATGAAAGAAATTCCATATTCCAGTCTACATTTGAGTGTCAAAGGTGGTCATCCAATGAATCATCATGTTTTTGTAACCTTATGCCGTGAGGATGCCTAAGTTTACACCATCTGAAGTGGTAGAAAAAATCCATATCTTCAGAGTTTTCCTCTCAAGTTGCTCAACTGTATCTGAATCGATGATTCCGTTGATTGCATGCTTTGAGGCGTACTTACTCTAGGAAAAAAATGATTATTTACAATTTACTACTGCCTTTTAAAGTTACATCTTCCCATTTGATACGGTGGATTAGAATTAGAGGTATGGGTATGGATTCGCATTTTTAAAAGAGAGAAAAGGCGACAATTCCTTCCCTATGTTTCCTGTTCATTCCTTTGTTCCAACCAAATCAATCCTTGATGATGGACTGGGAAAAGAAATACCCAATGTTGGGGAGGAAATCAGTAACTTTACTGTTTTAGCCTCTTCACAATTCAACGTCCCTAAAAAGATGTCTTGTTTAGATCGGTGAGCAAGCATGATGCATTCCACATACGAGGCTATTGATCCCCTATGCATTACCCTTAAGATCAGTAAGATCGAGTGACGAGACATTTTACTTGCTTGAGAAGACGGAGGTCATCCTTTCTAACACAGAACATCATTCTTTGTCTTGCCAAGTAAGATGGACAAATGATCAATTCACCTACCAGAACGCCTAGCTGGTGAATAGTTTGTTAGATATTAATGATCAATCCTCGTGCTAAGTACGGTATATATTCCAATCACACGAGCACGTTTTAACGTATTTTCGTGTACTCGCCATTACTCTGTATTTGATGACTTTGAATTCCCCAATTTTTGCGGCTCTCCCTAGTAACAAGTCTTGTTATTTCAATCCTCTCATTCTCAAACTGCATGCATCAATGGCCATTTGTCAGAACTAAAATTTACAATTTCATTCTGGACGTGTCCAAGAATTTCAGATATTACCTTTGTCCTCCTCAATGCTTGAACACCAAACGGAGAAAACATGCCAAATTCTTACTTGAAGCAATTCTCTGCCATATTACATAACACTCACTTGACCACACAGATGCCTTATTTTACCTTGCTATAAGCCTAGCATGAATACGTTGACCCTTAATAACCATGGACGATAATGAACTCGATATATAATGCATCTCAAAAAACTATCCTAACAAAGATCATATGCTCTGAAGCTCATAACATGTTCAATATTAGTTTGAAAGAGATGCAATAAATTATGACCTAAAACCAAGACAAAATTCTTTAATGCCGACAAGGCCTCAGATATAAACAAGAAACCAAATCAACATTTTTTGTCAGTGCCAAGTCTCTTCATCGTTTCTCACCAGCGGATTGGTGAAGGAAAATCAGAAGCCCTATTAGAAACTTCACATCCTTTTTCACTTCCCTTCGGATTCTCCTTTCTGAAGAAAGATCCTCCTAACCCATCGGAACTTACTACGTATCTATGAAGGAGCTTTCAACCAGGGAAATTAAATGATGTAACATTTGGAATAGAACGCCCTGTTCATTCTATATCAATCAATTTGCAGTTATCTATCCTAAAAAATTCTACTGCATGAGCATTTATCTAAAATGATGACAGGACTGCACGCGTACTCCGAAAGTTGACGATTAGGGATTCAACACATATACAAACATGAAATAAATCTGAATCCAAAAGAAGTGCCCAAGTCAACTGGGCAAATTTTATCAATTGTGCCAACCATTAGAAGCTCCAACTGTAAAAAAGGGGGTCTGACCTGTACATGAAAATTTTGGTAAATCAAAGACAAAAGACTCTCTAGAAAGGGGAAGGATGCACCTGAATGGTGCCCTAGAAGGTGGCTGCTTGGATGTCCGAGGATTAAGGACGAAGCGTTGGATTTAGGTTATGTTTGGTTGAACGTAAGATTTTTAATGAAATGTAATGTAATGAAATAAAATGAAATGATTTATAATAAAAAATTGATATAATATTAGAAAATTGTTATTTGGGAAGGATGGAAGAGTTCATAATGTAATACAGTGAAATATTGTTTAGAAAATGGATATAATGAAATGTAATATATGTATTACAATAATGAATGACTATTTTATCCTTGATAGAATAGTCTTGTTATATTGTCTTGATTCCTGTTATTAGAGTTGAGGGTATAATTGATATTATAAAAGATTATTGATATTGTATTAGGTAGTACATATTTCTCATTTTACATTCCATCATAAACCTTCCACTAACTACATTATTATTATTTTGGTAATTCAGAAGGTATATATAAATAATAAGAAGTTATGTGCATATTGAGATTGTACAAACTACAATCTCTTATCCAAATCCGAACATTAACTAACATAAAAACAACAAGAGCCCTACTAAATTCCTGCAATCTAGACAACACAATAACTAGCCAATCCATAACTTCAATCTCATTTGCTATGACAAAACCTTCGTTCAGGAATTCAACGTCATACCCAACCTCAGTTAGCGATTGATTCAATCCACACCCCATAAGACCATTACGTTAGTCGGACTCCTATATGCATCAGTTGACACCCATCATTAGAGCCGATGGAGGTCACCATGTAACTTGTATCCCCTTGGTTTCCAACTATTTCTGCAATGCTCAGTGGACACCTTCCTTGTGCTATCAAGAGAAGATCCCTATACTGATAAAAGCTCCTTGAGACAAGTTTCACGTATGACTATACACCAAAGCCTAAACTAGTGATAAGCTTCATAAAAGTCTAAAGCCCAAATAGACAAATAGTTATTTGATCATTCAGCATACACAATGAGACCAGAAGCTATCGCATATCTCTGCAGTGGAAGGGGTTAAAAGCTTTGGATAGCTGTCCTCTCCACCTTCCTTAATGTGTGCTGTATTCCTTAACCATAACTATCCTTGGGTGTGGGAGACTAGGCCTTGTCTTCTTTGCTGTTTGTTTTGGTGGTTGGGATGCTACTTCTCATCTGGATCTCTTTACCTGATCTATGGCCACTAAGTTGCATCTGCTCCTGCTGATTCATTTAGATCTTATTGTTTGTGCTGATGCCCTTCCATTGAAGTTTTACTAACTGCAACTGTTGATAGAATTCGAAGAGGTGATGTTTTGTTGTGCTCTCCTTCAGTAGGGTGAGCAGCTGCAACCTTCATTCCCCAAAATTTCCTTGCTTTGACCTGAAATAGAAAGTTGCATTAAAGATGTTCGTGATTTAAAAACTCTCCTACCTTTGCCTTCCCTCGGTGTTTGCTCTGAGTTGCTCCTGTACTAGGGTGATCACTCTGGCTGTCAATCTATCCACCTCTATAACTTCATCTTTAAAAGTCCGGGCATTTCTTTCTTTCCACAGATAGTATATTGCAACTGAAAGGATAATTGGGAGTACATTGGGATTTATAGTTCTGAGATTTTGGTGATAGTTTAGCCAAAAAGGGATTGTGTCGAGGTTGAGTTGTGGTGGAAGGTTAAGATGGAAGTAGGAGAGGCAGTAAGTCCATACTGATTTGGAGAAAAGGCAGTCAAAGAATAGATGATCAATTGTTTCATTGGCATTGAGACGTAAGAAGCAATGATTTGGAGTATGGAAGAAAGGCAGTCTGTCTCTAGTTTGTAATTTGCCACAAAAGGCCAATCATAAGATGAAAGAACATCTTCGGTTGTTCTTTTTGAACCAAACCAGGGTATGCCAAGGGGTTATTTGTAGGGGCTCTTAAATGGGAATAAGCTGAAGAAATCGTGTAGGCATATCGTTTCACTGACCCAGCTAACCACTCCAAACCATTTTGTTGAGAGCTAATCGGTTGATATTGGATAGGTTCCAGGAAGCCCAATGTATCAACTATTAACTCTTGCCAGCTCCACATGTTATTCCTGATCACCTCTGAAACTGTAACTGTCATTTTCAGATCAGATCTATTAATGGCCCTTGGAGTAGAGAAATGTTGGAGAATTTCTCTCAGATGTCAGGGGTCCTGTTAAAAGTAAGTAGAAGCTCCATTTCCTATTCTAAATCTGAATTGGTTCCTTAATTTGTCCCTCACTGTTAAATTTTCCTCCAACTTTAGGAATTATGGGATACTCTAAAAATTTCCCCTCCTAAGGATTATAGAATATACCCACTTCACCTAGAGAGCTTCAGGGCCATGAAACAAAATCCAAAGCCTATTTCTAAGTAGCACTATTCTATGTAGGTAAGTGTTTAATCCCAAAACCTCATTCCTTTTTAGATCTACATATATCAAACCATTTAACCTTAGCATTAGAATGAGAGGATTTCTACCTGACCAAAGAAAGTTCCTAAGTTTGACCTCTATCTCTTTTAGGATAGAAAAAGGTAGAATGAACATAGAAGACTGATAAACTTGAAGGGAAGAAAACATCGAGATCATCAATTGAAGTTTACCAGCATAGGAAAAACTTTTATTAGTCCACTTGTTGATCCTTGCTTTGATTTTTCTAAAAGAGAACTACAGTACCTTTTGGAAAATTAAAATAATATATGCCCACTTAAAACTTACAAAATCTTCGTAACGAAGTTAAATAGAAAATCAATTTGTAAGATAAAAATACATAAATTATGATTCTTTATCGATATAAGTAATAAAATAGTATTTTAAGTCATGTGATCATTTCCTTTCCTTCTAATCACAAATAATGATACTACTGTGAGAGAGATAGAATGATGCCACTGTGAGAGAAATAGAGAGAAGCACAACAGGTGGGACATATTATCTTCTTCTCTGGCTTGTAGGAGAGATAGACAGAAGAGCAATTTTTGAAAGAGAAAAAAGCAGCAGCAGTGTTGTAGATTTTCTTCTCTGGCTTATGCTCACCGCCAAAAGAAGTTGTAACTGGCGTTGCATAAGCATAAATGACTTGTTCGGTTCAGTAATGGCGGTATGGAGTATGGGTCATTGGATCTTTTTTTTTCACGAGCAATCAACTATTTGGTTGTTCGGTTCTTTAGATTTTTTTCCTTCTTCTCCTTTTCTCTTCATTTTTTTTCATCTTTCATATTAAAGTTGCTGTTTCTCTCCGTTCCTCTCTCATAGGTTTGGTGTGCGAGTTTTATTTGATCGTTGGAGTTGGAGTTGAGAGATTTCGTGTGACTTTTATTTGATCTTTGGAGTTGGCATGGGATGCTGATCTCTTCAAACAACCACAGAGAGGCAGAAAACAAGAAGAGAGAGAGGTGAAAAGCAGAAACTCGCTATTTTTCGGATTAAAAGTAAAAACCGAACCAAAATTAGTAAAATTTGTACTTAATTTGATCAAATCGATGAATCCTATCTCCTTCTTTTAATTATATTTTAAATCTTAAATTATATTTAATTATTTTTCAAATTTTTTAATTTTATTTAATTTTTAACCAATTTTATAACATTTTAATTTTTAAAATTTGAACCTTCTATCTTCCTATTATCTTTTATTTAAAGAAGTAAATGTCCAAAATTTCCGATCAATCGAATCCATCTGTTTGCAACATACATGCAACAAACGATGAACATGTATACTCGATACAAAGTAAATAAGTTCTTTAAAGTTATTTGTTTTCAGTTAAACCAGCTGCGTTACATCGTTGGCCGACGACCCTTGTCTGGACCACCTATAATGCCCCATGTCTCAAACTGCCTTTGCCGAGCTCTTGCCCGCTCCTTTTCTTCCTCAGATTTTGACGAATGACAGTGGGGACAACAAACTCCATACTCCCACTCAGAAGCTTCCATGTCTGCATCACTCACTGGCTGCTTACATCCATAGCACAGCTTAAATGTCCCCTGCTCCAAACCATGGTCAACTGATACTCTCTTGTCAAAAACAAAACACTCCCCTTCCCACAAGCTCTCTGACTTTGGAACTTCCTCAAGGTACTTCAATATCCCACCCTCCAAATGATAGACCTGGGAAACAACAAAAAAAAATAAAAAAAATAAAAATTTAAATAAAACAAGATAGGATCATTGCAAAAGAAAAGCTATAACACGATAGGAAGATTTGGTTAGAACAACCAACATTTTGGCATCACTAGAGGTCATTTTTCTTGCAAAAATGGTCGCTGATAGAATGAGAGCTCCAAATTCAATTACAACCTGCTTTAGCAATTTGGTGAGGCGATGACATGCTGTGATGACATGCACATTTCACAGAAGAAGAAGGAAAGGAACATCCATTTCATTAATAATGAGATGAAAAAGCGTAGGTCTATCAATAGCAAAGTCTCCAGATACCTAGAGATAGATTGGGAGGGTTTGATCGGTACACAAGGTTGAGATCACATATAAACAACAATATATAATATTCAACGACAATGAAACCAAAATAATGACAGGAGATAGTTCAAAATATTATCACCTCTTTGAAACCCTTGCTGAGAAGAAAACTTGTAGCTTTTTCACATCTAATTCCACCTGTGCAGTACATAGCAACTCGCGGTGGCATGTTCTCATTTGGACTCTGTATTCCTTGGTTGGTCCTTTCATCTGAACAGTTTTTGTCATCCATTTCCATAAGTTGGAATTGAATCTGTACCCAGTCAGGGAATTCCCGAAAAGCTGTAGTACATGGATCAACTGCTCCTTTGAACTTTCCGATTCTCGTTTCATACTTATTCCGTACATCAATCACCGTCTATGAGTAAAATCAACAAGATTAGCTGATTAACCAAACACAAAGAAGAGCACCACTTAGTTAAAAGGTCACATTTACTATAAGAATGCTGCTGATCACAGTGAAAATCAATATTCTAATCCTAATTGCACCGCTATTGCACATATGTTGAATATTGAGCTCACATTTGAAATTGTGATCAATTGAGCTTACAAGTTTAGAACTTCAGAGCTTATAAACAGGCATCACTGCATTTGATGCTCAATCAACATTAATAGAATCACACAAATCAAAATATTTTGATGGATAACACAAGGCAACAGCTTTCGTAGTGCAAAACCCACAAAGTCTCTTGTATTAGAGTCCAAAAGCATTACGAGTATAAACCCACCAGTTCAGTGACTATAATCAAACACAAACATTAATGGAATGAAAGAAATAAAAATAGAGAGAGCCAAGGAACATCTAGATGTTATAAGGTGAAAGGAAATGGGTTCCATTGGAAAGCAAGAATGATATTTGAAGAAAAATCCGAAAACATGCTTATTTGTAATTGTGCTCATATCGAAGTCACAACTTCACCATGTAAGAACATATTCATACAAGAATAACCCGATTTTTAAAGAAACCAAGATAGAGTTCACGCACTGTATCTGGATCACTAATAAGTGCGTTCCACTGCTTTGGGTTGACGTATTTCCCAACCTTCTCAATAGGCGAGACATCAGGCATTCCAAGAGTGACAATCTACTTAAACATAAGAGGAAAAACTTAAGCACACTTCGCACAGTATTAGAGTAAACATTTGCGACTTTATTCAAATACAAAGTATAATACTGTAGCCATTAAGTATACCTCTTTCTTCAACTTGACCCTAACATGATCCCAACGAAAAGGTGCGTCCTCCCCAGCAGCAAGAGGAGAATTACTCATGTGCCCATGATGGATAGCTTCCTCCTCAGGACTGACAGGCGATTCCACTCGCCTTAGACCTTTTAGTCGGTCGTCAATTTGGATGAATTGAAGAACTCTGTCAACTGATTCTCTAGTGCCACATATGCTTCCGTTGATACCCTCAGGTGCAAGGATGATTCCACCTGAAACACACTGAAAAGCATCAGCTTGGATAAGTGCGGACTTGGTGATGCGAGGGAACTAACAATACAAAACTTTTATGCCAACCCAAAGAGTAAAATTGCGATATGCAATCAAGAGTAATATATCGAAAGACGGAAAGAGGAAAAAGATACTTTTGACATGGAAAGTGCATGCATTCAGAATAAGCAATCAAGCGCAAAATGCTTGTATTGGGAATAATCATTAAAAATGCTGGTCTAATACAGAAAGAAAAACAGAATACCAGGTTCTGACAGAGCTCCTTCAAGGGTTTCTGCAGATCAGCGTGGTCGGGGAAGTCAGCAAATTTGTAGAAAGAGACGACGACAAGAGTATTAATAGAACAAGAGTCTGAATGAGAATCAGAAAAGGATGATTTGAGGATAGTCATGGTGGTCCAATAACGAGGACGAAAAAGGGAAAAGGGCAGGCTATTAATAGTGTCGATGTGGTTGTTATTACAGCCACGGCGGCTGTGGCGGTGGTCGTTAGGGTTTAGGATTGTTGTGGTGACAAGATTTACGACGTAAGATGATGATATCCTGAAAAGGAGCAATTGGGAATTGGGGAGTGTAGTGCCCAGATACCTCACCATACTCGCTTATCGCTCCCTGCTTCCATTCCTCTACGGGTTATTATCAGGTGCAACTTTAACTCGGCCCATGCTCAACCGTTGTCGCAATTGTAAATTAGGCTTTAGCCCAAACGAAGTGTCACTCAATTTCGAAATGCTCTCTATCCTTCGTTGCTTTTGTGCATCAACTGAAAGTGCTTTTGTGAGTTTTTAACTTTGGAAACTCTTTCTAGTTTCTACACAACACAAGCAATGTCACTTTGGACCTATTTGATGGGATATTAATTAATAAGATGAAATGAAATAGAACAGAATGACTTATAATATAATGAAATATAATATAGTTAAAAGATGTTTGAGAGGGATAAAAAAGTTCGTAATATAATGTAGTAAAATGTTGTTTAGAAAATGAATGGAATGTATAATAAATAATTATTATAACCCTGATATTAAAATAGTTATTTCAAGAGATTTAACGCTATGATTTTAAAACAGAAATTATGTCCAATTAAAAAGTTGCGGTTCAAGTCACAACCGTGACAAATAATTTTTTATATATTTTCTATTTTAAAATAATAAAAGTTTTATTATTTTATTATTTATTATAAACAATTTATTATTAATTATTTAATAAATTTATTTTATTAAATTTTATTTTATTCTATTATATGTGATTTATATTTAAAAATAATTTATTTATATGTTTATTTATATAGAAATATATACAAACAATTAAAGAATAATTTTTTATATTTTCTTTTTTATTAATAAAAATTTTATTAAATTTATTATTATTAATTATATACAATTTATTATTAATAATATAAAATTATTATTATTTGGGTAAAGAGAAATAATATAAAAATTATTAATTATATACAATTTTTGTGGGTTGTAATAAATGAGTATGGGGAAAAGGGGGTTAGGATTAGAAGAAATAATTAATATTAAGAAAAATTATTGAGGGTATATTAGCTAGTATGTATTTATTAGTTTACGTTTCATCCTAAACCTTCCAAATCAGAAGTTTCTTACTTTCACTATTTAGGATGGAATGAAATGTAACATGAAACCCTTCGTTTACATCTCATTCCGTTCCATTCCATTATGAAACCTTCAATCAAACGATAGAAGTGTGTTACATTTTATCTCGTTCCATTACTAACCCCTCAACTAAACAGGGCCTTAGTATTGAGTTTCGTGGTTTTACAACAAAGGGGTCAATTTTAACCATAAGTTTTATATCAATTGACAAATTTAACCCTAAAATTTTAGAAAGCACAAATAGAATCTTAACATTTTGAAAAAATTTAAATATAATCTCGTAATGATAGAAAAACTGACGACTATATGAAAATGTTAGTTTTCTACAGGTCAGTGATATATGACAATGTTAGTTTTGTTAAATTGTTATTGATTTTTAATATGTGGGATCCATCGTATTCAATTAATCCTAATGTTGATTAACGTAATTAATTAACCAGACCCTACAAGCCTAACCAATGTGTCTCCATGGATCACCATATTAGGTGCAAGCACAATGGACAGAGATTTTCTGGCTATTGTTAAACTTGGTACAAACAGAGATTTGAAAAGAGACTCATTATACATAGATAGGAGGAATCTGCTGACTAAAAAACAATGTCCACTGGTTTACATGGGGAGTAACTCAGTCTTGATCCAAACACTTTGTGCTCGGAAGGGATGTTGAACCCATGTATAGTCGTTGAAAAAATAGTGATATGCGACTGTGGAGTTAGTTCTCGAGTTGAAAAGGGTCAAGTTATAAAAGATGCAGGAGGAGTTGGTATGATTCTCACAAACACTGAAATAAACGATGAGGAGCTTGTTGCTCATTGCAATCTGTTGCCAAAAGTTGCGGTGGGAGAGAAGGAAAGAAAACTCATAAAGCAATACACTTTATTTTCTCGCAATTCATCTGCAATCCTCGAACTAGGTTAGGGATCAAACCATTATTAGATAATTCAGAATATTTTATGTATCAATTTCTGTAGAGATTGGTTGTGTTTTTGAAATTTAGTTAAAGAGTATTTTGGAGTAGATTATCTTCAGATCTAGCTGTTAAATAAGATGCATATCAGTTGTTTGTTTAAATGTTTGATAGCAAATATGCAGAGATATTGATACTACTTGATTTTTGAAATTGATAAGCCTGCTTCAACTGTAGAAAGACAAGCTTGTTAGTGTTTTTCTCTACATCAATGAAATCATCGTTCATTTAACTTCCTTAAACATTTTTCCAATTCCGCTATTGCTACAGTTTTTTTTTTTTTGTTACAGGACAACATTTGTGATATCAGAGCTAGAGAATGGCTACAATTTTAGCAGCAAATTCAACACAAAATCTGCCTGTATTTATAGGTTTAATCTATCAGTTTTGGCACATTAAGATAAACAGAGTTCTCATCTCTCATAATTTATGGAACTTGGTGGAGAATGGATATGAAACTCCTAAACAAGATAAAGGCATAAGGTTGATTGCAGCACAATGAAATGAGTTAAACGAAAAACAAAAGAAATATGCCAAAGCTCTTTCCTTTATCCAACAATCCATGGATGAAAGTATTTTTTTTTCTTCTAATTTTATCAATGCAGAAATAGCAAAGGAGGCTTGGAATGCATTTCAAATAGTGTACCAAAGAGAAAACAAGTCCAAACAAATGAAGTTGTAAGGTTTTCGTCGAGAGTTCGACAACTTAAGCATAAAGTGTAACACCCCACTCTCGCGTGACCCGAACCCGACATCGATGGTGATGTCCGAGTCCGTGTCCTGCGAGGGTGGCGTGCTATATCACTTAGACGAAACTCAATATATTTTTTTTTGAGACATTCATACACGCGGAAAACAGTAGATAATTTGAGCCCACGTTAATTTGTAAACATTTTCAGTCATTACAAACATTCAAAAATAATTTAAAATAGCCATTTAATGTACAAAAATCCACAACCAAAATGAGCCCACTATAAATACAAAGCATTATTTTACAGAGATTGCGGACTACAAGTTTATGAGACACTAATGCAGACGAGAACTGATCCCGACCCATATCTTTCACTTGTATGCAGTCGGCATACTCCCGTGTCTACCGAGGTACTCTTCAAGGCCT
>JANVCL010000212.1:19110616-19127159 GCA_026546855.1 Erythroxylum incrassatum | reverse complement strand
ATACTTGCTAATTCCAAGACTCACAAATATATATATATACACATAATTAAAACAATTAAGGCAAAATAAAAATAATTAAAGTAGACAAATAAATAAATCAATCAATAATGAATAAAAATAAATAAATAAATAAATAAATAATAAAGAAAATATTAAAAAAATTCAGGGCCCAACAGTTTCTTCTATAAAAAAAGGTTCTCCATTGTCTTAAGTTTCTAATGACACCAAAATCATTCAATTTGGTTCAGAAATCTGAAAGTTGTATCCCAAACATTTTCGGACTGTTCTTATTCTAAAATAGTATACTATACACAACTTTCATCCAAAATTTGAAAGTTTTAGAGTCTGAATTAAAATTCACTCCCTTTAGATAGTTTATATCTCTATGTCTCTAGTATATTTTGAAACAAGAATCATCTCATTTGGAGCTCTACCGATCCAGAAATCATCAAAATATTGAAGTATGTTAAGTGAAACATCTAATTCATACTCTTCCAATCGATACCCTTACTTTGATTCAAACAATATTTTTCGAATTAACACCAAATGCTATCAAATTCTATGGAGGGACAGAAAAAATGTGTTAAGAATCTATGGGTTCAAGAATCATTTCATTTTCAGGTCGGATAACAAGGTTACGGCTGAAAGAATCAAACATGATTTTTCTCTCAATCATATTGCACCAGTCGTGGGACAATTGGCATAACTTTCACTAAAGATGTTGGATCAAGGTCATTCTTGGCCGGTTTGAAAGAAGACTTCGAGATCTACAACTTTCATAAAGACTTGAAGATAAATTCTATCATATGAAGGGTCAAAAATGGATCGAACAATAGGGTCAGATGAAACCAGACAAAGTGTCAGATGAATCCAAAAAAATTGCCATAACTTTCCCTATAGATATTGGATTAAGGTTTTCTTTGAAGGTTTTGAAAGAGGACTTTAAGATCTCATAAAGACCTCACAAACAAATTCTATCATATGAAGGGTCAAAAATAGACCAGACGATAGGGTCAGACGAAACCAGATGAAGAGTCAGATGAATTAGTAAAATTGTCATAACTTTCCCTATAGATATCAGATTAAGGTGTTATTTGGATGTTTTGAAACAGAATGTCAAGATATAAAACTTTCATGAAGACCTCAAAGACAAATTCTATCATCTGAAGGGTAAAAAATGGACCAGACGATAGGTTAGAAGAAACTAGATGAAGGGTCAAACGAATTGGGAAAATTTCCATATCTTTCCCTATAGATATCGGATTAATGTATTATTTGGATGGTTTGAAAGAGGACTTCAAAATATGCAACTTTTATAACCTAGAAGACAAATTCTATCATCTGAAGGTTCAAAAATGGACTAGATGATAGGGTCAGATGAAACCAAATGAAGGGTCAGACGAATTGGGAAAATTGCCATAACTTTCCTTATAGATATCGGATTAAAGTGTTCTTTAGATGGTTTAAAAGAGGACTTTAAGGTCTACAATTTTATGTAGACCTAGAAGACAAATTCTATCATTTGGAGGGTTAAAAATGGACTAGACGATAGGGTTAGATGAATAGTGCACCAGATAATATGATGTCATCACCAGACGATATGATATCATTAAACGATACTTTATCACAGACGATATGATGTCATAACTAGACAATATGACGTCATCAGATGATACTTTGTCATAGATGATATGATATCATCAAACGATATACTTCATCAAATGATACAATCTATACTCCTAAGCATCTCCACTTATAAGGATCATAACTTTCAACTCCAATGTCCAAAAATTTCATACTATATACCGTTGAAAAGATAAAAGAAATACCTACAACTTTCTAGAAGATAACTTTGTCTAAATCTATCTGAATCAATCTAGAATTTCCAACTTCATGACAAATTTTGAGATTCTTAAAGACAGAATTTAAATTTGATGTCTTCATAAGAAATATAGCTATATGTTTCTAGGTTAATCCAAATTAAGAATCATCGTGTTTGGATAACTAAATAAAAAGTTGTGGCTAAAATACTGAAGCATACTCAGTGAACATTTTCCATATCAACTACCCATTTTGTTTCAAAAATCTTTCCTTAACATAACTCATACCAAGATCACTTTTTCTACTTCATTTACTCCTCATTCTGAACTCCATTTCAAATTAATAACATCCATAAAGAAAATATAGTCCATGATTAATTATGAACACTAATAACAGAACATACACATATATACATATCCTTCATCAACTTACTACACATATTCAACTTCATTTTTGCTTTCGTTTTACTTCTAACTTTCACCTTAATTCTTCTTATTTCAAAATCTCTTCTCCACCAAAAACATCAAAGCAAAACATGAATCTATCTACATTCCTCATTCATTACTTTACTTTTGTCTATCATTTCTAATTCAAAAATTTTCATTTATTAGTTCTAACTTCTAAGAAAAGTTCGGGGTCCAACACATGTCCTATGATAAACTTCGAACACCAAAAAATAAAATATCACTCTACATAGCTAAATTTATAGTAGCGGTGAGAAAGGATCATATCCACAGAGACTGGATGTCTAGCTTTTGTAATCAATAAATCAGTGTTTAGGATTGGGGGATGTTAGTTGAATTCAAATAAGAAAATAAATTTTTTAGTTGAATTCAATTAAGAAAATAAAGTAAAACTAAACTGTTGAAGACAAATGAAATTAAACAGAACAAAATTACAAGGATTGATCAATGGGTTTTGAATCCAATTCATGGTTCAATTTCGATCTTCACATGAATGTGCATAATCAATCATTATGTTGTTTTAGTACCTCTCTTTAAAACTATTAACCTTAGATTAACAACAAACTCTATTAATCCCAATATTCTCTTAAGTTGTATCTAATTAGAGCAAGCTCTTTAATTAGGTCTAGCTATCAGACAACCTAGGATAAGCCCTTTAGAATTAGTGTGACAACCGTATTACAGAATAAGAAAAACAAATTAATCTAAGCAATAACTACATAATCTCAGGTCATCTAAGCTACACTATGATATTCCTAATGATGCTCGATGATTATTTTACCATAAGAAAATTAGAGGTACAATGATTACATATTGCAATCTAGATTTTGGAAATGAGTTTACATATTAATAATTTATTTGGAATTTATATATCATTCATATATAAATCCCAAAACATTAATCATAGAATAATATAATCAATCCCAAAAAAGGGTTAAAAACAACATCATTGGATTAATCAATGTCTAAACATGTTTGTCGGACTCGATATGTTGGACCCAAACTTTTCTTGGAAGTTGGGCCTATTAAATGAGAAATTGTTGGCAATTACTCATGTGTAGAAAGAAGGAAAATTATTGAATTTGAAATGAAATGGAAAAGATGGTTTAGATACAAGATGGATTATAAGTGATATGTTGAAAGTTAAAAGCTGAAAAATGTATATGTTCATTGAAATGCTTAGGTGTTTAACCATAAATTTTGTTCTAGTTATCCGAATGAGATGGTTTTTGATTTGGATTAAACTAGAGAGATAAGGATACAAATTGTTCGATGAAATCGAGTTTCAATTCAGTCTCTAAGAGTATCAATTTTCAGATGGAAGTTGAGCACAAATATTGTTTCAGTATAAGAACAGTCCGAAATGTTTAGTGTATAACTGTCAAAATACTAAACCAAATTGAATGATTTTGGTGTCATTAGAAAAGTGAGACAATGAGGAACATTCCTCTAGAAGGAAGTGCAAGCAAATTCCTTTAATGGCATGATTAGAAAAGGTGTTGATTTTCGGAAGGAGTTAAGCATGACTTAATTGAATTTTGAGGTATTGATAGATTAATTATTCTTTTTTTGTGGAATTAATTAGCATGTTAATGGGAGTTAATTAGCATGTTAATGTAAGTAAGACCATATGACATGGATTAAATTGAATTAAGGTGGTAAGTTTGCATGAGGGGCAAAATTGGAAGACCACTTAAGCTTTAAGGTTACAAGGGTTATTAGTAAGGGCAAAAGGGTCATTGTTCAATCATTAGTGGTATAAGAAGAAGGAGATGCACGAAAATTAGAAGAAAAAGACCAAAGAAAAGAGAGAAGAGAGGGAGAGTCGGTGGAGAAGAGAAGGAAAAAGAAGAAAGAAGAGTTAGGGCTTGATTTTTCATGGTCTTCAAGAAAGATTTTCAAGCTACTCAAGAAGGGTAAAAGGAAGAGGAGCATGAGAGCTTCCTTATGAGCCAACAAACCCTTTGGTTGGGTGAAGATTCAAGGTAAAGGTTTTTTTCAATCTTTGAATTTTTAGAGAGCTTTTGGTTTAAATAGCTTAAGAATGGTATGGGTTTAAGTTTGCTAAGAGCAATTTTGGTAATTATGTGTTATGAGGTGTTCAATTTGAACTACCATTGATTGGGAGATTTTTGACAATTGTGAGGAAAATGAGGAAAGGCAAGAGGAATCAAGAACAAGGGGAAGTAATTTGATTCAAGTTTTAAACAAGGATTTCGAGGTGGGTTGCATGTTTATAATTCGAGTAATGAGCCTTGATGTGTTTTCAAAATCAAGAAAATAAAACGCTTCCAGTGGCTTCTTAAATGTTGCTTTTATTTTTGTCATTGATGTGAGAAATTGCCAAATTTGTTGCATTCAGTGCTTTTGAATGATTAGGTGAATAGCTATGTGAATTGGGTTGATGAGTGTGAAATATTGGATGTTCATGGATAATTGTGTTTCTGAAATATGCCTTAGTGGCGAAATGTCAAGAAAATCATGTTTTCAAAAAAGTGACGTTTTGGGCAAATTCGTTTTCAAGTCATGAATTACATGTTATGTGGGTTTGGTTTGGTCCGTTCTGTTCGGTCAAGTGCACTTGTCTATAGGCTTCTCCTGCTTGCCTGCTAGTGGCATGGAGCTCCTTCATAAACTCCCTTACGACTACACAAAACCACTATTTGAGATTGTGTTAGTACGTTCTGTTCATAGCTACACAGGACCCTTGGGGGAAATGTGTAGTACGTTTTGTTACGGACTATCCAAACCATTATGATGTGTTATGTGTTTGTGATTTGTAACAAGTTTTGATGTATTCATGATTTATGAACAAGTTGAAAAAAATGCATGAGTTGTGTTGTTGTGATTTTGATTACATTATAAGAATTTTGAAAAACTTGTGTTTTATGGATTTCAATAAGAATTTACCATGATAAAAAACTTTTTAAAGGTTTTGCTTGTTATTTGTTATAAGCGTGTTACCCACGGGCTTTTAAAGCTCACCCCCACTCTCTATCCCCAATCTAGGTGTTGACCAAGAAATAGAGTGAAAACCAAGGCATTATTTCGGACTTTTGTATGTTTTTGTGTTGTTGGGAATAATTGATGTAAAACAAGGCCTCAGATGTATTTTAAGCATTTTTGGGTTTAAATGTTTTGTATCTTGGACATTGATATTGATATTGTATTGTGGCTTGGAAATGCCATCAAAGTTGTAAAACTCTTATTTATGATGTAAATGAAATATGGAATTATGTATGATGATAATGAAATGTGAAATTGTGTATGGATGTTTGTCAATGTTGAATGCAAAATGGGTATGAATCAAGGTGGAGTTGAAATATGGATTAATTAAGGATGAGGTTAAATTGGAATTAAGTACATTTGAAAAAGTGATCCATGTAAGTTGATGAACTTTGAATATGATTTGCTATTACTTGTAATTGAAATGTTATGGAAAAGAAGGATTGGTATTTGAATGGATAAGAATGATGCTGGAATCGAGGAACCAAAGTTGGGAACAAAGTTCAAGTTTTCATAAGGATAAGATTTATGTCTGATTCAAGGGAAAATCTGGAATAATCTAAGCAGAACTGGTCAAAGTTGTCTACATAGAAGTTGTAGATGATCCTTTTAGCTTTCCGACGCTATAAATTTTGTAATTTTTGGATGTCGGAGTTAAGAGATATGATTGATACAAGTTATGATGTCGCATGGAGTGTATGAACATGACAGTTATGATGTATGATAGAAAATTGTGGTTTTGATGAATCAAATTGATTGATATTTAAGAGTTTGATGAGATAATTTTGATGATTGAATTGTTATGAAGTGATTTTGCATGATAAGAAATGAAAATTCTGAAGATTATAAGTTTTTATGATGTTAGGATGGTTGTAGGAAGCATGAAAGAAGGTTTGGAGGGGTTTTGGGAAGCCCCATATCCGTTTAACGGACCTTCTCGGGTCAAAAAGGACCCCTTTCATCGCCCATGCTCGTTAAACGGACATGAAAGTTCATTTAACAAACTTTCTCGGGTGAAATGGTGAAGTTTACTCGATACATGTCCGTTAAACGGACATGCATGGGAAAGATTGTATTAGTTGACACTTTTGGAGGCAGAATCAGGTTTTGTGGTCTTCATGAAAGTTTTAGCTCTTGAAGTCTACTTGCTAATGGTTCAAAAATGAAGGCAATTCAACATCTAGATTAAAAGTTATGGCGATCGCGCCAAGAGATGTTCAAATCCATTTAAGGTATGAACATGGGTGATTCTTTTAATCATAACTCCCTCATCCGACCTCCAAATGAAGTGATTCTTGAGGCAATGGATTCCTAAGACATCTAGCTTTCTCTCCATGAAAATTTGTATCATTTGGAGTTGATTTGAGAAAGTTTGTATTAGAACAAGAAAGAGGTCGGTTAGGAGTGCACGATTAGGGTTTGAGCAGACTTGAGCTTTTTAAGCATATCTTGAGCTATAACGCTACAATTAAATTGATTCTTTTTTTAAAGCAAACTAGAGACATAGAGCTATGATTTCTATGAAAAAGTCAAATTGAAATTATGATTGAAGACTTCCAAATTCTGTTCGCAAGTAGGAGAATTGAGTTCAAGCATAATGACTGAGTTATATGAGCACACCATGGAACAATTTGTGAGTAAATTTTTGGGATGTTATGAGAATGAAAAAAAATGATGGCTAATGAGGGTTTAAGGTAAAATGCACACTCAGTTTCATGATTTTCAGAGCAAGCGTTGAACTCTGGAATCAAGCGGGGTCCAACAGATGTATGTTTGAGCAAGAGAGTTGGGTTCTGGAAATGGGGTCCAACATGAAATTTATGTTTAAGTAGTAATTTTATTGTATGTCTTTTTATGTATAAAGGCTAGGGAGCCATGAATCAAGGAACTCGTATCGAGGATTGTTGAAGTTAAGGGAGTGTATATCTTCTTTTGAGGTGAGTCGGGGAAACCATATTTCTCATATGGGATTAGATCATCCTAAGACATGTATGATGACTTGTATGTGAATTTTGAGCCTTGGTAATGTATAGCATAATTGAAATCTCAAATAGATTCTAATATGCTTGTTTATTTACAAAAAAACACTGTTTTAAACAAATTTGCACTTGAAGTACAAAAGATGGCTTTTATTTTATGAGAAAATGTTTTGGAATTTACATATGCATAATCAAGTCATGTATGCTGCATGTTTTTGTTCTCTTTGGCTTAGAGCCATTAAAAGGTTCCATTTTATCGGTTGGGCCGATAAATAAAGGCATAGTGTCTTACTTGATTTTTGTACTTAATATTTGTATATGATTTTCCTTATTGGTGAGGAAACGATTGGCCAATCGTGTGCTAAGCACAACTGATTAAGCGACCCCCGTACCCTTAATGCTAGTACATTAAAGTTGAGTCACCGTATCGATACCTTTCTATGGGACTTGCAGATGATTCCACACCTTGAGTCTGGACACTGACGAGGTCATCACCTAGGGTTATGGCCCTTTTGTAGACTATAGTCCGGACTCACCACAGACGAAAGTCGAGCCAACACCGAGTGTCGATGGGTGTACACATTAGTTTGGCTGACTATTGGTGTCACACATGATTGTTTTGGCTTATCCTGATATTGGTTTTCTGTCGTGATTTGATTAATATATATATGATGTTTTATGCTTTTGTGTACTAGAACTAGAACCTATGATCACCATATGAGTGAGATAATAGGCTAGGCCTATATGATTCCTAACCAGGCTTATGACTCAACGTATACTGGTTAAGAATCATATAGGCCTAGCCTATTAACTCACTCATCTGGTGAATTTCTATGTGCTGTAAGTTCACTTTATAGGTCATTTATACCGTCTTGGTGTGTATCGAATTATATTCGTGATCTATGTTTTTCTGCTCACTGAGTACATAATGTACTCACCCCCCTCCGCTTTCCAACCATGCAGGTTAATTTAGTAAGTTTGAAGCTCTGAGTAGATCGTGCAGTCTTTTGATAGTTTCGGGGTATTACCACACATGGGTAGTTTCCTATTTTGTACTTTTATTGTCTAGTGGCTCATGAACTGTGTTTATGTAGATACACTTTATGATTTTATAAGTTAACTTTTAATTGCCTTGTGATTTATGAATGACTTTATGTATGAATCTTTTGATACTGTTGTTAAGATTGCCTTACGTGGACTTTAAAGTCCTAAAGTTGAGGTTAGAAGTGTGTTTAAAAATGTTTGTAGCTTTTGGGATTTTTAAAACACAACTGTTGTGCTGCCCAAATTTTTCAAACAAAAAAAAAGAAGAATAGATATTCAGTTAGCCTTACATAATGGGATTAAGGATACCGTAAGTGTCCTTAACCCGGTTATGCGGTGGTTTTCATGGGCTCGATGTGGTATTGGGTCGTGACAAGCAAACACGACCAAAACTACATTTCGAACGGTTGACAACCATCATAAATTTTTGGTAATGCCCTTCAACTTTACCAACGCTCCTTCCACATTTCAGACTACAATGAATGCTATCTTTTGGCCAGTCTTACAATGGTTATTCCTTGTTTTTTTTATGATATTCCGATTTACAATCGATCACTTGAAGAACACATAATTCATCTTGAACATGTGCTGCAAATCCTTGCCAGTAACCACTACGATGCCAATTATTACTCCATTGAATACTTGGGCCACATTATTAGCAGTCAAGGTTTGGAGGTTGACCCTTCCAAAATCTAAGCTATCACTGGCTGGTCAGTACCTCAAAACCTCAAAGAACTATGGGGATTCTTAGTCCTTACTAGCTACTACCGCAAATTTGTTAAAGTTTATGCTACCATTGCTTCTCCTTTAACATACTTGCTTAAAAAGGATCAGCTTGTGTGGTCTGTCGAGGCTACTATTGCATTTGATGCCCTAAAGCTTGCCCTTGCTACCCCCCAGTACTCGCATTACCAGATTTTGATCAACCGTTTATCCTGGAAATTGATGCTTCCAATGAGACTATTGGTGTTGTTCTCTCTCAATTTGGCCACTCAATTGCCTTCTTTAGCTGCAAATTGAGCCTCCAAATGCAAGCTACCTCCACCTATGTTTAAGAATTGTTTGCCATTATCGAAGCTGTGTGCAATGGTGCCAATATCTTCTGGGTTGACTCGTCATCATTTATATCAACCAACACATCCTTCGTAACCGTATAAACCAAACCATACAAACTCCTGAGCAATAATGTTGGCTCTCCAAACTTCTTGGGTACTAATATATCATTTTTACAAACTTGGAAGATACAACAACATTGTTGATGCCCTTTCACGATCTCATAAGGGTGGTACCTCTTATTCAGCTATTTCTAGTCTTGTCCTATCTTTTCTTAATCAGCTTCGTAGTTACTACTCCACTGGTCCTGGTAAGCTCTTCTTTAATAACATCCAACACCACCTAAGTGACTTCCCATATTTCAATATTCAAGATAGTCTTATCTTAAGGTGTGGGCGAATCATTATTCCTAATGGTCATGAGCTATAGCAACAGCTTTTACATGAGTATCATTGCACTTTTTCTTGGGGCTATGCACATGTAGGAGTTGCTAAGACATTAGTTAGACTTTCAACCAATTTTTATTAGAATCATACTTGTAAGTCCGTCCCCAATTTCGTTGCTTCTTGTCGAATCTACGAGGAGGTCAAATATCTCCCTAGTAAATAGGCTAGTCTCCTTCAACCCCTACCACTTCCATCCCACATTTGGTAGGACATTGCCATGGATTTCATGACCCACCTTCCACCTTCCAATGGGAGGAACTTCATATGGGTCATTGTTGATTGATTATCTAAGTACGCCCATTTTATTGCCTTAGCGATCTACGTTACTGTGCCACAGCTTGCTACTTCTTTTTCAAAAGAAATTGGTCTGACTTTATGGCTTATCGAGATCTATCGTTAATGATAGAGATTTGCTCCTTGTTAGTGCATTTTGGAAGGAATTATTTCAACTGCAATGTACTAAACTCAAATTAAGTAGTGCCTATCATCCCAAAATAGATGGACAATCCATGGTTCTCAACTGCTATCTCGAAACCTATCTCTGATGCTTCTCGAGTGACCATCCACAAACTTGGGCCAAGATCCTACACTGGGCAGAATGGTCATACAATGCGTCCTAGCATTCCTATATTGATATAACCCCTTTCAAGGCAGTATATGGCCAGCCACCTCCCACCATTGCTTCTTACTTGCCTAGTAGCATTAAGATTGCCCAATTGGAGGATTGCTTATTGGAGAGACAAGCACTCTTAGCTCGATTGAAGTTCAATTTAAAAAGGGCCCAAAATCGAATGAAAATACAGGTTGACCACGATCGTTGTGAGAAGCAGTTTGCTAATGGGGATTGGGTGCTGATGAAATTGCAACCATATCGTCAGCAATCGGTAGTCAGGCACACGTTATAGAAGCTAGCGAAGAAATATTTTGGACCCTATAAAATTGTTTAACTTATTGGTAGTGTTGCTTATAAGCTCTCACTTCCTGTTGATTTCGAAATCCATCTAGTGTTTCATGTTTCTCTTTTAAAAGCTTTCAAAGGTGTTGCGTACTTGTCCCCCACTTCCCTTCCCACCTTTTCCATAAACGGGTAACCAATGCTTAAACCAGAATAGGTACTACGTACTTGCCAAGTCAAGTTACAGGGCGAGGAGTGACACAACTTTTGATCAAAAGGAGCCATTCACCTGAAGCAAAGGCTACTTAGGCATGGTTAAATGCATAAAAAGCAACAACCCTACCTTCAACCTTGAGGACAAGGTTATTTCTTAGGAAGGAAGTAATGTTACGAATGAAACCATCACAATAGGACGAGAGCAAAGGGCTAGCAAAAAGCCTGCTTAGACGAAGGAGTTTGTTATGAGCTAAACAATTTTCTGTTATAATCTTTTTGGTTGTACAGCCAATCATTAGCTCTAAATCTTACGACAAATACAAATGTGATGTAAGGCTTACAAATGAAAGAAACAGAATGAATGAAGGGGGAGAATAATTTTCCTTATTCCTCTCGTTCTTCTATCTCTCCTATCCTCCTTTCTTCTTCTCTGATGTTATCTATCGATCATACACAAAAACTACGAACGAAACTACTGGAATTTAGAAAGCGAAGTTTAGAGAGAGAGAGTGCAGTGAGAATAGGGCAAACAGAGCAAGTTTGAGAGACTCAATAACAAGTTGAAATTTCGTTTGATTGTATTCAATATCAAAGTACAAAATGCTTGTATACATTTTCTGTGGATTCACAGTAATTATAACACTCAATTTTCTAACTGTTAATAACCAACTCTTTTTGAATTTCTTTAACTAGGTTCTCATACGTTGATTGCATGGCGCTGCATGAAATGATCCAACACTCCTTCCTGAAATTCTAAGACATTCTTCCTCCATTCTCCTCCTCCTCGTACTCTTTGTTCTTAATACAAAATGTGGCAACAATGGATGCTTGGAAAAGACAAGAGCAGGTTTGATATCGTCGTTAGTGATCTACATATGCCTTATATGGATGGATTCAAGCTCCTTAAAATCATTGGAATAGAGATCGGATTTCCAGTCGTCAGTAAGTATACGTGGAATTGGTGTAACCATTTTCATGAGTAACGCTCAAAAATAGTTTTAACTTTATTGTGTACATGCTAATTTTGTCGAAAGATGGATTTGATGATGTTTTCGAGGGTGTAGTCCACGGTATGATTATCTGATCAAGCCTCTTAAGACGGAAAGAAACGGATGGTTTTACAACACAACTCCATAAGAAATATTTGGAAGCTTTTAAACCTCTTTAATTTGCATTGAAACTATCATTCTTTCCCAGAAATTTCTTCCCTATTTTGCTGATTGCACAAACCACAAGAAGCAAAAACTCGCATCTTCGATCGATCTAAATGCCACGATTTTGATCACGAGCATAGCTTTAATATCTGCTTTTGGATTGTATATGTTGTGCCCCCCAAAATTTTGGAATTGATGCAAAAATTGAATGCTCCTAGTATTACTCGAGAGCATGTCATTCTTCTTGTCTAAATAACATTTTCGATCAGGAATTAAAATTTTTTCGTAATGTTACCAATTTAATATCTTTTAATGCTAAGGTCATTGCTTCAGCGCTGTTATGTGATAATGAATAGGTACATTAAAATTTTTCATTATACAATAGTAAATGTGTCATATATTTATGTCTACGTAAAATAAATGTGAGGATAATATATATGTATTTCTTGTATTTGTAGAATTATTTAAATGCTAATAAAAATAAAGTCACCATAATAACCCTTCAAAATATTGTTATTTGAACTTGTTTACTTGTATGCTGGGAGACGTTTTTTATTTTATTTTTGATTATTCTAATCTTAGGGCATTGAACTTATATATAACTTTGAAATATGTATAAAGACATTTATAGGGGATTGTCATTTCTTAAGTGATATATACGTCTAAGTGATACAATCACAAGAATTGATCATTTATACTCTGATTGCTTTTATACGGAGATATTATCCTTATATATTATGTACTATGACCACAAATGTTTCATGATAATTGATAAGATGCTCACTACAATTATGTTTTATGCTTCATAGTATCATTGTTATCCTATATTTGTGTCTATAATATACATGATATGTTTTGTTACCTTTTCCATAAACAATAATAGTATTATAATTGAAACCTTGACCAGTTTCAATTTCAAGAATTGAGAATGGACAAATTTGCTTTAGAGATAATAGATATTAATATGGTCAAGATCAACAAAAATCCATCTAATCTCGTAACTATTAGTTTAAAAGCTAAAGAAGCAACCTATGCAACTTAGGAGAGGTTGGATAGGATGTGTTATTTAACCATCAATAGGTCCATTCCTGAACATCTACTTAGTAGACTACTAGAAACAAACATAGCAGAAAGTCTTTCTTAACAATGTTTCTCAAAGGTTCAAAGATTCTTCCAATGATAAAATTTGAAATATACCAAAAATTTATATTTTACAAGGTATACGAGAATTGGGAATGTGAGAGAATATATCATCAAGTTGGTTTATTTACAAAGCAAATTCAAAGCCCTAAGCATTGTGATTCGTTATGCTTGCATTCTTTCACTACAAGAGTTAAGATATTTAGCAACAACGTTTTTGTGACTAACCGTCATTTCATCACAAATATGACATTTTTTATGACAAAATAATTGGTTAATACTATTGTTTGGATTAATTCTGATGATTTATTTTGTCACTAATACAATGGTAATTATGAAAATTTAGTGTCTTTCACAATTAAATTGGCTTTATTAATATATTAATAGTGTCAAATTTTCTTTTATCACTAAGTTCTGTCACTAAAAGTATATGCAATTTGGCTTCAAAAAATTTTTGGTGGAAATGAATTATAATTGTGACAAAACATATGTTGGTCACTAATATTTTCTATTTGTTGTGACAGAATATAGTTTGGTCACTATATTTTTCTCTTGCTGTGACATAACGGTTTATCATCACACAATATTTTACTTTTTGTGATGAATATTTTTGTCAATAAAAATTTAATTAGTTACTATCTACTTATTATTCTCACAAAAATAGAAATATCACTGTAGTCATTACTATTCATAATTTAGTGATAACTTTTTTGTGACGAACTATCATTTTGTCACAGATATGAGGTTTTTGTGACACAACAATTGATCGACACTATTGCATGGATTAAATGTGATGATTTATTTTTTGTTACTAATTCAATGGTAATTATGACAATTTATTATCTTTCACAATTAAATTGTCACTATTAATATGTTAATAGTGTCAAAGTTTCTTTTATCACTACTTTCTGTCACTAAAAACATATGCAATTTGGCACCAAAATGATTTTGGCGGGAATGAATTGTAATTGTGACAACATAAATTAGTCACTAATATTTTTTATTTGTTGTAACATAATATAGTTTGGTCACTAATATTTTTCTGTTGTTGTGAGGGAATGATTTATCATCACATGATATTTTACTTTTTGTGATGAAAATTTTTGTCAATAAAAACTCAATTAGTTATTTTCTACTTAATGTTATCACAACAATGAAACTATCATCACTATGGTCACTACTATTCGTAATTTTTTACAAGAATTTTTTTTGTCACTTGATTATCAACTTTTTGTTACAAAGATTATTATCAATGTAAACGTGACAAATTAATGATAATTATTTCTTATTATAATAACATATTAAAATTAACCACTCTAATGATTAATTTTTTCATCATTGTACAAATTTTAGAGACTAGAAACTACTTGTCACGATTTTTTCTTTAATATTATTATTTACAATCAAATTAAAATTTTTCTTATAAAATATTCAAATTACATATATTGATAATCCAAAAGTAATATTTTACAGATCAATAGATATTTGTTAAACATAACTTTGAAATTTCATCAAAATGAAAAACAAAATAAATAAATGTTTAAATATAATGAAAATCTTGTTCCAAAATATTAAGGAAAACTCTTAACCTAATCAAAATTTAAAAACAAAGTTCTTGTCAATGCTCAATTATTGTCATCGTCACTTTTCTCATTTTCACTTACTAAATTTGTCTCATCATCATTCATTAAAATAATATTGGTTTAATTCAAATTTTGATTATATCAAAATTAGACTATCAAGTCAAACCTTGATCATTTTTCAATTAAGCATGGTTTTAAATTCGTCATTTTATTTTTTGGTTTAAGTTGCATCCTATAGTGAATGTGGTTTCTTTATTACAAATGTAATCATAATTGTAATTGTACTATTCATAATAATAATTACTATTATCTGCAGTTGGAATATAATTTACATTTTATAATTTAAAAGTCTTTCGTATGATAGTAGACTAAATTCTTTTCCTTTTAATATATAAATAATTTTTATAAGAAGTAAAATCGCAAACTTTGAAGATGTTATCCTTTTGAAAGAAAAAAAAATATATTAAAATTAAAGAATTTATATATTAAATTTATTTTAAATATGTAATAAATTAAATGTATATTAAATATGTGATTTATGGAATCTCGAAAGAAAGTTTATGAACAATCCAACATTAATGTACCCCTAAAATTATAAACAGTAACCTTGTGAAAAGCTATAAAAGCTAGATCAAAATTTATAAGTTGAAATTAACCAATCGGAAGCTGGTAACTGAACTGGCTTTGGGTTTAGAGCCACGTAAGCATAGGTTCTTGTGGGTGGTGAGGAGTCCTAACGATAACCACGTTTTTCAATGTTCAGAGCCAAAAAGACCGACCCTTTCTCTTCAGTTGTAAGGAGTCTAATGGAAGGCGAAGAAGGGAAAATGGTCCGCAATAGAATGAAAGACCTAAAAGACTCAACAGCACAGGTCCTATGTAAAGATGGGTCATCTACGAAGGTGCTCTCGGAGGTGGCTCTCAAGTGGAAAAATCGAACATTCACTTGCGATGTCCTAGATTTATAACATATTTGTCAGATATGTTCTCACATTTCTTATGCTATTTTGTGTTTACCAGTTACTTTTTCTCCTTGTTTTGTCTTGTAATACCCCAATTACGTTATAGTCTTTACTTTGATATGTAAACCAACGGAGAAACAGAGAACTTGGTAGAAAGAATGTAAACCAACAGAGAAACAAACAACTTGGCGGAGAGAGGCGGTAACTCAACCCTCCCTTTACTGCAATATATATATATTTAGGCTACACATGTGCAAAGATACATATTTACAAAAATGCCCTTAAAGGAATACAATTTGCAATTAAGTAATTTCACCGATATCCCTTGATTTACATCCCCCTCAAACTGATGTGGAGACAACATTAGTTTGTTTACAAGAAAATCATGTCGAGCCCGAGTCATAGACTTCGTAAATAAATCCGCAAGTTGAAACTTAGAAGAGATGTGAGGCAATGAAATGAGACCAGCCTTAAGATGTTCTTGAATATAATGACAATCAACCTCTATATGCTTTATACACTCGTGGAACACAAGATTAGACCCAATACGAATAGCACTGAGATTATCACCATAAAGAGGTGTCGAACTAGGAAGATGAACCCCAATATATTTGAAGAGACCGTGTAACCAAACTATTTCACTGCATGTAGAAGACATTGCTGGATATTCGGCTTCGGTAAAAGATTTGGACACCATCTGTTACTTTTTACATTTCCAAGAAATAAGCGAATCACCAAGAAATATACACCAACCTGTTGTAGACCGTCTAGTATCCGGAC
>JANVCL010000212.1:19088428-19106427 GCA_026546855.1 Erythroxylum incrassatum | reverse complement strand
CACTCTCTGTGGGATCGACCTAGACTCACCACTCTACAGTAGTAGTCTAGTAATTTTAATTTTGATTAGCGTTACGACGCGCGGTCAAATTTTGACCTCAGCACCAAATCATATTTTTCACAACAAAATCACAATTAGGCACATCTACCGGGAAATTTCACCAATGCATGTACAGTTCTTTTTATGTGCAGATTTTCACTATTCGCGTATAAGGATATGCATGAATATTTCAATTAATCTCAATCGCTCTTGGCCCTTTATAAATTACTATCTTACCCTTCCCATCGGGAGTGAGATGTTATATAAAGGCTTCTGAATCGATGCAAGAATTCTTTTCAAGGGCATCTTTAATCATCAATCAAATAAGATCCCTTGAGAAGATTTAACAAAACAAAAGGTCATAGAAAGAATACTTCGGAGTTTTCCTATGAAGTATGATCATGTTGTCACAACTATTAAAAAGTCAAAGGATTTGTGGAATTAAACCTTTCATGAATTGATGGGTTCACTTAAAGCGCATGAGCAACGATTGAATAGGCCAACAGAAACTTCGACACAACAAGAATTCAAATTGGAGACTAATAAACAAAAAGGGCAAGACGGTGGAGCAGCTGGTCGTTCTAATCATGGCTGAGGAAGATCAACACATGGTCGAGGGCATGGCTTTGGACGAAACCATGGTCAAGGTCGAGGATAAAATCATAACAATACCCAACAACGTGAGACTAATCTTGGAGGTAATAACTTTTTTTGTTCATATTGTGGAAGGACTAACCATGAAGATAAGGATTGTTGGTACAAAGATGATTCAGGTGTAAGAAAAGCTACTCAATGCCATTATTGTAAGAAATATGGCCAAGTTTTGAAGAATTGTTACAAAAAGACTGATGATCAAGAAAACTTCCACGAAGAAAAGAATGGAGAAGAGAATTTATTTCTTAGTTCTTTTGGTACTCCTACTATACCATGCAGGATGTTTGGTATCTTGACAACGGATGTAGCAATCACATAACTGGTAACAGGGATTTTTTTATTGATTTTGATGAATCCATAAAAACACAAGTTAGGATAGGTGACAACAACTATATTAAGGTATGTGGTATGGGGACTGTTGCTGTAATTTCAATTTCTGGGAGGAAACTTATTCATAATGTTATATATGCTGCTGGTTTGGCTCAAAACTTACTTAGTTTGGGTCAATTAATGAGAAGAGGGTATTATGTGGTATTTGAAAATGATGAATGCAAAATTTTTTATAAAAGAAGCATAAATTTGGTGTACTCAGTTAAAATGACTGAAAACAAGATGTTTCTAATTTGTTTATCAAGATTAAGTGTCAATGCCCTTTCTGTATCATCTGATGATTGCATGGTTTGGCACAAGAGATATGGTCATCTTAACTTTGGTTGCTTGGATTTGTTGTATAAAACGAAGATGGTTTCTGGTTTTCTTATTTTGAAAGGTAACAGGAAGTTGTGTGAAGCGTGTGTTTATGGGAAACATCATCGAGATAAATTTCCTACAGGTAAAGCAATTAGGGCTACAAAACCATTGATGCTAGTTCATGCTGATGTATGCTAACATGGGTGTATTTCTTGAAGGAGAAATCTGAAGTTTTTGAAAATTTTAAGAATTTTAAATTTGTTGTTGAAAAAGAGAGTGGATACTATCTTATGACACTTCAAACTGATCGCGGTGGCGAATTTTTATTTACTGAATTCAATATTTTATGCAACTTTTATAGTGTTCGATAACAAAAAATAGCTAGCTATACACCCAACAAAATAGGGTGGCAGAGTGCAAGAATATAACTATTGTTGAAGCAGCAAAGAGTATGCTGAATGAGAAAAGACTATCCAAAAAATTTCTAGGCTAAAGTTGTAGCTTCTGTAGTATACTTGAGCAATAGATCACCAACCCGAGCAGTTCAAGATATGACGCCATATGAAGCCTGGTATGGTACAAGACCAAATGTAAGTCATTTACAAACATTTGGTTGCATTGCTTATGCTTTTATACCAGATGAATTAAGAAGGAAACTTGATGGAAAAAGTGTTAAATGTATATTTCTTGGGTATAGTGATGAAACCAAAGGGTATAGGTTGCTTGATCCTATAACTAACAAGCTAAATGTTAGCTATGATGTTATTTTTAATGAAATTCAAGATTAGAAATGGGCATCTGAAGAAGAAAAGGCACCCTATAATGAAGAGTCTGCACTATAAAAAACTAAAAGTCTTGCTGAAATTTATGCTTCAACAGAGGAAGCTTATGTTGCAATGGAACCTATATGTTTTGAAGATGCATTTGGAAGGAAATAATGAGTGCAAGCCATGGGAGAAGAAATTAAAGCTATTGAGAAGAACATGACATGGAGTTTGGTGGATTTGCCAAAAGGGAAGGAAGCAATTGGTCTTAAATGGATTTATAAATCCAAATTCAACTCTGATAGATCCTTGCAACAAAACAAAGCCCGGCTAGTCGCTAAAGGCTACTCTTAAGTACCCGGTATTGATTTTACCGAAAATTTTGCACCTGTTGTTTGTTTTGATACTGTGAGAATAGTTTTAGCCTTGGCTGCTCGCAATGGATGGAAGGTTCATCAGTTAGACATCAAGTTTGCATTCCTTAATAGTGATCTTTTGGAAGATGTATATGTAGACACAAGGTTTTACTATCAAGGGAGCTGAACAGAAAGTGTATAAGCTACATAAAGCCTTATATGGTCTGAATCAAGTGCCAAGTGCGGTACAGCAAAATTGACTCTTATTTTTCACAACATAATTTTGAAAAAAGTGCAAGTGAGCCAACTTTTTATGTGAAAAAACATAATGCTGATTTTCTGATTATATGTTTGTATGTTGATGACATAATCTATACTAGGAAATCAGCTCAAATGATGTAAGAATTTAAAGAATCAATGATGTAGTCTTTTGAAATGTCTAACTTGGGGTTATTGCATTATTTTCTAAATATTGAAGTGCTACAAGATTCAAATGGTATATTTATCTCTCAAAACAAGTATACAGGCGACTTATTGAAAAAAGTTGGTATGGAGAATTGAAAGGTTGCAAAAACACCATTGAATATGAATGAGAAGTTACGCCTTGAAGATGGTGCTAAAAGGGTGAATGGAAAACATTTCAGAAGTATTGTTGGAAGGCTTATGTATCTAACAAATACAAGACCAGATATTATATATAGTGTCAATCTTATTTCAAGATTTATGCATAATCCAAGTAAGTTACATCTTAGAGTAGCCAAAAGGATTCTTTGATATGCGCAAGGTACTTCACATTATGGCATCTGATATAGGTAATCTTATAACTCTTACTGCATTTACTGATAGGGAATAGGCTGCGTGTGTAGAAGATAGGAAGAGTACAACAAATTATATTATTAGCTTTGGTTCGGGTGCAGTTTCCTAGTCATCAAAGAAGCAACATAATACTGTATTTTTAAGCATAGAAGTAGAGTATATAGCAGTTGTAACTACTGCTTGTCAAGTAGTTTGGCTGAGAAGGATCTTAAAGGATTTAAACTTGGAGCAAACATATCCGACCAAAGTGTTTTATGACAATAAGTCAACAAATTCAATGTCTAAAAATCTTGTCTAACAAAGGAGAACAAAACATATTGAGACCAAGTTTCATTTCATTAGAGAATTGGTTGCAAAAGGATAAGTAAAGTTAGTTTACATCAACCCTAATGATTAACCTGTAGACATTCTTATAAAAGTTTTGCAAAAGAATATGTTCAAGAACTTTTGATTTATGATTGGTGTGCAACCTCTGAATTAAAAGGGGGATTGTTAGATAATTTAGAATATTTTTAGTATCAATAGTTATTGAGATTGACTATGTATTTTAAATTTAGTTAGAGATTATTTTAGATCTAGCTATTAAATAAGATGCATACCAGCTATTTGTTTAAATGTTTGTTAGGAAACTAATAAACATATTGATACTGCTTGATTTTTGTAACTAATAAGCCTGCTTCAACTATAAAAAGACAGGCTTGTTAGTTTTTATCTCTGCATCAATGAAATCATTGTTCACTTAACTTCCTTAAACGTTTTTCCTATTTCACTATTGTTGTAGTTTCTTTTTGTTACAGGACAACAATCATCATCGGTTGTGGTCGCATTTTCATCGAGAGGATTGAATTTTCTAAGCTTCGAGATATTGAAGCCTAACGTTGTTGCTCTAGGCCTCAACATTCTCGCTGCCTGGATCGGTGAGATGGTCCATCAAGCGTGTAAACTTATAACCAGCGATTTAAGTTCAATATACTTTCAGGGACTTCCATGTCGTGCCCACATACGAGTGATGTCGCTGCCTTGATTAAAGTTAAACATCCTGAATGGAGTCTGCCAGATGTTAAATAAGCGTTGATGACCACAACTCGTTCATTATAACACTCGTAAACCTATTATAAATGCTTCTACAAGTGCACCTTCAAGTCCATATAAATATGAAGCTGGACATATAAACCTACGTTACTTAGTTATGTTAATTAAAATTAAGATCAATTAAATACAATGGGTCCCACTGGATAAAAATTAATATCATTTTTAAATTTTCTAATAAAGCGTGCCCATATTGCCACGGTAGATATAACATGGCAATATGGGGCCCACAAAGTAATAAATAAATACTAAAAATGTTAGGTCAGCTGAAAATTGATGATGTCATATAGTCAGTCAATTTTTCTGTCATTACAGGGTTATATTTAAACATTTTCCAAATGTTAAAGTTTTATTTGTACTCTTTAAAATCTTAGGGTTAAATTTGTTGATAGATGTAAAACTTAAGGTCAAAATTGACCTTTTGCTTTATTTAAACACAAGACAATATTTTTATTTTAAAATAAAATATTTACTTAAAATATCTTCTCTTATAATACATAAGGTAATTGTTAAAAAAATCTAAAACTTTACTTAACTTTGCAATATTAATCTGAACTTTAAAAAGTGACACTAAAATGTTTGAATTTTTAATTTGTTGAGAAAATATCATGACAATAATTTATGTAACAGTGAAGATTCAAACAAGATCTCATCTTAAGGGAGTTATGGTTAGCAAGTCATGATACCAAGCAAAGTTGCTTCTTGTATGTTTATTTATTATTTCACAATGACAAATTTGCAATGCGTAAGCTACATTGTATATTTATATGGTATGATTGCAGCTTTTCTAAACAAATTTTCTGTTCTTATTTGCTTATATTTGTTTTAAGCAGTGAACAGATGAATGGTTTCTGTTTTCTTATATTTTGTTCTTGTGCATTGAAAAGCATACGAATGGTTTCTTCACTATATGCTTATCAGACGTATATTTTAGCCTTGGTTTTTCTTTCTACTTCTGTTTTGGTGAGAAGCTAAATAAAAAAAAAAGCTAATTTTCTTGTGAGCTGTTAGCAGAGGAAGAATTCCATTAACAAAATGCAACACAAAGTGTAATCAGGTTGGCACAGCCGAAATAATAAATTAACAGGATTAACAAGTTGTCTATGTAATTTAAATGCCGCATAAAAATCAGAAGAAAATCATGAATATAACAAGAAGATACTGTTAACCTTCTGGATATGAATGATTCTATAAACCAGGGCTTAACAGACATAGAACCTTAATAATAATTATTAATAATTACATAGAACCTTAAAAATATTAAGTACAAAAATTATAATAATAATTAATAATAACAGCAATTACGATAATTAATAATACTAATTATTATTATTGTTATTGTTATTACAAAATTTATAATAATAACAATAATAATATTAATATTAATTATAATAAGAAAATTAATTTCGTATCATAAATTTCATAATAAAAATAATAACAATAATAAATACTAATCATAATAGGTACGAAATTTTTAATAATAATAATAATAATAATAGCAATAATCACACAACTGAAATTTTATTAAAGTTACAACTTAATAATAACATAATTAAATATTGTAAAATAAATATTGATACAATTATAAAATAATCAATGAATTACATCTACTCTTCTTATTATACTACAGGGGCATTTCTGTCGTTAACATTGTTTTTTGTTCTGTCCCTTGCAACCAAACACATTTTTGTCCTCAGGACGAAGACAATTATCTCTGTTCTGTCCACCGCAACTAAACATCTCACTGTCTCCAATTCTTGTTCTGTTTCGTCTCGTCCCGTCTTTGCATGCTGAAGACGCTAACCAAACAGACAGTTAGTGCCTATATGGGGAATAGTCTTGGCTGAAAAAATTTGAACTTTCTGATTTTCCAAATTTGCACAAGATATTAGAAGAAATCCAAATTATGTTATCTAATTTTCTATACAAATTTCACAATTTTTTCGCTTTCTGTTTTACATAACTTGTGTCTTAAAATTTTCATGAATTAATATTTTATGGTCTATATTTATCTTGTTTTCATTTTATTTCTACTTCTATCATTGACTTTCTGATTCTCAATCTTTCTATCTTCTCTCTTTAGTCTTTTAAATTATATTTTTTATTGTAAGAAATAAAATGAAGAAAGCCTTAATTGTCACTAGAATGAAGTTAGGGTTGCCAATGAATAATTCTTAACTAAAAAGAAACTCCCATTTAATTCCTTCATTTAATGTTTGAATAGTCTCAAAATTGATATAAATCGAATTAATAAACTACAATCTTATAATTAGGAATGAAATCTAAAATTTGATATTTAAAGCCTATCAAATTTGCAATAAGCATATAGGCCCATACGATGAGGAAAGTTGGATCATACACAAGCTCAAGTGAGGTTCCATCCTAAAATCAATTGACAATAGGTGGAGTAGTTCACTAGGCTTATATGTTAGTCTTCTTTTCTCTCTTTCTTCGATGTGGGACACTCACATGTAGGTATTCTCAACACTCCCCCTTCTCCAATTGCTTAAAAGATGGCCCCCTTTTAGGGCTAACAATAGGCCAAGATCTTTATGTGCTCTAATACCATGTCAAATTTGCAATGGGCCTATAAGCCCACATGAGGAGGAAAGTTAGATCGCACACAAGCTCAAGTGAGGTTTCATCATAAAATCAATTAATTATAAGTGGAGTAGCTTACTAGGCTTATATGTTAGTCTTTTTTCCACTCTTTCTTTGATGTGGGATACTCACATGTGGGTATTCTCTCAACACAACCATACTTTTATAACCTCCCTTGAAATCTTTGTAATATGTAGTATAAATTTTCCTAAACTTGATAACATTCATGGCTATAAATAGCCTAGGTGGATAACAAGTTTACATGTAGAATGAGAAAAGAAAGATTGAGTGAGTGCTTAAGTGAAAATAACAGCTTGGCTGAGTGGTGTAGGTGAGTAACATGAGGAGGGACAAAGTAGTTTTGAATGTTCCATTTGTACATTTTCAAAGTAATAAAAGTCATCCCTTTTAGTAAACTTTTGATCTAAAGTTGGAGTTCTCTCTTTATACCTTATAAGTGGTATCAAAGCAAAGTTTAATTTGGTGTCATTGTACATGAAGATTATGCCAATTTGAAGTTTTGAGAATGATGTGTGCATCACCAAGGCGTCACTTGATAAATCACTGTTTGCATTATCAAGCTCTTGATATAGTTAGGCTTGGCATATAGTGTTGGGCCTAACCTAACCAACCTGAGGTCTCAAGTGTGGCTATCGAGTCTAAGCCTGAGTTCAGAAAAACAAATAGAAACAAAAGAATTTATATTCTAAATGCCCCTTTTGTCTTTAATGAATCTTCTAGCAATTTGGATTAAACGATGCTCTCTATCGGATCTTGTGATGTAAAATTCGTGTTTTCCCACCCTCTATTCAGAGCTGCCTTTTCTTTGTGTTTCTTATGTCTCAAAAATATTTCTAATCTTGTCTTCCTCTAATTAGCCTCTGATAATATTCTTCTATAGAAAAAATTAGGATTTTTAGGGTATACATGGTCACTTACACAGGCTCCAAAAATACCTAACATTATGACTTTACACGAATATAGAAACTTATACAGAAACATACATGGGTGCATATGTCAACATACATAGGTGTGTAACTTCACACAGGCAGGAATTGTGTTGTTAAAGCTCTACACATCTACAAAGACTTACACGATCACTATATATGGCCATGTAAGTCCACAATTGCTCTAATTCTTCCATTCCATGCCATGATTTCACCAAAATACATCTCCTCTTGGTTTATAAAGGCAATTATCACCTACAAACACACTTGAAGCGAATTAAGTACCAAAAATACTATAAACGCTTAAATAATAAGCAAAACACATTATGTATGGGTATATAAATATAGTCAAATAATCATTTATCAAACATTCATCTCTTATTAGCCTCAACTTGTCCATCCACACTTCAAATTATCATATTATATCAATCAAATTAACATACAATTAGATTCAAGTCATTATAAAACCAATCTTCATAAGTAAATATCAAGACCAATCACATAGATAGTCTTTTTGAAATCGAAAGCAAAATTTTTACATCCTCACTAAGGATTCACTCAATGCACTCAAATTGTTTAGAATGAAAAGTGTAAGAACTCTTAAATCAATGCATGGAAAGATTCTTAACCATAAGCTTGCAATAAAATCATATCTTCATCACTTATAAGTAAACTGGAAACAAAAATCAAAAGGTCTTACCAAAGGGTCTTAATGAGGCTTAGGTTATGCTATGAATGAGATAATAAAAAGGGTGATAAAGTTAAAGGAAATTTACAAAAAAATACAAGAAACTTAATTCTTCCTAATATAAGTCCTTCACACCATGAGTCCATTGGTACTATAACTTTAACATTTTTTTTACTTATGATGCTCACAACACTTTTTTTAAGCATTCATCATGTACCAACAATTAAAGAAATATTGGAACTTTTCAAATTTTAATTTTCAAGTAATCAAGTAAATATAAATAACCTTCAAGGTTCAAACTAATAAAAAAGGCTTCAAGAAAGATAAGGTAAAAGCTAACAATGCGGATATAATCAATGAAAAGAATAAGTCTCAAAATTAGTTACTCCTAAGGGATAAAATATAGTGGGATAATTATCAATAAAATAAGTTAAACAAAGGTTCAATCTAAATTTCCTTATCATTTTAATGCTTTTAATTTAATAAATGTGGTCTCAATATGAATAACAAAAGCAAATTCTAGAATTATCCAACTATGCATGATAACACACATAAAAGAATAAAAGAGCTTAAAATAATGATGTATTTACTCTTAGGCTCAAAAGCTCACAAAATGGTCATTTGTGTAAACAATATGCAATTTTCATTCATATTGATTATCTCAATGATTAATAAAAATATAACTTGTAAAAGCAAATATATTTTAACTTTCAATAATCAATAATGATCTAAAGTATTTTGGACAGGTTTTAACTAATTTGGGATATTAGTTAATAAGATTTAATAAGAAAGATTATAATAAACCTAAGAAATCTCTTCCCCACACTTCAAACTGTACATTGTCCCAAATGTACACAGTTAAAGCACATTAAAATAAAATAACAATAAAACACAAAAAGTAAGAAAAGGTCGGAATTGGTACTGCTTTAAATAATAAGAATTACAGAGTTTTGAATTTGATGAAGGGTTCATCTAATATTAGATACAACCATCCTTACAAAAATATAAACAACAAGCGAAAGATAAAACAAAATAAAAAAATAAAGAGCATGGAAATAACATAATATAAAATAATAAGAAATAAAGTCATATGCTAACATAAAGAAATGAAAACAGCATGAAATGAAATAAAGCAATCAAATGGAACAAAATATAGCATAATTCATGGGATGCCTCCTATGTAGCCTCGACATACCCTTCATATTTACTATTAACCTGGTTCTATAATTAGTAGCTTGCTTCCAACCATTTCTCCACATAGTGGTTTAGTAGCTTGTGAATAAGTCACTTGTTGTAAGATAGTAATAAGGATATAATTTATCAAATTAAGAAACCCAATTAACTCCATTAATACCCTTTTTGATAACAAACTTTTCATAAAATAAGGAATAATAGAACTCCCTAAATCTTCGATTGACATAAACATTTTGTCTTGTAGGAAATGGGAACCATCCATAATCAAGGTGATTACCAATAATTCATTAATAGTTTCCTTATTTGGCTCCTCCTTTTGATTTTCCTCAATCACCTTTGTCCACTCTTCAACTTTCTCTTCTTGAATAGAGGTTTCCTCCTTTTTTCTTCCTCAATCATCTTTTGCCACTCTTCTACTTCATCTTCTTGGAAAAAGGGTTTCTTCCTTTTCTTTTTCCTCAATCATCCCTGTCATTTGTTCTTCTTTCTTTAATAAAGTGCTTCTTACCTCTTAGTCTTCTTTAAATGCAACTTCATTCATAAAGTTGTGACCTTTGTCTGCTCTTCACTCTAATGCGTTAATAATTTCAAATAATATTTTGTATTCATCTCAATATACTTAGGCGAAGAAAATCTCTCTTTGAATTCATGATGGCTAGCTCCAAATTTGACAAGGCCTTCTGTTATTATATCTACAAGACAATCATTTTGTTGTAAATATTTAACTGAAACATAATCATTCCATCCATCATTGTAAGGTTTGCCCGTTTTGAATTATAAGTATTCTCGTATGATGTACTTTGAGGTTGGTTTCGCATGCAATATGGATACTACTATATATAGTTTGGTGACAAATAGTCATGATTTTAATATTTACCCCACAAATGTCATAACTTAGCATGGATATCGGTTGAGCTTCTGAATACATATTATCATACCATTTGTTCTAAGTTTGTGATATTGCCATATGCAATGCCATATTATAACTCCCATGAGAATATTGTCTTCTTCATTCTTCCATTGTGGTTTATAGTGATCAATCTAAAATCCTAACAATAAACCACAAACATAAAGTGAAAATAGTGAAGTTCAAAAGATAAATAACTGAATAAGTCAAAAATAAAAATAAAATAAATAAATACAAAAAACAATAGTTAGATCGATAAAAGCTAGACTTTCCTAATTATTACAATCCCCAGCAATGATGCCAAAAACTTAATTGAAAATATTTTACTTATAAAGATTTTTAAGATCCCCAACAACACTAGCAAGTACAGGTTGATTCTACAAGGATTGTAAATACTAGCATTCATCATTTTTCAATTTTCTAACTGTCGAATCAAGTTGTGAATTTAATTAATAATTAACTCAAACAACTAAACTAAATTGACACAATAATGAACTCAAATAAATAAACTATTACGAAAAGTCAATATCAAATAAGTAGTACCTAAGTGATAAATCCCCCTAAGAATTCTTAAATACTAATCCTTTATCAGGCAACAAACTATTGATTATTGGATTGTGAAATTTCCTATATTATGTTAATATCTTTCTTAAGACTATTAATAACTAACCCTCACTTGATTAATTGAAATCTCTTCCTAGTTAAAACCCCTAAGATTGCATTATTAATTTGTGAATATCACTATTAGGTTTGACCTTAATCCTGAGGATTTATCTCTAAGTTTGCATGCAACTCCTTCCAACTACAGTAGATCTATTCACACAAAAGAATTTCTCAATCTCAATTATATTAAATCAAATAATGGACTAACATTCCAGATATATTAGTTTAAGACTATAACGCATAATTGAATCCCTATAAATCAATCAATAAAACTACGTTGAATAAAAGATTAAATTATATTGTCATCACAACTTATAATTCATCATACCTAGGCACCAAATAATTTAGTTCCTACACATAGAAAACAAATCTAATAACAAATATTCAGATGAACAAATAGAGATCAAAAGAATTCATATTCTAAATTCCCTTTTGTCTTTAATGAATCTTCTAGCAAAACACAATAAATATGGGTATATAAATATAATCAAATAATTATTTATCAATACCATTAAGCCCTCTACATTTAAAGAAGCCATAAAGAGTAATGAATGGAAGAAAGCTATGGAGGAATAAGTAAACGAGACTTAGGACTTGGTGCCTAAACCTAAAATTGCACAACCAATATCTTGTAAACTGGTTTACAAGATAAAGACTCGTCCTAGTGGCTCAGTTAAAAGATCCAAGGCATGACTGATAGCTCCTAAATTCTCATAAAAGTGTCGAATGGATTATGTTGAGACCTTTAGTCTAGTATAAATAATCTTATTGTACTAATGTTGCTTGCACTTACAATAAGCAAGTTACCTTTTTTTGGCAATTGGAAATGAAGAACATTTTTTTGTATAGAGAGTTGGATTATTATATCTATAAGGAGCAACCAAAGGGATTTCAAAGTAAAGCTTACCCTAAATATGTATGTGAGTTGAAGAAAACACTTTATGGCTTAAAGTAAACACCTAGAGCCTAGTATGCGAAGATTAGAGAATTCTTAAATCAAAGTGGATATTCTATGGCACCAATAGATTCAAGCTTATTTGTCAACATACATCATGTTAAGATTTTTTCCACACTAATCTATGTTGATGATCTTATCGTTAGTGGAGATGATGAACAAGATGTTTAACAAATTTGAGCCAATTTAGCAGTATGTTTACAAGTACAAGAACTTGGAGATTTAAAATATATTATTAGGCATGAAGTTGAATAAACAAAGGAAGAGATATTTCCATGTCAAACCACTAATTTATTGCCTAAGTTTGGAATGATTAATTGCAAGCTACTCTCAACCCCAATAGAAGTCATAGCAAAACCTTTTTCTTCATTTAGAAAAGAAGTGGAGAAGAACCCTTGATTCAAAGTCAGAAATTCCCATGAGTTTTTTTAAGTTCTCATGTTTTTCCGGTGGGAGTGCCTTCGTCAAAATATCATCAACTTGTTCGTTTGTATTGCAAGATTTCAGAACAACTTCTCCTTTGTTGACAATGCTGCGAATGAAGTGATAACGAACATCGATATGTTTTGTTTTGCTATGGTAAACTTGATTCTTTGCCATTGCAATGGCTGATGTGCTATCGCAGAAGATCTCTATTGCTTCAACTTGCTTTTGTTTAAAATCATCAAGAAGTCTCCTAAGTCAAACTACTTTACAAGCTGATACAGTTACTGTTACATATTCAGCCTCTAATGTCGATGAGGCTACTACCTCCTGCTTCTTTGAATTCCAAGAAATGGCTCCAGAGCCAAGATTAAACAATGTACCAAATATGCTTTCGATCATCCTGGAACCTGCATTATCACTATCATTAAAGCCTCTCAGTTTGTAGTTTGATACCTTAGATTACCAAATTCCCACCTCCACGGTTCTTGCTACATATCTCAAAATTCTCTTTGCAACTCCAAGATGAAGCTTGCTTGGATTATGCATTAACCTGGACACAACTCCAACCGAGAAAGCAATATCTGGTCTAGTATGAGACAAGTATTTTAAGCCTCCAAAAATATCCCTAAAATATGTCGCATTCACAAATTCAGCACCATCATATCCACTCAACTTCTCATTCATATTCATAAGTGTCGCCTCTATTTTGCAATTAACCATATTAAACTTCTTCAAAAGGTCCAATGCATACTTTCTTTGTGAAATAAAGATCCTATCAAGACATTGTTTCACTTCAAGACCAAGAAAATAATGCAATAAACCTAAATCTGTCATATTAAATTTCTTCATCATGCAAGCCTTAAATTTAGCAACAATTGACTCACTATACCTCATATAGATCATATCATCAACATAGAAGCATACTACCAAAAAATCACCATTACCATTCTTCTTTAAATAAAGCATAGGCTCATTTTAAGTTCTTTCGAATCCATTCTCCTGAAAATAAGAATCAATTTTGAAGTACCATGCTCGTGGTGCTTGCTTTAAACCGTAAAGCGCCTTTTTCAACCTATAAACTTTATTTTCATTGCCATCAATAACAAAACCATTAGGTTGTGAGACATAAACTTCTTATTCTAAATCTCTGTTCAAAAAGATAGATTTAACATCAAATTGGCATACTGGGCAATTCAGTTGAGCAACTACGACTAAGAAAGTTCTTACCATTTCAAATCGGGCCACCGGAGAAAAAGTTTCTTCAAAATCGATACCTTGTTATTAAGAATACCCTTTTACAACAAGCCTCGCCTTGTGTTTTTGGATACTCCCATTTATATTATACTTTGATCTGTACACCTATTTGAGTCCAATAACATTTTTTCCTTTCGCTAAGTCTACCAAATCCTAAGCTTGATTTTTTTAATAGAAGACATCTCCTCTTCCATAGCTTTATGCCATTCACTTTCTTTTATAGCTTCTTCAAAGAAAATAAAATCTAAAACAAATAGAGCAAAAGTACAAGAGTCATAGATTTCCTGTAGGGATCTAAATTTCCTAGGAGGAGTCTCACTTGATGAATTTGGTGATGATGAACCATGGCTTGTAGAAATAGAAGAATTGCCACTTCTAGAGCTGGAAATTATTATTGTTTGATCTTGTGGTGGTGCAATATTCTCTTCTAAAACTTGTTGATGTTGCTGCTCATTTTCTTCATTCCAAACCCAATTTGCATCTTTATTAAACACTACATCCCTGTTAATGGTAGTCTTGCCACTAATGGGATTATACAACTTATATGCTTTAGATTGAGAACAATAACCAACAAAGACATATTTCTTAGATTTTTCATCAAACTTATGAGCATGAGTTTTAATCAAAGCATAAGTTATACAACCAAAAACTCTTAAATGGCTTACCGATGGTTTTATACCTGTGCAAGCCTCAAATGGTGTTTGATTACGAACTTCTTTTGTAGGAGATAAATTGAGAAGGTATATTGCAGTTGTGACAGCTTCAACCCAAAAATAAGTAGGAAGACCTTTCATTTTCGTCATGCTTCTAGCCAACTTTACTATCGTTCGATATTTTCTTTCAGCTACACCATTTTGTTCTGGCGTATAAGGTGTTGTAAGCTCCCTGCAAATTCTATTTTCCTTTTAAAAAAACATTGAAATTAGTAGAAACAAATTCACCTCCTCTATCAGTTTGTAGTGTTTTTATTAGAAGACCACTTTTCCTCTCCACAAATGCTTTGAATTTTTTGAATCTGTCAAAAGCTTCCGATTTGTTTTTCAAGAAGTATACCTAACTCATACGACTGTAATCATCTGTAAACAACAAAAAATATCAACTACCACCAAGAGATTCAGTACTCATCGGCCCACATAAATCTACATGTACTAGCTCAAGACATTTAGAAACTCTCCTGTCCCTATAGGAAAAAGCTTTTTACTTTGCTTTCCATAAACACAACCTTCACAAAAACTAAGATTTTCAAGTTTCGTTAATCCAAAAACCACTTCTTGTTGTTGCAACAATTTCAAACCAATGATATTTAAATGTCTGTAACGCAAATGTCACAATCTAGTTTCATTGTCTCCTTTAGCAACCACAGCACACTTCTCAACCATTGAAACTTACAATGGAAACATTTTGTTTTTTGACATTGGAGCCTTGGCAACGATTTGAGCATATTTTTTATCTTTAATAGTACAAAACCCATCATCAAACAAAATTATCCACCAATCATTAATTTTCTAATACTAAGCAAATTATAAGGCAAACTCAGAACAATTATCACATCTTTTAAAAGTTTAGCATTATCTTGGCTTGTTTTAATGCTAACGATACCTTTTCCCTCGACTTAAATCTTTTTGTTGTCTCCTAGCGTCACCTCTGATTTTTTGGACTCATCAAACTCCTTAAAAAATGACTTTGTTCCTGTCATTTGATTGGAACAACCACTATCCAAAAACCAAACGTCGTTAGTTTTCTCCTTCTCACAAAATAAAGCCATGAATAACATATCATCTTCTTTTGCTTCTTTTGCAAAACTTGCATGGTTCTTTTTCATCCTTTTGTTTCTGCCAACAGAAAGCTTCTATATGACCTGGTTTTTTGTGATAATAACTTTCAAATTTCTTATTCTACCTCTCACCATAAGAGCTGCCTCTGTCACGACCTCTACCGCGACCTCTTCCACAAAAGCCACCTTTACTGCGACCACGACTAGAGAAATTTTCTACCATTTGCCCTTCACTTGAAAAACCTTAATTTTTTTCATATGACCTGAGCAGCCTTTCCTCGTGAGCTTGCAAAGAACCCATTACTTCATCAAACGAATAAACAAACAAATCATGAGCTTCCTCAATAGCAACAACAACATGTTCAAATTTTGGAGTGAGACTCCTTAACACTTTTGCAACAATAGCTTCTTCAGACAAGTTATCACCATATGACTTCATTTGATTAACAAGATATGAAACTCTAGATAAATAAGCTTGAACTGATTCACCTTAGATAAGGTTTCAAATTCACAACGATAAGTTTGTAACTTTACCGTCATTACCTTTGAAGAACCTTAAAACTCCCTTTTCAATATTTTCCAAGCCTCCATGGATGTGCTTGTTGTTGCGATTCTGGAAAAAAATTGATTCATGGATTGCTTGTTGGATAAAAAACATAGCTTTAGCATCCCTCTTCTTAATTTCTTTCAACCTTTCTATCTCCTCTTCATCAGGATCTACTAAATCAACAAAACCATACTCCACGAGATCCCAAAGATCTTGAGACATAAAAAGAGTTTTCATTTTAATACTCCAAAGCTCATATTTTTCCTCGGTGAAAATTGGTAGGAGTGGCTGCGAAGATGAGGAAGTAGCATTTGTTGCCATTTAATCCTTGTTTTCTCACTCTCTCATGTTTCCCTTTTAGTACCCAAAGTAAGTGTTTCACTCACAGTGTTTCCCTTTTGCCCAAAAGAAAAAAAAACAATTGAAAAGCACGATTGATTTAAACTAGCTCTGATACCAAATTTGCTGGAAAAAGTCAATAAGGAAAAGAAAAAGTGGATAAAAGAAAACTCTTATTTGTTTATTATTGCTTAACAACAAGAACCCTCACATTAAACAAATAAAAGGCCTATATTTATAGGCTACTGTAAAAACAAAAAAAAACTAAGAACGTGACAGACATCTAACACATTTATTTATCACTATTTTGACTAGGTACTGAAAGAACAAATTAAAGAAGACCAATTCCGACTTTGAATCACAAGTTAACAATGTGATGTATAGGCAGATGGTTAGGAGCTTAATCTATCTTACCTTGACCTGACCTGATATGGTTTATGTTTTAGGAGTTGTTAGTCTATTTATGCAAATATGTGAAAGGTAATATTAATTATGGGTTAGTTTACAATTGAGAAAGACTATGTTAGATGGAAGGGCACTATGATGTTGACTATGCTGGTGACATGACACATGTTGGTAACAAAGACATTGAAATGAAATATATCAAGATTGAAAATCGAAGTTCCTAAAATATTTACCAAAGGATTCAATGTAGGAAAGTTTGAAAAAGTTCGAAGACTACTAGGCATGACTTCTCAAACAGCAATGAGAGAGTATTCATTAAGGGAAAGTGTAAAAAAAGTTGGTATTCTCTCTTTACACCATATAGAATTGTCAAAACAAGAATGTATTGGTCATTAAAATGTACAATTGTTTAGACAACTTCGATGAAATGATATATTATTTATTGTAATTTCAGTATTTTATTTGATAATTATGTAAATTTATTTATTTAATACTTTAATTATAAGTTTTATAGCAAAAAAAATTATAAAACCGTTCTGGATCTACAAGGGTTTCAAACTGGCTAGTATATTTTCGTTCCAGATTTAGAAAAATTGTTTAATCACATTTAACTATAACTCCTATAAATCTAAGACCAGACTTGTATGTTGGAGGAAAGGTTGTTAGGAGTTGAAATATAGTCTATTTCGAGTACAATTTTCATTATAATCCGTTGAAGGCAGGGACGTTCCTATTGTTTTATAGGCCTTAAGCGAAATAAAAAAAGGCCCCAATAAATCGACAATATACTTAAGTTTACATGTTTGTATGAAATATAAATGACTCAATTTATAAGTCTACATACTCAACCAAATATTAAATGATCATAACATCAGCTAATAATATCTTACA